>OY744617.1:11143365-11440865 GCA_963556255.1 Allolobophora icterica | reverse complement strand
TGGAATGTTTGAGTGGTGCTCTTGTCCTGACCTTCGATAACCAAGTTCATGCTAGAGGTCGTCGGTCCTTAAAAGATTGTAGCCATATAGAAGAGGCAACATAAACAATGTTAGATTATTTGTAAACGAAGTGATCTATTTTATGATCTGTCGACCTGTTTTTGCACGATAGAACTTTCCTTCCAGTGCAAAACAGCATTTGTCATTTTTTTTGGTTTGTTGGATTAAATTAGACCCGTCGCGTGCTCTGCGGAGTTGAATACCTTGGATGAATTCCACATTGGACTCCGAACACATACAGAGTGCACTTGACAACCTTTAGAACCGCATAGTGAGCTTATTTAAGTGGCGTTGAGGATACTCGGTGCGAACTTCGGACCGACTTGGAATGGGCCGTTGTAACGAATGCCAATTTATAAGTCCCATCTGTCATGGAAGGCTTGCTGGTCCACTAAAGGAGCCAATTTAGTGGCTCGTCTGCCATAGTGTGCCATAGACTCGCAGCTGATAGAATGTTGACTGCTGAAGCAAGCCACACACACAATATTACCGTAATAATTATTGTGCCTGATGCTTCATCTATTTCGAATAATGACTATGTGTCATGTCTGACGTCTTGCCTTTCCCTTTGGGTAAATATAGTAGCAGAAGGAAATTCATATTTAAGGTGATGTCCTTTGGTCTGGTTTGAACGCAGTCAGGTGCCTTTACAATACAGTACAATACATCTGTAGTTGATATTGTCCTTCATCCAAAGTGCAGAAGTGCACACACGACCAAACAAGAGAACATCGATGGCGCTAAGCAACTGTGAATGAAGGACTTGCTCAGAATCCTTTCACAATGATTGCCTCGGCTTCTACCCATACTCTCCTCGTTACAGGCATCCATACTCTCCTCGTTACAGGCATCCATACTCTCCTCGTTACAGGCATCCATACTCTCCTCATTACAGGCATCCATACTCTCCTCGTTACAGGCATCCATACTCTCCTCGTTACAGGCATCCATACTCTCCTCGTTACAGGCATCCATACTCTCCTCGTTACAGGCATCCATACTCTCCTCGTTACAGGCATCCATACTCTCCTCGTTACAGGCATCCATACTCTCCTCGTTACAGGCATCCATACTCTCCTCGTTACAGGCTGAGGGTTTTAACCAGTCGGCTACCGTGTTCCATCTATCATTCCTTATACCTCATCAGTCACTCAGATGAGGCCTGGCTGGTTGTTTCTAAAAATAGACAACTCAGATCTGAACTCTGTCCCTGTATACCTGCCCAGTGGCTGTTGTCACTTTGTTCTCAACTTAAGACCTACCCTTTCAAATTATAGCATATCCACCTTAGGCTAGCTCTCTGAGGTCTTAGCAAACAATCTATCTTCTGGATATTTACACGATTACGGCTTTAGTTTGGTGTGCCATCGGTAGATGCTTTGTGCACTGAACACCGACACAATAGAAGTTTCTAACTACAATTACATAATGTGTTGCTGCTGTTGTTCGTTTTCACTTATGCACTGTTTCGATTTCGTGTGATGTGTTTTAAATATTTGGCTATCATCATTCATGTATGATGTCGTGTGATTACATAAACTGTTTCAGCTTTGAGTGATTTTCAAATATTTAGCTATTGTTGACATTGGCTTGCTGTCATTTACACTTATGAAATTAAGTAGAAGCACTGTTGGAAGTTTATTATGCTTCATTACATATTGTGATTCTGAGTTAGAACAGTTGAGAAACCATGGAGCCCAGCTTTAGAACGTAACCTCATAAGAATGCGTGCATGCAGTTTCCAAAGGCTTATGTAGAGGCTGGCATACATAGTTGGCATATCCACGTCGTGGGAGGGAGATCACGATGAGGGGGGGGGGGTAGGACTGGCCACCCACTGTCATATGTTGTTGATATGTTAATGTTAAAGAAAGGAAGTGGTACTGGTTAACACTTCATATCCATCAACTTGCAGCGCTTTTGTGCTGTGTTGTCTTTCATAAATACATACATGCGTACATTCATACATAAATATGTACTTACATAGTGTAAATTACATACGTATACATCATTAAAAATTAAAAAGTATACCCTACATCAGGTATATAATACATACATTCATGCATACTTACTTAGATACACACATACATGCTTACTTACTTAGATACATACATGCATACTTACTTAGATACATATACACAGACATGCATACTTACCTAGATACATGCATACTGGCATACCTACATGCATACTTACATACATGCATACTTACTTAGATACATACACATAGATGCATACTTACTTAGATGCATACATGCATACTTACTTATATACATACGCATGTAGATGCATACATGCATACTTAGATACATGCATGCATACACAATACTTGACTGCCTCTAGGGTTTGTCTCAAGTATTGATCCTTTGTTAGTCTCACTGTTTATTTGGTGACTGTACAATATCATTATGTATGTATATATATATCCATATATGCATTTATTTGCGTATGTATGTAAGTATCTGGACATTTGTATATAGGCCTAGCATTTTTATAGATTTCTTAAGTGCACTGAGAAATGGAAAACGTCTGCAGTGCGCCAGATCGAAAGAGTCACAGCTTATTTTAGGCTGGAAACATTTCCTGAGCAGACCAGGTCCTTCCGAGGAAAGGTTATTGCCGAACTGCAACAATTTGTTTCATTTAACATAAGAGGAGCATACACTAATGGCTCCAATACATCCTGTGGAAATACGCTCTTGAATCGTAACTTGCTTATCGCAGGAGATGTAGTTGTGTCTCGAATGGCTGTAGACACACTATAAGCACTGCAACTGTGGCCCGCAGTCACAGACACTTGTCTCGGCCACCATTAGGAGCCACAGTGTCTGGCAGAAGAGTACATTGACGTCACTGGTCATGCTCTGTTATATACATGTATATGAGTTAAATAGATGTGATACAAGTCCTATATGTCAATTAATGTTCAGAACATATTGTCCATATGGGGGCGGGGGGTCGCAGTAGCCGAGTCGATAGAGCGCTCAGCATGTAATGCAAAGGGTATGGGTTTGAGCCTCCACTCAGGTGATCACCGTGTAAGAACCTTGAGTCCTTTACTCACAATTGCTCAGTACCATCGATGTTCTGTCATCTGGTCATGTGTACACTTCTGAACTTTGGAAGGGTGGCTATATCAGATACAGTTGTATTGTTTTGTATATCCCATGTTTCCAGATACATGAATTATTAACATATTGGCAATATGGTCATGTGTTTGTTGTTAATCGCCTTGTGTTAGTATTGTTAACTGGTTCATGTTTTTTTTGCGTTAGATGCATACATGCTAATAATGTTATTTTGTTATGTATGTTATTATTTTATTACTATAGATTGATGTGTAAAGCGCAAGATAATGTAAGCAAATGCTCCACAGATGTGCTGTGGTAGAAGAAGAAGAATCATGAAATTGTATGGTCTTATTTTCAACATGACTAATGGTGAGATTTTGTTCTGGCTTTTACAGCAATCAGGAGAAAGGATTTGGTTTTCGTGTTGGCTTCAAATCAAAGTATCAGCTGGAAGATTGACTCAGACTGCATCTACAAAGCCCGACATGTCGACTTCTGGGTAAGTCTGCTCGTCAAAGAGGTCATTAGTTATTAACCTCCTTTGCATTCTTATTGTGCTTAGAATAGCTTGACCTGTCCAGCCTAACTGTTGCTCAGATGTTGTTGCTGATGTTTTAAATAACTGACTGACTAGCCAGATATTTTGGGTGTGCGGTGGTTAGCATGCTGGAGTGTCAACCAAGAGGGTGAGGATTCAAATTCCGATCAGGGCAGAAATTTGTTTCGAGATTGCAGCTCACCCTGTGCCCCCTACCTAGCCAATTCAGCTACAATGAGTACATTGACCGTACACTGTTGGTGGGAAAATCATACGGCAAGGGAGAGGACTGGCCATCCACCGTCATATGCTGAGGCTTAGAAAATGAAGTTGCATGCACTTCATACCCATGCTTGCCTTTCAGTCTAGCTTAAGGGACTGCTTCTCTCAGTCTTCAGTGGTTACTGGCTAACCAACTGGCTGATGGACTCACACTGAAACTGTCACATCTTGTACGATAATTACTGCCAGGTTCTTTTGTTTAATTGTAATTAGTAACTTCTATTGCGCGGGTGTCTAATGCACAAGGCATCAACCGATGGCACACCAAAACCAAGCTGTAATGTGGTCAATATCCAAAAGATCAGTCTGTAAGACAGAGAGGCAGCCTATGGTGGATAAGCAATTTGAATGAGGTAACTTTTGAGTCTAAAGTTTTAAGTTAAAGCCCCTGGCATAGGTTTATCTTATAACAAGATGATTCTGAGTGATGTGGTGCTAGAACAATTTAATTTAATGTCTAGTTGGCTCAGTGAATAACAGAGTTAATAAATGACAGAATAAATTTGGTGAATTTCAACACACGGGTGAGTGAAGAAAGCGAGAGGAATGGAGCAGTTTAAACTAATAAATTACTGAAAATTGGTGTTTACCAGTAAATTTTTTATGATATCCTATGAATTAAACAAACTTTGAGCTGTGAGTTATTGTTGCTTCCCTGACACCAACGTCATCTGCCAAGAGCATCCTTGTTCTGTTTACGTATGGCAGCGATGATGAAACATCGTTGCGTGTTCTGTATGCCTAGCATTTGAGAGGAGCGGCCTAGAAGGGAGGGCTCTTGACCAAGTCATCGGTGGCGCTTCGTAGGATATTGCGATGTTTGATATTGCCCAACCATATTTCATAGGTCGGCTGCGGCGGTGGCGTTGTGTATAGTAATATGCCCACTGGACCTATGGCAAGTAGTGATTGATGGCCTCGCTTTCTGCCGTTTGCGTCTCTTTTCATTTGTTTCTGTTCCGCTGTTGGTGGCCGGTCGGGCGGGCGGGCGGTCGGGCGGTCCGGTGGCCGGTCGGGCGGGCGGGCGGCCGAGCTGCGTCGTGTTTGCCTCTTTCAACTGAATACAGATGAAGTTAACGGCCACACTTTGTCCGGCCTGCCACCAATTGCACGGGTGTGGTGCCAAACTGTTTAACCGGTTGTGCTCTCAAGGCCAGATTTGGCACATGTGTGAGGCGAATTTTAATCGTAATCGTGGTCTAGAAATATCTACAGTGCCCAAAAAGCTAACCAGCTTATTCACAGGCACTTAGTCAAACAATATCGAGGGGTGGGGGGGGGGTGAAATCGGTTCCAGATCAAGATCCAAAGCTAGGGTCAGGCAGGCAGGATGAGGTTGTCTTGATCGCAACATTTTCTAGGAGACAACTGGAAGCCAGAGCAGTCCGTCAAGCAGCGATCGTAATAAGGGCAAAACATGATTTGACGAGTTCACATGATTTAGCAGCCAACGGTGACGTGAACCAATCTGGAACTGTTTTTGCCGCAGTCCTGAATTGTCTTGACGTTGGCTTGACCGTTCGATCAGCCAAATCGGTCGTTGTTGTTGTTTTGCATGATAGGCGGTCGTTTGGTGTGCTTGTGTCCATGCTGTTTCGTTTATGTATACGTTTGCCTCTGTCCGTCCGTCCGTCCGTCCATCCGGTTGGTCGTACGTTTCTAATGAACGTTTGTCGTGGGCGCGTTTTTCATTCGCCTGGTCTAAAAATCCGCCAGCAATCGTGTCTTTCTTGGAATCGGAAATGATTCAATCTTGTTATGTGTTGCTTCAGCGTTCAGGCGCTCTTGCTAAGTGGCTCGTTTCGTCCGCGGTGCTTAGGCGGCTTCGAGGAGCATCCGTGATCAAATGACTGTTGGGTGGGATGTGCGAGGACTTGTGTGGCAGCTGGTGGGTGGACGTTGAATGACCAGCGTGGTCAGTGGGTGGGTGACTGTGAATGGCAGGTCCAGTGGCATTGGTGGGTGAACACTGAATGGCCAGTGTTGTCAACTGGTGGTTGGGGAGGGGGACAGTGAACACTGAGTAACCAGTGGGGTGCTCAGCTGGGTTGACAGGTGAATGATACATGGTCCATGTAAATGACTTTCTGTAGTGTCTCGTTCACTTGAAACACGGAGATCTAAATGCTAGGTATTATGATATATATGTACAATACAATACAACAATGCAATACAACTTTTGTGGATTCCTAAAATGCACTTTGTAAAAGTCCATACATACATACATGCATACTTACAACTCTAATTGATATTGCCTTCCTTCTGAAGTTGAGAAGTGCACACACAATCAACCATGTGACAGAACATCCTTCAGAACAATTGTGCTTGAAGGATTTGCTCAAGGTCCATACACAGTGTGGGTGGAGGCTTGACCATTACAGGCTCAGTGCTCCATCCATTCGGTAACCATGCCCCAGACGTATACAACGGAAGGTTGGTCCCACCTTTATGGATCTGTTGTGTGTATGTTGCTGATAACTTCATTGTGATAAAGCACTTGTCATAAAGTAGTCCAATTAAGATTTGAAAAACTTTCAAACCAGCCTTTCATCTGAACACCGACTAACTGTACATTGTGTACAAGTTTCTTTCTGAACAGCTTTGCCATCAATTCAGTCGATAGGAATAATTGTCAATTACTGCCCTATGATATGCCTTATCATAAAAAATATGCAGAACAGTTACTAAGAAAATATACACAACAGTTCACCATTTCTATCTGGTATATATTTGTATCTTGAATGGTACTCTGCCAGTGCTGTGCATCTGATATGCACTTGAGTATTTGAATAATACTTTATATCAAAGCTGTACATCTGATATGTATTTGGGTATTTTAATAATACATTGTATCAAAGCTGTACATCTGATATGTACTTGGGTGTTTGAATAATGCTCTATCAGTGTTGTACATGATTTGAAAAAAATATAATTGGCTTGCATTTTTATTCAAAAATCCAATTGTTACTATGTTGTATCATACTGGTTTGTGTGAAGATAGATGATGATTCTTTGCCCCATGCAGAGTGACTGATTCCATCGTTGGCTAGAATATGCAACAAATAAAAATAATAAAAAATTCATGATTGTTGTGGTTATAAGATGGAAGGAATATCAAAAACAAAGCAATAAAAAATCAAAGCAACATTATTTATAACAGAAAAATGATAACAGCTACATCATTCACGACAATAACAAAATATTAATAGTGAAAGTCATGATGACAGTAAATCAGACGAACACAAGGTTTCTCTTCTTGGCTGGAATTATTCTCTCTTGTTGTACCATGCTCCACTGAGGTGTAGTTTGACTTCATACTGTTGTGCATAGTGTCACAATATTAAGTCTCCCCCAAACAGAGTCTCCCCCAGACTGAAAAATTCTCCCCCACCCCATTTCTTTTCAGTTCCGCTCACAAATTTCATGTCATTATTGTAACATGTAGTTTAAAAATTCTAAATAGTTTCACAATGTAAGAAAATCCACTTATTTTAAATTATCTTTAACTTTAAAAACACGTGTGATTGTATCTCTAAATTTTAAGAATAAAGACTCTTCCAGCATGAGGGAAAGATTATTTCAGCAGAGGATGAAATATTTACTCTTCCACTCCTCCTTTCGAGACTTTTAGAATATAGTCTCAGGCATTGTTTGAGAATTTGTGACTTTCAGTTTTAAAATTTGGAAAACTGCTTGAATTTTTGCCCTTTTTAAAAATTCATAGAAATTCGTAAAAATTTGTTTGGCTATTATTGGGTCTTTTTACACTGATAGTGGCGTTTTGCAAAAAGCAGCATAAGCAACATCTACAAATGTGATGACGTCATGATTTGTTGTGTTAAGCTTCTGCTTAGAATTTAATGATTCATTCAAAATTAACACTGACAGTCACACACCCCAACTATGATAGAATTTGAAGTTCAAGACTACTGATATTCAGTTGTTGTTGTGTTGCTAGTCAGCTATCCTAAAAGATAGCTGACTAGCAACACAACAAAAACAGTCCTGTATAAGTATTGTGACTTGAGACACTACAAAGCATGGCAGGCAGCTGAATGGCAGGGTTTCCATTGGTACACCTTGGTTAACCACATGCATTGGTTAACCACAAAATGTGGCTCGGTATTTGAAACCAGATAACAATTTAAAAGCACTGAATGCCAGAGTCCACGGCTGGCCGACATCTGTTTAGTAGAGTACTTTGTCATCTTAATTGCTGTTTCAATAGATTTTTTTCTCACAGCTGTCCTTCTAATATCTCTAAGTGGGCTAATTGGCATCAGAAGGTTACAAAAATATTTTGACAAATGGTGAATGGATAGGGCTCAGCTTCCTAGTGCACAGAGATAGAGACAGACATGCAAAGAAACAATGTAAAAGAGAGACAGACAGACATGCATAGAAAAAATGTAAAAGGGAGAGACAGACAGACAGACAGACATGCATAGAAAAAATGTAAAAGACAGACAGACAGACAGACAGACAGACAGACAGACAGACATGCATAGAAAAAATGTAAAACAGACAGACAGACATGCATAGAGAAAAAGTAATAGAGAGAGAGAAGGGAGAGGGAAGGAGAAAGAGAGAGAGGTAAACAGACAGACAGACATGCATAGAGAAATAGTAACAGAGGGAAAGAGAGAGAAAGGAAAGTACAGAGACAGAGACAGAGAGAGACTGACATGCATAGAGAAATAGTAATAGAGGGAAAGAAAATAGAAAGAGAGAGAGAAAGAGAAATAGACGGACAGTGAAGGTGAAAGATAAACATAGACACAGAGAGAGAAACAGCAGAATATACAGAGAGAGACATATTATGTATCTGTGTTTGTTTGATCTGTTCTGCAGGTCTCAAATAATTCTCGAATTATCCACGTTTCTGGTCCAAATGTGAAAGTGAAGAGATTTGAAACAGGGAGGAATCTTCAGTTATTTGGTCACTGGGTTACGGAAAAGTTCAGCCCGATTACAAGAATAAAAGAACACGAGTTGACACGGAAAATTACGATATCAGTAGGAACGGGTACGTCTAATTGTGTTTAGTAATGAATATTCATTTGCTTAAAATTGATGTTTATTATTGACAGGGGTGCATGATAGTGCAGTGGTTAGAGTGCCAGACTGTCAATCGAGAGGTTGGGGGTTCAAATCCCTGCCAGGTCAGAAATTGGGTTTGAGATTTCTGCTCCATCTGTGCTCCTAGCCCATGCAGCTATGATGAGTGGGAAGATGATAGGGTGAGGGAGAGGACTGGCCACCCACCGTCATATGCCGAGGCTAAGAAAATGAAGTCGCTAACATTTCATACCCATGGCTGCCTCAGAGCTAGTATAAGGGACTGAGCACTATTCTTCTTCTAATTATTGACATATTGATGCCTTTTAACTTAACGAAGCTGTTCCCCTAACCAGGGGTACAACTGTGGTTCATGTAGGAGTGCATATGCTTCAACTCCTTATAGGGTATTACATGATAGCCCTACCATATTGCTTAAAGGCTAGTACAAATATGCAGCACTTTGATATTTTGAGAGTGCTTGTTTTGTTTGTGATAATGGTTAATTTTTTTAAAAATTTCTGCAGCTTGTATCCACTTGTAATACAACTGCATTTGATACTGCCCTCCTTCCAAAGTTCCGAAGTGCATACATAACCGTATGCGACAGAACATCAGTGGCACTGAGCAAAAGATTTGCTCAAGGTCCCTTTACAGTGGAGGCTCGAACCCGCATTACAGGCTGAGTGCTTTGACCAATCGGCAGGCCCGCCGAGAGGGGGGGCAGGGGGGGCAAATGCCCAGGGGCCCGGCGATTTTCCAGCGATTTTCTGTCGGTGGCCCTGCCAATCGGCTACCATGCCCCAATTGACAGCTGCTGTTCCTATGAACAAAATGTTTCATGTTCTAAGAGGGAGCTATCTTGCTTACTTATGCAATCCACTCCCATTTAATCCCCCAAGGGCAAACTTAAGATCAGCTTCCTCTGGCCAACTGTCTCAAGACTTTTGGTGTCCTTGCCATTGCAGTCACTGGTGCCTACGTTTTGAGTAACCATCAAACGTGCGTCTCTTTCTATCATTTCATTACGTAATTGTACCGCTTCAAAATTCTGAAGCAATACTCTAGAGTTGAGTGCAGGGCAACAGCTTATTAATGAGCACTGTGTTGTATGAGAGATGTCAAGGGAAGGTTGGATCCAGTTGCCAGAGAGAGGAGATAGAAGAGCTGCTAAGACAAGCAAATAAGGATTCCTTGTTTCCAGCCACCTGCACTTTAAAAAAGAATTCATATATTATTGTGATTGTATACATCTGATTAATAATGATAGCATTAGGATATTATATATAGGTGAGGCAAGGTAAAATAATTGGTTATTTTTTGTCATATCTATCAGCAGTAGCCATTTGAGTAGGCTTATGTGGTTGAGGGCTTGCTATGGATTACTCAAAATGTCAGCAGTTTACGTAGCACATGAGGATTTGAACATCGGACACAGTAGAGAATGAGCAAGAAGTTACCAGTGATTGTTGCCTTATGCATTGCGGTAATGACTTTTTGGAATTTTCTATAATTTATTTACAGAAAATAGCAGCGCTTTTTTCTAGAAAAAAAGGTTCCGGAACGGAACAATAGGTTCCGGAACGGAACAACTATGGGCGAGCTAAAATCCCGAGAAAAACTGGATTGGGGGTTGGGAGGGGTTTCAATAAACGCTGAAAACAGTTCAAAACACTGAAAATTAAATTAAAATAACTAAATTATTGTTTTTATTAATTAAATAAATAAATAACTTTTATTAGCTGAAAAAAGGTGCCGGAACGCCGTACCGGCGCGTTCCGGCTGAAAAAAAGCACTGGAAAATAGTATTAGCAAAACTGAATTTATTGCAGATTAGATGGATTTTGTGTAACGTTTTTGAGTTAATTATTGTGCTGTTTGTTGCAGGGAAGGGTAAGGCTTGCAGTGAACTACACAGAAACGAGACTCCTGAAGAAACATCAGGGTGCATTGTTCCAGCCAATCAGGGACTAGACAACAAGTCAGTATACAGACACTGTTTCAACTTGTTGTTTCATTTAAAACGTTGCTAATTTATTCGTAAATTTACTGCCATCAGTGGTGTTTAGTGTTGGAGTAATGTAAGCTAGAAGTAGGTAAGATTTTGAGGTTGGTAGGGTATCAAAGGGGGTGTTGGATAGTGTAGTGGTTAGCATGCTGGACTGTCAATCAAGAGGCCGTGGGTTCAAATCCCACCAGGGCTTAATTGGGTTTGAGACTTCTGCTCCAACTGCACTCTCTAGCCAACACAGCTATAATGAGTACACTGACCGTACACTGTCGGTGGGAAGATGAGACAGTGAACTAGAGGTCTGGCCACCACCCCTTAGCATATGAGAGTGGAGGACCAGTCCTCCCCTTGCCATCTGATCTTCCACTGAAATCAGTCTATATACTCATCATTGCTGAGTTGGATATAGGGGCACAGATGGAGCAGATTTTTTCTCAATGCAAATTTTGACCCTGGCAGGGATTTTAACCCCCAACCTCTCGGTCGACAGTCTAGCATGCTTACCACTAGACTGCACGCATTTGCCTAAACCATTGAACAAATGGCTTTTTGAAGTTGGCTAAGTGAGCAATCACAGCAAATTACTGCCTGCCAGTCAGCCAGCTATTCAGAGACGCCGACCGCCATTTTCAAGTGCTCTCTAAGACACCGAGAACTGTTACTAATTTCCAGACAAGTTGAGCTATGAAGAATTGGTTTTAATTTGTTTTATACAGCTATGCTGACCTCATCTCTCAGGATAGAGGTCATTTGCATAAGCTCGCATAAGTTTGCATTTGGGGTCGTGATCTTATCGTTGAGTCTCTGTGGCCTCCTGCTGAGTCTCAGCTGCAAAGATTGTGATTAGAAAATGCAACTCTGCTGAGAAGCAACTACTGACTAAGGCCGTGTATATTATTATAATTACAGTGCTGTATGTATACACATATATGTATGTGTGTGTAAGTATGTTTGCTTGTATTTATGAATGTATGTGTATACACTTGTATAGTGCTGAGAAGTAACCATTGACTGAGGTCTTGTGTATTATTATAACAACAGTATTGTATGTATATGTATGTATGTATGTTTGTATGTGCATATGAATGTATGTATGTATGTATTTGTACATTTTGTACAGTTCATGTATATGAAAAAGCCCTTGGATGCTGTGTAGAAGTTTTCTAGCTTAGAACAGTGGGAGGGAGTCCATTCCAAAGGGCAGGACCAATGAAAGCAAGGATCTGGATTGAGCCATTGTAGTTCTGACACAGAGAACCAGAAGGTCAAGGCATTCAAAAGAACGAAGAGGGCGGACCGAAGCAGCAGAATGAGGCCAAAGAATTAAATCACCTAAATACTCCAGATCAAGATCCAGTTGAGCCTTAAGCACTAGAATGAGAACTTTGAATTGAATATGGGCTGAGGGAGGGGAGCCAATAAAGTTGTTCAACCATAAACGCGGAGATATGGGAGAATCCACGAAGACGGGCAATCAGTCTAGCAGCATAGCAGCAGCATGTAGATAGATAGGTAGATAGATAAAGAGACAGAGACAGATAGCAATGAGCAAAATTCTTCACTCACAATTTTGCTCGATTGATGCTTGGTCATTGGATAGTGGCCCTTAATAAATGTATAATAATAATAATGATAAAATGATTATAATTCTGTTCCCTTGTTTAGGGATATTCACATTTTTGAGCTGGAAATGCACAATACGAATTCGTCAAGGATCGTCCTGGATATTCACACGGCCGAGTCGTCAGTGTCCCTGAGGCGACATCTTCAGCTTGTGCTGAAGGCACACAGGCCGACGCTGTGGGTGCTGCAGACATCACGGTTACGTGGCACCTTGGACATCATAGTAAGTTGCTTTCGGCTGATCCGGATGATTTGCTGTCGTTGACAGGCGGACAGAATTTACAGACACTAAAATGGATTATGCATGATGCCTTGAGACAGGCAGCTAGGCGCTGAAGCTGGCTTTAATAGGCTCAAGAGATGAGCGCCTGACGGGTGGATGGGGTAAGGAGAACACAACATCTGCTGAGCCTTTTGGATGTTTCAGAAATGCGCCAATGTGTTGTGTGTGTGTGTGTGTGTGTGCGTGCATGCGCGCGCGCGCGTGTGTGTGAACTGTTTGATGTGTTGTGTTCCTATCTAGCTAAGTTGGGGACTGTGTTGAGCTTCTGCTAAAATTGTAGCTTGTTGTTGAAGAGAGTGTTGATAAGAATTCACTGGGTGGTGTATGTGTCTGCGTAAGACTGCCAGCGAAGGCGTTGTCCAATTATGTGATCGTGTTGTTCTTTAAGTTGTCTAACATCGGTTATAGTGTTTTTTTAACATGTTCTTAAAAGGTGGTATAGAAATGCCAAGACATGACAAGGATAATATGCCCATATACATACATACATACGTACGTACGTACGTACGTACGTACGTACGTACGTACGTACGTACGTACGTACGTACGTACATACATACATACATACATACATACATACATACATACATACCAGTACATGCCTACGTGCATAGCACTGCATACTTACATACCTACTTTAATATGCATGATTCATAGATACATGACTGTGCACCTACGTTAATACATACATTGCATGCACGCATACCTATACATACTAGGATCTGTTACATTATTTTATATGAGCTGTTGCTGAAATAAAGTATCTGTTTTGAACACCTTTATGCTGGGTCTGATTACGAGTAGGTGGATTAGATATCATGAGATTAAATGGATGATTAGATCGAATGGCATCGGAATAGATGGATCATCTCGATGGAATCTTGAGACGTGTTGTCTGTCGGGTGCTTGTAACCAATCGACTTCTTTGGGGATAGGATTACAAGTAGATTAGATTGGTTTTGATTCCGTGGACGAGGGTGGTGGAATCTTAAGAATTACAGATAACAAGGCCAGGTATATTTAGCCAATCAAGTTCTGCGCACCTGATCAGTTTCACTTGGCGCTGGAGCGCCGTTTTCACCTTCTGTTTCCACATACCTGGCTGACATATTTACTGAAAGCCATCGAGATGAAGCATCTAAATAATGAGTCGGCCTGAAAGCCTTGTCTCTGCTGACAGCAGACGCCAGAGGGCCTGGACATTGCCCTGTTATGCCTGCTTTATGCGCCAACCATTTCTTAGTTTTATGTCGGTGTTGTATACATTTGAAATGAAGAGCAGTGATTATTAGTGGGACAGTTGAGTTCAGGGCCAGCCGATCAGAAGGTGATTTACCAGGGCCATCATCTGTGGTGTTTGCGTGTGTTGGGTAATGGTTTATACGGAACTCTATGTGCTGCGTAGGTAAAGTGGGTGTAAGTTATGGCGTACAAAGGTACTGGTGCATGTGAAGTTATTTATGTGCCACTGTGGATGAGGCTTGGTTGGGCGGTCTCTACGTGTGTGCAGGAGGCCGCCAGTGGAGACCTACTCCACCTACACAGCGGTATTAGTATACAGAAACATCCTGTTTGAACTATGACATCATTTATGCTAGTGAGAAGCCCATGTGTGAGGTACTCTTGTGAAGTACTTTGTGAGGCAACTATAGAAACGCTTACATACACAACACACGTGGAATTATGAGGTGTTTACCTTGCTGAATGATTCATATTGTACTTCGTAATCAAAATTGCACATACATGCAACATCTTTTCTTGGGAAAGTTATGTCAGAGGAGCTCCAGACCTGACTGTGCAAAACCTTAACTGGAGAGACTGCTTACTGGGAATTTCTATTGCTCCGGTGTCTAGTACACAAGGCATCAAACCAATGGCACACCAAAACCAAACCGTAGTCAGGTCTACATCAAGAAGATCAGTCCATACGACAGAGAGGCAGCCTATGGTGGATAAACAGTTTGATATACCATAACAGGGGTTTCAGGTGTTTCAGAAGACAAGTGAGCTCTATTAGAACCACTTATTGTGAACCTGGAATACTTAAAACATTGAACAACTGAATGAACTGCGCAGAATAAGAAGAAGAAGAGGAGGAGGAGGAGGAGGAGGAGGAGAAAGAGGAGGAGGAGGAGGAGGAAGAAGAGGAGGAGGAGGAGGAAGAAGAAGAAGAAGAGGAAGAGGAAGAGGAAGAAGAGGAGGAGGAGGAGGAGGAAGAAGAAGAAGAAGAAGAGGAGGAGGAGGAGGAGGAAGAAGAGGAAGAGGAGGAGGAGGAAGAAGAAGAAGAAGAAGAAGAAGAAGAAGAAGAAGAGGAAGACGAAGAAGAAGAAGAAGAGGAGGAGGAGGAGGAGGAAGAAGAAGAAGAAGAAGAGGAAGACGAAGAAGACGAGGAGGAGGAGGAGGAAGAAGAAGAGGAAGAGGAGGAGGAGGAGGAGGAGGAGGAAGAAGAAGGAGAAGAAGAAGAAGAAGAAGAAGCACAGTCGCTGAAGCTAGTCCCAAGAAGCTATGTTGCAAAGTGTTAGCGACTTCATTTTCTTAGCCTTGGCATATGAGGGCGGGTGGCCAGTCCTCTTCCACACGGTCTGACCTTTCCATCAAGAGTGTGTGGTCAGTGTACTCATTTTAGCCGAGATGGCTAGGGGCACCGGTTGAGTAGAACTCTCAAGACAGATTTTGGCCTTGGTGGGATGTGAAACCCGAACCTCCCATTTGACAGTCCAGTTGCTAACCACTAGACTATTTTGCATTCCTACTAGGTTGTAAATTCAAAGCTTAGGCCTATCCTCCGAGGACAACGTCACCCTTATTTGTTTTATTTTTATTCTTGTTCTTAGTTTTACTCACAGCTTTGTAACAGCGTTGAAACCAATAACCTCAGAACATATGTAGAATGATTTTCTGTGAAAATCATGTGTGCTTAAGTTATTCCATCTCAGTCCACACGTAATTGAATGAGATGTTTCTCAGCCACTAATTTTCTGCTCCTTTGACACCTGTCAGTTTCGTAGAGTATGAATTTCAGGCCAGGACATATGTTTCGATTGCTTTGGCAATTTGTTGCATTTTTCAAGCTGTCAGCGCTCCGCTTCTTCTGCAGCCCACTGTCTGACCTTAGACTTTTGTCAGTTTTGACAGTGACAAATGGTTTCAATTTGAACTGTTCTTGCCTTGTTCTCTGGGCACGGATATTTTGTTAGCTGAGTGATAATCTGTCACTTGTGATGGGTTGGATGATTTGTCATGTGCATGTTTAAGTTGTTATAAAACCTGTGCTGTGGGAGGGCAACAGATAGGACGAGTGGTTGAAAGAAAAATACTTAAGAGTCTGTTCAAGTTATGAAATTGCCAAGTCACTGACAGGTTGATATGTGGTATTTGTCAAATGGAGACTTTGTAGCCATGCACAAAATACCTTTGAAGGCGGACTTAAGCACAATCAGGACACTCTAAGAAAGTGGCTATGATAAAAATTGCATTCAAGTCAGTGGTTCACGCTCGTTGCTGTAAATCAGCAGGAACACGTGCGTTTGACGCAAGGAGCAAGGTATCAGTAAGAAGAAGAAGAGCAGTTCCTTTCAAGAGCTAGCTTGAGAGGCAGCCTTGGGTATGAAGAGTTAGCAACTTCATTTTCTTAGCCTCACCATATGAGGGCAGGGTGGCCAATTCTCTCCCTCGCCGTTTTATATTCCCACCGACAGTGTACTCATTATGGCTGAGTTGGTTAGAGGTACAGGTGGTGCAGAAATCTCGAACCAAATTTCTGCCCTGGTGGGGATTTGAACCCATGACTTCTTGATTGACAGTCAACCACGTTAACCACTACACTATCTTGCACCCACAGTTAATTTGTAGTAAAATATGCAGTGCTGACAAGGGACCGCTGATTGGTTAGAGCACTTGCCGTGTACCATGGGGAGTAAGGGTTCGAGCCTCCCTTCATATGGTTGCTGTACAGTGTATAGGGACCTTGCTCATTCACTCACAATTGCTGAATGCCATGGATTGATGCTCGGTCATTATAGATAGTGGCACTGAATAGATGCTTAATAATAATGAGGACTATATACATGTATATAGGGACTATATGCATGTATACATGTATGCATGCATATTCCAGTACCGGTATATATGTATGTTGAACACTGTATTTGATTGGTTAGAGTGCTTGCTTGTAATGCGTGGAGTACGAGTTTGAGACATCCCCAAGGCTTTGGTTGCGGTGTAGGGACTTTGAGCAAGTTGGTCAGTGACAGCTTCTTGCCCCATCACTGCTTTCTCTTATGGTCGTGTGTGCACTTCGAAGTTTGTCCTGAAGGAGGGCATTATCAAGTACAGTTCTACATGTATGGTATATTTGTGCATGTGCCTGGTGTGTGTTTATGTATGTATGTATGTATGTATGTATGTATGTATATATTTACATATGTGAGTATGTATGTGTATTTAAGCATGTATTTATGTATGTGTGTATGTATGTGTGTATGTATGTGTGTATGTATGTATTTATGCATGTATTTATGTATGTGTGTATATGCTTATGTGATGTATGCATATATTGCATATGTGTATGTATGTATGTACATATGTATGTGTGTATGTATGTATGTGTGTATGAATGTGTGTGTGTATGTGTGTATATATATATGGATGTGTTTATGTATGTTTGTGTATGTATATGTGTATGTTTGTATCGAGACATTTAATATATAGAGCCTGTTAAGAAGAGCTGATTTAGTTAATTCAGGTTTGGAATAGGAGGATCAGTCAATGATCTGCAAGAATTGGAAAAGAAACCCTGAATGTCTTGTGATATTCCTCATACACATGGACATGATGCTTCATAGTTTAGCACCAAACTACCTTTCTGACTTGTGCATTCCACTCACACTACATCTTACCAGGTCAAACTTACAAAGAAAGATTTGTGAATGAAGAAGGCCTTGTGATTAAAGTAAGGCTTGCTTTCGAAGAAATACTTTTGAATGACTTGTGATTGAAGAAAGACTTGTGATGGAAGAAAGACTTGTGATCGTTAAATAACATGATATAAATCTTTTGTCTTTACATTTTGATTATACCATTTTGAAGAAGCGTGAGGTCCTAGCTTTTTTTAAATTTATTTAGATCTATTAATCTCATTCTGCGATTATAGACAAGCATGCATGAACAACTCTGTTATACAGAGTCTCCTGAGCAAGCTTGAACCCTCAATCATTAGAGTACAGCTCCTGCGTGATACCGGGTAGCCCACCACACCACAAATGAATCTTATATAGCTGAAATAAAATGTCGTTGTCCAGGGTTGCTATGCAGAGTCTCCTCAGCTAGCTGGAACCCACAATCGTTCGGTTATAAATCTTAAATAGCTGAAATAAAAGTGTGAAATGAAACTTTGTTGTGTTTTTTATGTCTTCAGACTGACCAGACAGTGGACACAAACGGCATAGACATGCAGTCCGTGCGAGTGGTCAATGAACGTCTTGCGAATCTGTCCGGTTCGGACCTGATTGCTTGGACTGCAGCTATTTATCGTCCACCAGTGTCCTACACAAGAGCAAGGCTTGCAACGAGATTCGACCTGACTGTCGATGGAGGTGGGCATTGAATTTCTTGTCTATAGATTGTTTAGGTGCTTGGAATAAGTAATGCAATGGTTTCTAAGCGTTGTTTTATCAGGTACGTCCATAAGAAGCCAGAACCAGCTGTTTAGGGTGACTAAGTTGCATCCAGGTTTCATTTAGACATTTAAGTGCTCTGGAAGCCTCCTTGTTACATGCTTTATTATTACACAGACTTCTTTAAGCGTGGTCTAGCGATATATATTGTCTGGTCATACATACCTAAATCAAGAACTGTTCTTGGTGAATGAGCTTTTTGGTTCCTGGACATACTTTCTGGAACTCTCTCCCTGTGTCTGTTCGCTCTGCTCAGTCGCTTGTGTCATTTCGTTCTCAACCATAGTTCGAGAATTTGTGACTTTCGGTTTTGAAATTCGTGAAAATTCGCGAATTTTTGGTCAATTTTAAAATTCGTAAAAATTCGTAAAAATTCGTTGGGCCATTGTTGGGCCTTTTTCATTGACAGTGACGTTTTGCAAAAACAGCGTAAGCAACAACAAATGTGATGACGTCATGATCTGTTGTGTTAAGCTTGTGCTTAGAATTTAATATAAAATTCAATATAAAAGTTTATTACGCAACGAGTTAATTTAGTTAAAATCTAATTTCTTAAAGATGAAAGAACATGAACTGGAGTGGAAGTATGTAGTAATTTTGGAGGAGAAGGAAAGGGTTATCCATAAATACAGTATTGTTTTTGTGACAAGGAATTTGTTGGTTGTTCTGCCCGAATTCGGGAGCATTTGCATAGCGAAAATACAGAAACCACAGTCGAGTGGGAGCAGAATCAGAGGACGATGAAGAAGTCACAGCTCAGGGAACGTTGCCAACCCTTTTCACCATGTTTGGTTGCAAGCTGTGTTAGTGACTGACTGGTCACACTGGACCTGGGGCATTGGTGGTTTTCGTTCTGCTGGCTTACACTCAGAGTCACACACCCAACTCTGATAGAAATCGAAGTTTAAGATTCCAAGTAGAACAGTAACTGAATATCAGTACTATTGTGCTGCTAGTCAGCATCTTTTATGGTTGATTGATTGCCTATGACGTTGACATTTACTTGCTTAAAAAGTTGAAAAGTAAACAATTATAAAATTCGTTGCCATGGCAAAGAATTCTGTTATTTTATTATTTGACGAATTTTAACGAATTTTAAAACTGCAGTTTTAAAATTCGTTAAAATTCGTGAATTTTTATAATTTTTAAAATTCGTAAAATGCGAATTCTCGAACTATGTTCTCAACTGAAAACTTACCTCTTTCAAATTGCTTATCCACATTAGGCTGCCTTTCCGTCTTATCGACTGATCTGCTGGATGTTGACCTGATTACGGCTTGGTTTTCATGGACTATTGCTTGATGCCTTGTGCATTAACCCTTTAATGGCAAGAGTGTACTAAAAGTGATGGGAAACCAATGCAGCTTGTCATTAAAGTGTTAAGCACCGGTGTGATAGAGGTTTTAATTTACAATTACGATACATAACAATATTCTAAATTTAATTTAGCTCTGGAGCAGAACCGCATTGTAACTACTGCAGCCGCCTGACGCTTTAACGATGAGCGTGCACTAAAATGTATGGAAAACTCATGCCCTTCGTTGTTCAAGGGTTAACAGAGAACTTTTTAGGGCTGTCCAAGGCAGTGCTGAATGAGACTCTACTGCACATTGCAGATAAATTGTCTATTTTTGCATGTCGCTGTTTTGGTCTTTCTATGATTTTTCTCGGTTTCTTTGTACAGTTGATGCTTTTTGGTCATATGTTTTTTCCACTTAATTCATTCGCTTGTGTTATTTTATTCTTAGCTTAAAACTGGCCTCCTTCAAATTGCTTATCCAGGCTTAGGCTATTTTAGGGACTGATCTTCTGGATGTTGACCTGATTATGGCCTGGTTTTGGTGTGCCATCGGTTGATGCCTTGTGCATCAGGCACCAGAGCTATAGAAGTTACTAATTACGATTTAACGAAGATATTAGTTTTTAGTCGGTCTGATTTGTTTCACTCCTCTCGAAGACAGTCTGTAGTTGGCGCTGTGGTTTTTGGTATGTATGTGTATCTAGTATCTATGTGTGTATAAATGTCTATGTATGTACATGGTATGTATGTATAAACACACTTAGAAGAGAAGAGCAGTCCCTTAAGCTGGCCCTGAGGCAGCTATGGGTATAAAGTGTTAGCGACTTCATTTTCTAAGCCTTGGCAAGTGAGGGCGGGTGGCCAGTCCTCTCCCTCGCCGTCTCATCTTCCCACTGACATTATAGCTGAGTTGATTAGGGGTGGAAGTGGAGCAGAAGTCTCGAACCAAATTTCTGCCCTGGCAGGGATTTGAACCCCGACCTCTCGATTAACAGTCCAGCACACTAACCACTACACTATCGAGCACCCCATCAAGACACTTAATATAAAGCATGTTAAGTACCTCACAAAGGTGCTACAGTTAGCAAACAGTGTTCAGATGACTAGCCTACATTACTCCTAACTATTTTTCTCAGTTTCTTTGTTCAGTTGATTGCTTTCAGTCGTTGGCTGTTTCCATTTAACGTTCATATTATTTTCCATCGGTCTGATTTGTTTCACACTTGCCCTGGATTGAAACCGTATGGAAGACCGTCTTCTGGTTTTCGGTCTCACGTTTTTGCTTTCTGTTGTCTGGTTTAAATGTTTTTCTCATTCTTTTGAGTGTTTACTGTCAGCGTTCTGTGTTTTTCGTAAACCCACATGCACTTGTTATGTAATGAGATTTATATAGCACCTCTTCTAGAGAAATTCATCAGAGGCGCTCTTGATCTAACGATGGAAAACCAGGATCGAACTAAATGGTTTTCAAGCGCTTATGGAGTAGAGGTAAAGGAAGACCAAGAGGCTCATGTCGTAAGATGCTAGGTAACCTGGTTTGACATCTTGCACTTGCATTGGCTTTTGAGTTTGCTGATAGATTGGTGATTGATTTTTTGACTGTTGAGTTGTTGCTGCTTGATTGAACGTTCAAAAATTAATCAGATTGACAAAGAATTTAGAGTATTGGAAACTGCTTGGGGGCACAGAAGGTTTTCTGGACACTACAGATGCTAAGATGAAAGTCGATTGATCCATAAATGTCAAAAGATGTGTGATTAAATAGTTTATGAACAGGAAAATTATTTTAAATTAAATGTATAATGTTTTTTATTGAAAGCCGTGCTGGAGTCGGGAACACCTGTGAGTAGTTCTCCCCTTGAAGAGGCGCTGTATAAATGTCCGTTATGAATGAATGAATGAAAGACAAATGCCTAAACTAGTGAGCATGCATGATAAGAGGCTAAATACCTAAGGCACCGTTACTGTAGGTTTTTCTGAGGGAAGATTTTGTCATCTCGACTAAAGGTCGTGACCACTTTGACTGGAAGAGAACACAAGTCTGGTGATGTGTCCTGAGATGATGAAGTGATACTGATGATGATATATGTACCTCCAAACTGACGTTGGTAGTCATTTAGCGATTACTTGGGGATGGAGGGCTTAGCGAGAACCAGGTGCTGTTGTATTCCTATGGGTGGTCACCCATCCGAGTACAAACCTAGCTCAGTTTTGTTTAACTTTGCTGTGGCTGCGAGCTTTGCAGTATCAACAGAACGAAGGAATAACCAGCCAAGCATCGACCGACATGCCACTGTTGTTTATCTATAATCTACATAGATAACAATCTGCGGGACCAATGTTTGTGCAGATTTTCCTGCTTGATAGGGCCAGTCAATCACGAGAGAACTGGTATCCAGGTTGAGCAGGCCAGGGTTTTAGTATTTGTGTGCCAGGTATTTGCGTTTCACCTGGATGAGCTTCTGCACCTGTGGGTTGTTTTGCAAACCGTTCATCACAAAACGTCAGATCTTTCAAAACAAGACAAAGTCAGCTGTCCTTTTGGCTTTGTTTTTGCCGCCTGACCTGATGCTTGTTTTTGTGCTCTGGTGTCACTTGCTCCACGCAGCAACTACTGCGACTCCAACAAGCAGGAGAGAATAATGATTGCAACTGTCCGATGATCTCCGTCTTGTTTTCCTCCTCGCATCTAAGACATTCCGGGGCTGAACCTAAATACTTCATCTTTCAGCACAGCATACTTCATTTTTCCAGGCTTTTTTCCTTTGGCGTCTTTTACCACAAGTCCATAAAACTGTTTATTCATTACGTCCCCAGAATCACCAGTACTGTCATCCAGTTAAAGACAATATTAAAGACTTTATTTCCCGAACACTATACTCTATATTATCTATTTCTCAAAACTCTGTCTAACTTTGTTCCATGCTGCGGTTTGTCAGCATGTGTTTTCTTTGTAAACAATAAACGAATATCATCATCAAAGCAATTTGTCTCTGCTTTGGCTAAACTTGTACAAGCAGACTTTGAGGGACTGTGGCTTGTAATTACTAATTAGTGTAAATTATGCTTGAAAATGTTCTATCTCTTAGTACTTCTCTGGGAAGCTGATTATTTCTGTGCACTGTCTTATTGTATTGTATTGTATATGGGCATTTATAAAGCGCCTCTTGTGGTACAGACCATTCAGAGGTGCTTACTTGCTTTGTTACTGCCTACCTAGTTCTAAATTTACCACATGAGAGCTTTGTGATCTTGCATATTTTGTGAATTTAAATTTTCAGCTGGAATATTGTGAGCAAATATTCAGGGAATGTTGTCATATCAAACAATTTTCAACCAAAAGATAACAAGGGAGACAGAGACAGAGAGACACAGAAAGAGACACAGAAAGAGAGAGCACAATATAATCTTTATAGTCTTGGATGTTGGCAGAGTACTGTAAGTGTTTCTGAGGGAAGATTTAGTGAATTTATGGGTGGTTACTGTTGTGTGTCAGTCAACACTGGATTTTAACTGCTAAATCAAACAGTCTAATTTTCCTCATAAATACCGCTGCGTAAATACAGAATACCGCTGAGCAAATATTGCATCAGAGCGGTTTCGTCGGGCGACTCCTCCGATGTCGCTGGGCGTTTCTTTCCCCGTCTCAACTTAAGTTCGTAAATCCACTTGTGATTGCATCGCCGGATTGGTGATTGTGTTCTCCAGTCTATTCCACTCTTCTGTGCATCCGAACTGTGGCCGCTTCCACCCCCACCCCCTCCGAGGGTTTCAGAGGTTATGGGAACTAGCCTCAAGGGAGGTCTCGAACGCATGGGAACCGGAAGAACGGGTTTAGGCGTGGCGCGATTTCGGTCGTGTAAAGAAGGACTTTGGCTGAAACCGCCCGAGGGAAATGGATTCTCGTGGCTACTTATCTACTAGCAGAAAGACTCCTTCGATGGACTGGACCAAGTAACTTGATATGACAAGTCGATTTTTTGGAATTACTGGATTATTTTTTTGAGTAGCCAGTGGCATTTACTGGTTGAGTACAGCCATCATATTGGAACTGATTATATCGGATTGACACTTGTATGTGTATGATGTTCTTTGTGTATTCTGTTGCTTGTCTGTCTTCTTGTCTTTGTCAGTATGTGTTTATATGTCCGTGTATATCTCTGTGTGTAACGTGGTCTGTCTGCCAGTACCTGCTTATAAACCTGTGATTGTATTATTGAATCGGGCAGTTCGTGATCAGATTAACAATAAGGATTATGATTTCTGCTACAGTTGAATGGCCATTGATTTATGCTTTGTGCGTGATGATAATGGTCTTTAGAAATGATTAGATTAGTATAGAACTTGTAGATTAGATTATAACTCAGTGCTGTCTTAACAGCATTGTAGGCCCTGGGTAAAGCACTGCCCTGGGGTCCCTGCTCATCCACAGGGATAAAAGTTGAAACCGCCAATAAAATTAAACCTATAGATTTATTGGTACTTTCAGCATTCACTTTGTAACAAAATGAATGTGTAAACATAAAGAAACATGCTGTAAAGCGAAGATTAATCAACACAAACTTTTGAACAATATAACATGATAACACGTTTAAAACACTCATAACTAACAAGTTTCACTTCTGCCGTGCGTGGAGGTCATGCACACATTAATTTTTTTGGTCTTTTTAATTTTGGGCCCCTAGAATCGTGGGGCCCCTAGCGACTGCCCAGTGTGCCCATGCCTTTAGACGACACCCGTTAGAACTTGAATCTGATCAGTTAGTGATTAGGAGATCATGGTAACTGCCCATGATATCTTTGTAATACACTGAATTCCATTTGTTCTAAGAAACCCTTCGTGGCTTGTTTATCGAACCTAACGATATGCAGACATTTGATAGGAATTGATTTCCGTTCATACAGTCGCTCATAAAATATTGAGTTTCAAAACCGGAGAAAGATCGTTATCATAAAGTTGGTCGTTGGCTTTTGAGTCGGTCTGTAAAGGACATCTTTCAGAAGCATTCGCAAAATGAAGACCTCTTAGGTGGATTGCTTCATCAGTTATGTTTCTGGCATTGCCATTTCCTTATGGAATTAACGAAGCATTTCGTGTGTAATTAGAATGAAGATAAGCAGCTGGTCATTTGTTCGAGTGGCTTAGGATTACAAGGAAAAGGTCAGATTCAAATAAAAAACTACTTTGAATGCAGCTATATACTTATATATATTTTATACATGCTTTTATACATACACAATTACACACACGTATATATATACAAAGTCAGTGATTTTGTTATCTTGTTTGTATGTGTCATTGCACATACGTATTGCCCTCTAAAGCTGCTCAGTAGATTTTTATGATGAATTATGACTGCATTTATGTAGAAAGGTTGTACACTAGAACCTTTGCTGTAAAAACCCATAGTTATAGCACTGATCCTGATATAACAAAATTATGAGCACGGTCCCTATATTTAATTAAGCTTTGTAACATGACCTCAGCATGACCTTTGTATATATATATATGTATATGTATATGTATATGTATATATATATATATTATATATATATATATATATATATATATGGGGTCATGTTACAAAGGTCATGCTGAGGTCATGTTACAAAGCTTAATTAAATATAGGGACCGTGCTCATAATTTTGTTATATCAAAATATATATATATATATATATATATCTACTGAGTGCAACACTATGGATATTGAGATATGGCAGATATATACAGGGGACCAAGGGAGCGTGAAGGCTTTTGAAATGTAGATGTGAACAAACGAGCTAAAATCAGCTGGAAAGATCATGTATTTGGTGAATAGAATAGAGACAAATCGTAACATAATCAGTAAGAAAACACTTCGTGGGACGGTGCTTGAAGGAAGAATTGAACGAAAGGAAGGTGAATATCAAGGCCAAACACTGTGCTGGTTGATGGACTGAGGGAGAGATGGGGCTACAAAAAAAGTTAAGGAAACAGCACAGAACAGAGAAGAACGGCATCTTTGGATTGCTAGACGTGCCTGAGGCCAGAGCTCTGAAGGACATGGCCTGATTATAATACAAACCGGTTTTGTATATGTGGCTTCCAGTGCTATCATTTTAAAAAGGCACCACTGTATATATGTATATGTATATATAATATATTCTGTACATATGTATTGTATATATATATATATATATATATATATATATATAAAGTATTTGCCTAATGTCATGCAAGTATTCATATCTGTGTATTCTTAAATATGCTGTATATACAGGAATGTTGTTTGTTATTGGCATTTGGGATGCTACTACAATATGTATGGTATATGTCCTTACTGATGTTCTAAGATTCAGTAGTCGTTTAACCTGTTTTTTTCCGAGAGGTATTCTGGCGTTATAATATTTATGCTGTTTAGACATGGTATACCCTCCTTGTTGGTGTGTTTATAACGATCTTCGGTGCCCAGGTGTCTTCGGATGGTCGAGAACCAGCTCTTGGTGGTTTTGCCACCTGTGAGCAGGTAAAGATATGGCCTAGCTGTTGACTTGGCCATCTGTCTCTCTGGGGAGCTTCCCCAGATTGATCTCAAATGGTACGACTAGGGCATTTCCAGTGAAAGTTGATCAGGCTTCAATTCTGTGCCACAGCAGAAGAAAGAACTGTGTTAATACCTTTACCAGTCACTTGATGCACAATAGTATAGTGGTTAGTGTGCTGAGCTGTCAGTTGAGAGGTCGGGGGTTCAAATCCCAACCAGGCCAGAAATTTGGGTTGAGGTTTCTGCTCCACCGGTGCTTCCTATCCAATTCAGTTATAATGAGTACACTGACCGTACACTGTTGGTGGGAAGATGAGACAGCAAGGGAAGGGACCGGCCACACACCCTCGTATGCTGAGGCTAAGAAAATGAAGTTGCTAACACTTCATACCTCTCAGGCTAGCTCACAGGACTGCTCTTCTTCTTCCTTTATGGGCTGCCTCTCAGTCTTGCAGGCTGATCTTCTGGATATTGACCTGATTGCAGCTTGGTTTTGGTGTGCCATCGGTTGATGCCTTTTGCATTAGACACAGGTGTGATAGAAGTTATAATGACATTTAATAGATTGCTTTTGATGTTAGTGCTTAAGACAACTTATTGGAGTATTTGGAGACTTGGGAAGTCCTGTATGATGCTAGGCATCCATCCTTATCATGCCTGTTGTGTGTACATATATATTTCTTGTGTTGTGAAATTTACCTATCCTGTAATTAAGAGCAATTAAAGTTGGCATAGTAATTATTCATGGTTATACAAAGCATGAGTTGTCAGTGTGAGAATAGGGCTTACAGACACTGCACTGTCCCTTCAGCCAACCCTGGAAAGCAGCCGTAGAAATGAAGTTTCATGCAAAGAATTCTCAACAATATCAGGACAGTACAGTGCAGTGGAAGATAAATTCCCACTGATTTCCACTGCCAACTTGTGTGTGCATGGCTGAAACAGAAGAATGGTTGCTTTAGAAACTGGATGCTGTACTGAAACAATGTTTCCAAAATGCTTCGTAAATATGGCTTGTTGATGATAACCATCGCTGTGTTTGTACATAGCAAGGCCGTTGTTTGGCCTGTTGCCTAGAGTCGCCGATAGGGTCGACTTTGGCATGGTCGAACAAAGAAGCCCACCCCAGGATATGAAAAGGTGGGCAGGTGTGATTCTCTGAAGACTGCTCGTTATGCCTGAGACCGGCACTTAGCATCAAGCTATGAAGTAGCCTCACTTTGCTTCAGATTGACTTTTGAAACATCACAAGTATTGCTGGTTCTTATCACAGATTATTAATTCTCTTCCTTGAAGAAGAACATTCCGTTACAGTAAACGCCTAATCAGGCAGGACTAGGCAACCTTTATCTAATCAACAGTCTTATCTAGTACAACTGGACCGTGTAGCTGTTCTCTTCCTCCTACACTTCCTCATTCACCTTGATGCATACGTACATCCTCTGTTAAACACACGCGTGCATGTGCACGCACGTTCAAGCATGCATATGCGTGCAGACACACACACAGTGTTGTGCCTAAAAAGGATCAGCACATAAGCTATGCAGCACGCATCTTCAATTGCAATCCGAATGTTTGGACTGACTGCACCCTGTTGTGGCAGAAAAGACTTTGTCAGGGTGCTCGAAACTGTGATGCCCTACCCTTCAAGGATCTGGACAAATCCAGCGGATGGCCTAGAAGGCAGTGTCCAGTTGAGTTTTTTTCTTCTTCCTCTCTTTCCTCTTCTGCCTCCTCGTTATCTTCTTCTTCTTCCTCTTCTTCCTCTTCTGCTTCCTGCTCATTCTCTTCATCTTCCTCCTCATCTTCCTCCTCCTCCTCCTCCTCCTCCTCCTCCTCCTCCTCTTCTTACTTTTCTCTACCTCTTCTTCCTCTGCTTCCTCCTCTTCTACCTTTTCTTCCTCTTCTGCTTCCTGCTCATCTTCCTCCTCTTCTTCCTCCTCCTCTTCTTCCTCCTCCTCTTCTTACTTTCCTCTTCCTCTTCTTCCTTTGCTTCCTCTTCTTCTTCTTCTTCTTCTTCTGCTTCCTGCTTATCCTCTTCATCTTACTTTCCTCTTCTTCCTCTGCTCATCCTCTTCATATTCCTCCTCTTCTTACTTTCCTCTCCTTCCTCTGGTCATCCTCTTCATATTCCTCCTCTTCTTCTTCTTCCTCCTCCTCTTCTTACTTTCCTCTTCTTCCTCTGGTCATCCTCTTCATCTTCCTCCTCTTCTTCCTCTTCCGCCTCCTTCACATTCTCATTCATAACACCAGGATCTGCCACTGATCCACTTTGTTAGACCAGATGTTTAGAACTGCATCTGATTCGATTTCAGTCGATGGCGAACGACCATTTGGACATGGCAAAGACGAAGACAGCGCAGCTCACTCTGACGGACTCATCCGGAAACTTCTCGATCACATCAGAACAGTTGCTGAACACACGCGCTCAGTTTCATGTCTACCAGGAGCCATGGAAGTCAGCCTGCTTAAAGATCCACTCTCGGTAGGCACAGAATTCTGCTGTGTTTGACCCTTTTGCACTTGTTTGTCTCACTGGCTGTCTGTATGTAATACTATGTATGTATGTATGTATGTATGTGTATATGTATGTAGGCATTCTCATGCATGTGCTGATTGGTACCATAGGGTTGACTTTGGCAACTTGATCTATGCTGGTCTGTATTCACTAAACCTTTCCAAGCTTCAGTCAATACTTAACGCTGCTGCCCGCCTTATTGGTGGCCTCCCAAGGTTTGCCCACATATCTGCCTTCATTTGGGACACTCTGCATTGGCTTCCTGTGCCACAAAGCAGTTCAAAATGTTAACTCTTATGTGCAACTGTTCGGTCGGGGTAGCTCCTTCATGCCTCCAGACCTTCTGTACCTCAGTATCTCACTCCCTGTTCACTCCGCTCTGCTCCGCCGCCAGAGGCCTTCTCGTTGTTTCCCTCATGCGTGGAAGTTTAGAAGTCAGTCTAGAAGTTTTGCTTATGTTGGCCCCTCTAGTTGGAACCATCTTCCACTTGAATTGTGGCTTGAGCTCCCAGCTTTTCTCTTCCCCCGTTTCGGAAATGCCTGAAGACCATTTAATTTGTTAGTGATAGCACGGACTTGGGTTGGGAGCGCCTCTGAATTGTTGAGTGGCGCTTTTATTATAAATGTTCGATTACGATTATGTAGGTATGTCTGTCTGTCTGTCTGTATGTATGTATGTATGTATGTATGTATGTATGTATGCATGTATATATGTATGCATGTATGTATGTATGTATGTATGTACATGTATGTAGGTATGTATGTATTGTGGGTAGGTATGGAGTAGAACAGAACAAGATGCGGCTGGTTTGTTTAGATTCATCGAGAAATCTGTATGCATGGAATGCATTAGCTTGTAACACGGTGTGTGGGTTCAGGCCACCCGTGATGTGGTCGCTGTAGGTATGCATGTATGTGTGTGTGTAGGTATGTATTTTTTTATGTACTAAGACAATATATAGGCATGCATTCATGTATGTACATATGCAATCAGTACACAGCACAAGTGGAGGGATGAAAAGCCCCACAGCTAATGCGCCAAGTACTATGACTATCAAACTGATCCAAAGACAGCAATTGTAAGACTGTTTGAAAATGTCTGCTGCTAAAATGTCTGTCTATTTGTGGGTATGTTGTGTCCGAGTCTGCTTCTTTGATGCTTGTCAAGTCAACCGCTTGGATGATTGTAATAACATCTACAGTCATCACCATGTGGCAGCCGCCATGCACGTAGCTGGTAACAACTAAAAACAAACAGTTCAGGGTTTACATGTGCTTCTCCTGCAACCTTCAGAACTGGACTATAAAGATTCCAGCAACACTACATCTGTTGCCGAAAATATCGCGGATGCAGTCTTATCGGGCACTTTATATACTTCAAATATTTAGGCTTTGCATCATCGGATACCAATGAACTTGCCATTCTTTGAACAGTTTTGCCATCTTCAAGCGAGAGTCAGAAGCCCTCATAGTAGCTGCTAATAGCAGCGACTGTAACATTTTACATCAACTATCTATTTTGTAAAATGCAAGCGTTTGACTTGCATTATTAAAAGGCTAGTTACTTTTACTTACTTACTTAAAGTCAAACGCAGCAATACATATATGTTCCAAGAGGATAGTCCAACACATGTATATTGGTGTGTGTATGTTTGTTTGTTTGTGTGTGTTTATGACAGACAGACAAGCAGGCAGACAGACAGATAGACAGAGGATGCGTGTTTGTGTGTGTGTGTGTGTAATTTGACTCTTCATATAGTACTTTTTAAGTGCCTCACAGCTCTAGTAATTGAGTAATTCCTACAACAGAAAATTCTTATCACAGTCAGCTGATACTTTATGCCAACTACTCTTGTATAAATATAAGAAAGTAAGATTGCTCGACACCTTCGAGAGTTTGAAAGGCGCTTGAAAAGTATTCTAAAAGGTATTCTAGAAAAAAATTCTAGAAAAGTATTCTGCAAAAAATTCTAGGAAAGTATTGTAGAAAAGTATTCTACTAAAGTATTCTAGAAAAGTATTCTAGCAAAATAGTCTAGAAAAGTATTCTAGCAAAGTATTCTAGTAAAGTATTCTAGAAAAGTATTGTAGCAAAGTATTCTAGAAATATATTCTAGAAAAGTATTCAGTTGTATTTCATTCCTAAGGCAATGTATTACAAAGCGATGAACATTGAACTTGGTCTGAATTGTTTTGCTGTACCGGTATATTATTTTAAAATATTTTTCCCAATCTTGTATTTTTATCACGACTTTTTAATGTTTGAATGAATATTTTGCTTTTAATTTTTATTGTGGTCTATTTATGGAGACATAAATGTATGTACTCCGGAAATAATTAGAGGATAAAACACCTATTTTTGACAAAGCGCTCTTTGTTACATTATCAGGAAGTGTTGATAACCTTCTGTGGCCATTTTTAGACATCATCTTGTGTAAAAGATAAGCAGCTTTTTACACAGGCAGTTTCTTAGCATTGTCAGTGATTCTATTTAAGTACAGAAAATGAGGCCATGAAGCTTTTATGATAAAGGTCGTGAAGGAGCAATTATTGCCGTGAAGGCGTGGGCGTTCCGTCCTCATCAGATTGCATCATTTGGTGTTCATTTTAGCAAATGCCTTATATAGACTGTTCTGGTTTAATCAAAAGAGGTTTAGTTTGCATCGAGATTGCGTATCTTATTTCATACATTGGTAGGAACATGTGCTATTTCTGTGTTGCATTGAGATACCGTTCAGTTTATGACTGACAGTGTAAACATGAGACTCATTATAATAGTATGCTTTGTTATGAGGCAATTTCTTATATAAGTTGGTGAGGGACTTGGATTTCAAAATTAGTGAGCAAAGGAAACTAAACTGATTGTAACATGACCATGAGGATATTTGTTATATGACTCCCAAAGACATCATCATAAGGAGTTTTTGGTGTATGCAGGCAATGGGGAGTGCTCGACAGTGTAGTGGTTAGCGTGCTGGACTGTAAATCGAAAAGTCGGTGGTTCAAATCACCGGCAGGGCAGAAATTTGGTTTGAGATTTCTGCTCCACTTGCATGCCCTAGCCAACTCAGCTATGATGAGTACACTGACCGTGCACTATCGGTCGGAAGATGAAATGGTGAGAGAGAGGACTTGCCTCCCGCACGATATGCCAAGACTAAGAAAACGAAGTCGCCATATGCCAAGACTAAGAAAACGAAGTCGCTAACACTTCATACCCATGGCTGCCTTAGGGCTAGCTTAACCCTTTAACGGTGAGAGGGATTAGTTTTCCATACATATTAGTGCATGCTCGTCGTTAAAGTGTTAAGGGACTGCTCTTCTTCTTCTTCTTCTTCTTCTTCTTCTTCTTCTTCTTCCTCCTCCTCCTCCTCCTCGTCCTCCTTCTCCTTCTTCTTCTTCTTCAGGCAATGATGGGTTGCAAAAGAATGGGTTGACACTAGCTTGAAAATTATTTCCTGCTTCATTGTAGGTCTTTCGGCTGTCAAGTGACCAGCTATCCTTGGATGACCCGGAATGTACGGCGCAGCAGAACGACACGCACTATTTTTGGACAACAGATCTGGATGCTTGCGGAGGCGTGCAGCGCCATCACTCGAATACTGTTGTGGTCGAAAACGCGGTCAGTACAATTAAAAGAAACCAAGTCCAGTTGTGGTCAATAAACAGAGCTTTGCTATTAAGGTGATGCCTGGCGCTACAAGATGTTTGAAGGTGGAATGAGTGTGATGCTGGTGGTTTCACGTCGAATGGACTTAAAATAGAGGGATTTGACCACAGGGATTTGTGTTGTTGATAGTTGCATGTAAGATAGGTTGGCTGTTTGTGTCACAGTTGCCTAGAGTTTGGCAAGGTAAGTTTTCTGTCATGGCATATTTCTTTATAAATGATTTGGCTGGCTGGCTGAGTTGATGTTTTGATGTGCTTGTCTGCTTTTTTACTAACTGACTGACAGAATGATTGAGTTATTGATTGACTGTTGATTCACTCATTGATTGACTGCTGATACATTGATTGACTGTTTGATTGACTAATTGGTTGACTGATTGCTAGAATACTTTTCTATACTTTGCTAGAATACTTTTCTATTATTCACTGATTTATTGACTGATTGACTGACTGATTCATTTGACTTATTGACTGATTCATTGCCTGATTCACCGGCTAATTGACTTATTGATTGACTTACTGGTTGACTTATTGATTGGTTGGTTGGTTGATTGACAGATCTTAATCAAACCAATGAAGCCATCAGTTGGCCAGTCTTTGGATGATTTCTCCGGCTCAGGGATGAAGCAGATGGAAGAAGGCGATGATGTTGACGACACGCTTTCAGATGATGAAGACGTAACTAGTTCCGCGATGACAGTCATCCGACTGAACTTTGCCTGTACCTATCCACTTGATTCAGACTTTCCTTCGGTAAGCACTGTTATTATTATTACTATTATTATTATTATTATTATTACTATTATTATTATTATTATTATTATTGCTATAAAAAAAATTTAAATTGTAGAAGTTTTATTCAAATTATTATTATATTACTAAATTATTATAATTAAGTTATTCTTTTATTGGCCCTATTGTTCATGTGCATGGCAAAACTTCTCCAGGTTCACTAAAGCTCGTTTGTATAGTGACATGCTATCTCCTGGGTTGGTAATCATATGCAAGCATTCCTTCTGTTTTCTCCCAGTTTTCAGGAATTGTCGAGTGATTTTGCTGTCTTTCATGCCCTGGAATTTTTAAGGTTTTTTATGAGATTTATTCTAGTCGTGCCTTGCTACTTGTGAAAGAATTATACAGTGTGTATTCGTTAACGTGAAGAGTGAAGACGTTACATTATTTACAAGCTGTGTGTTACAAGGAATAATGCTGTAGTTCTTGTACAGTGCATTGATAAGTTAATCGCTTTTTGGAGACGTAACACCACTTCTCATTAAGCAGAATGTCATGTAAATGAATCCTCACTGTAGTTCCATTTCAGATTGGAAGATTCCGGTCTTGGCCGTCGGCTTGCTGGCACCAGTGTCAAACGAATATGAGATTAGCCCAAAACATTTATGCCTATATCACAAATGTCCACTTAACCCCAAACCGTTGGAGTCAGAGCCAAAATCTCTCTGGTGCCAACCCGAAACCACTTATGCCACCCCCATATCACTAGTTGGAAACATCATAGCTGCAGCACTGCTATGGTTCCATGGTTTTGTATGTGTGTGTACTACTGCTCGTTTATGAGTCTTCTGTTGCGTCTGCCTTATTCCTTAGCTGGTAGTTTTACTTTACATTAACCATTTTATTCTGCACTTTATTTATTGAGTCCATTTGTTAATCCGTTTACAGGATGTCGACTATTATCTGCGATTTTACAAAGATGCCCTTTTCCAGCACAAGATAGTCTCATTTCCAGTTGTAGTCGCGGAAAACCAGTCTCTCTACGTCATGGCAGGAATCCAAACAGGTCAGTCTTAGTTTTAATCGAAAGGTAAGAATCTTGAAGAAGAAGAGCTGTCCCCATAGGCGTAGCTACATGGAGGCAAGAGGAGGCATTTTCCTCCTCTTGGTTTTGCGAATTTAAAAATTCTCTATGTATTTTCTGAAGTAGACCCCAGGAGAGGTGGATTTTGCCTCCTCTTGATTTGTGTCGAAGAAAGTCCTCGAATGTGTTAATGACTAAAAAAAAAGGTCATCAACTTTTTTCGTGACGAAATTTACTTTTTTCGTGACGAAATTTTAGAAATTCTCAGAGCAAAATTCTTAAATTCTCAGAAGTTTTTTCGGATGCTGAAAAATTTCCGCCTGACCTCTGAAACAAAATCGCCGCCACTGCATAAAAGTTTAGACAAGCAGTAGTTGCCTCCTCTTGAATTGAAGTCTGGCTATGCCCCTGGCTGTCCCTTAACACTCTAACGATGAGCGTGTACTAAAATGTATGGAAAACTAATCCCTCTCGTCATTACAGGGTTATGCTAACTCTGAGAGGTAGTCACAGGTATGAAGCTTTAGAGACTTCATTTTTTGTTGCATTGACAGATTAGAGTGGGTGGCCAGTCCTCTCCCTCACCTTCTGATCATCCCACCAACTAGTACCCGGAGTCAGTCGCTAAGGAGTTAGCGACTGACTTGATGAGTTAGCGACTGACTTAGCGACTCAGTCGACTAAGTCGCATGCTTATCGACTGACTAAGTTGCTTATACTTATCGACTGACTTAGTGACTTGCTATCGACTTCTCATGTAATCTGGTATGTCCATTGGACATACCTGATTATCTAACAATAAATGCATTTGACCGCATACTGTACTGAGCATGCCATCATTTCCGTGGACATTAGATGGGACCCACATGAACTCTGTACGAGTCCAACATAGGAATATGGGTCCTAAATGGGCTCCGCTTCATGTGCGCATGCCCGATGACTAAAAATTAATGCTAATGTGAATTTGTGACGCATTTGAGTGTTTATAAAAGGCATAAAGCATACCACTAAGTCCAAGTCAGTAGGGCCTAATTGTTCAGTTTTGAAAATAATCACAGTTTCAGTTTTAATTCAGTTTTTGGTTCGTAATTTCTATTTCAGTTCAAGTTTCAGTTCTGAAATAATTTCAGTTTTTTATTACAGTTTTTTTTATTACAGTTTCAAATAATAAAATAATTCTCGTGTTCCTTTCAGTTACTGGAAAATTTTAGTTTCTATACATAGGCCCAGACATTATTTGCATTGATAGAGAACAACATAAACGTGCAATTGATTATATGTTATCAGCTGTTAAGTCATTTAATTGGAAACCGTGATTAAAAAACAAGCAAAATATTAAGTGAACCAAGTCGCTAGCAGTCGATAGCTTAGCGACTGGTTTCGACTTGAGGGCTTAACGGCGGCGGCGGCGGCGGATGGCGGCGGCGCCGGGGACTACCACCAACAGTGCTTGGTGCTACTATTCTCATAGCCCAGTCTGCTGAACTTTAAATAGAAATAACTGAGAGGTGAGGTAATGATGATTAAGAGACTCATTTGTAATGCTTAGCTGTGTCAATGTTAGTCTGAGACAGTGTGGTCTTGGCTTTGAGGATCTTGTACTTGAAGATCATGACAACGAGATAATATTCAGTGTTGGTGAATCTTAGATCTGATAGATAGTCTATCAGTCTGCCAGCACTTTGAGAGCGTCTTGAAAGGTGCTATAAATATGTTAATTACTTCATAAATACAGATGATGTATGAGATACAGTATAGGCAAAAGGCAGTATAGAAGCTAAAGAAATTGACTGCATGATGATGTAGGTTAACGGTAGAAGTAGACCATTCACAGTTCATTTTATTGGATTCATTCATTAATTCTGAGAATTTGATATAGTGCATCATCATCGTAATTTCGGTTGGTGATGAATTTACGATGAAAATAATTTTTGATGAAAATGATGAAAATGATTTATGATGAAAATATTATTATGAATGGCTTCAAATGAAGTCACTGTTGATGGATTGTTGTTAGTGTTGATGAAAATATTATTTACCATGTTTGCATTGTAGACCAAGGATTGCAGGCAAACATCGAGAACTGTAGCGTGTTTCCTGCGGATGTTGCTGGCGCCATTCAGCATCCGCTCATCATCAACAGGTGCATCGTGGATCAAACAGTGGTATGGACAGACTATGGATCCACCACGGAGGCAGTCCTAGGAGAGAGGTTTGAGTTTCACTTCCGAAACTGGTGGGGAGAACATGTAGAAATCAGCCTACGCTGTGACCTGACTGTCTGCAACAGGCTAGCCATCCACAAGGCCGGCATACCACAGGTATATGTCCATGGTGTTTACATTGAAAAGGTGGTGTGAATAGAAGGAAAACATGCTTTGATTGCATCCTGAGATAGCAGCTGTGTTAGATACATTGAGCAAGACTTTCATTTCAGGCACATGTGCTCAATGCGATTGATTGACACTTTATTATTAGACGGAGGTGCTATATAATTTTGATCATAATAATAGTTATGACTGTCATAGTGTTAATAGTGATAATGATTGTTGTGTTTAGCCTATTGTTAGGTATTACTATATAAATGTAATCATAATAATAGTAATAGCTATTGTAGTTAGTTCAGGTTTTTGGTTCTGGTTCTTTCTATTCTGTTGTGTTAAAGTTTTGTAATACTATCATGGTAATCAATTGTCATTTCAAACCAATTTGTTGTCAAATAGGTTACATAATAATCAAGATTTCGATCCCTTTGGGGTCTGCCATTTGTATCCATGAAACATATTTGTACACTGCATTATGTAATGTTTGTTTTTTGGGAACAATATAATTAAATTAAAATAATGATAGTAATAGCTAGCTATTGTACTGTTGTATTGTTAATGGTAATGATGATTTAGCCTATCAATGGAAGCCTCATGATGTTTAGCCTATCATTGGAACGCACTTTTATGTAGCACCTGCATGCAATAAATGCACTGTAGGCTGTTTAACTGTCTGTTTGAACTACATGAACTCTTTACTGGACAGGTGTTGGTTTACCATTGATTTATCCTTTATACATTATGGTAATTAACAGCATTACACAGATTTTAAGGTGAGATTAAATGCTTTGATTTTTCACAGTGTCAGTCAGGTGCTGCTCCACGTTGTCTAGCTTCAAGTGGCCAGCGCCCATCTCACCTGAAACAAAACGCAGCAGCTAAAACACTGACGGCCGGGCCTTTGATCCTGCACTCTTTAGGCGACAATTCTGTTTCCTCAGGTATTCTATGATCACATCTAACGACAGATCCTGTGAGTTATTCTGTACTTTTTGTGAAATAATTGTAATAATAAGAAAGGAACTTGTGATATGGTGGTGGTGGTGGTGGTGGTGGTGGTGGTGGTGGTGGTGGTGGTGGTGGTGGTGGTGGTGGTGGTGGTGGTGGTGGTGGTGGTGGTGGTGGTGGTGGTGGTGGTGGTGGTGGTGGTGGTGGTGGTGGTGGTGGTGGTGGTGGTGGTGGTGGTGGTGGTGGTGGTGGTGGTGGTGGTGGTGGTGGTGGTGGTGGTGGTGGTGGTGTCTTGATTGTGGTTGCAGTCACATGATGATCATGATAGCATTAATAATGACTTTCTTTGATGTTTACATGACTTTCTGATTTTCTTTTGTGTGTATAGGCCGAGTGTCTCAGGTTATAAATATACCAGAATCGAATATGCATCCTTCAGGTCTAGAGGATGAGGCGCTGTGCAACCAGATTGTTCGAATTGAGGGTCTCGATTCCCCAACAGTCGTTGGAATTGCATTTGCAGCATTCTTAATCGGAACGTTGTTGTCCGGCACACTCTGGTACATTCATAGTCGCACAGGTAGCTGGAGTGGAGTGTCTGGTTTGGATCTTCTGTTTTCTCTTTCTTAGCCTGCCATGACCATGAACTAATTTAATTAAGTTCTTAATGATCTTTAAGATCATTTAGGCTAGTGATAATACGTGTAATAACAATAAGTGATTTATTGGAGTAATATGCAATACAGTTATGCAGTAGCAAAAAAATCAATGCAGAGGCTGTAAACTGACCGACATTGAGAAGATTTTAAAAGAAACTTGTTCCATTTTTTCAGTCTGTGTGAAATGTGAGTTTTTGTAGCTGAGTGGGGTATGAAGTAATAAAACTGTCTGATGCAAACTGCGACAAGAATGAAGCTAAGGTTCTTTGGACATGTTATGCGATCTGATGGTCTGGAGAAGGAAATGATGCTGGCGTGCGGTGAGGGGAGGAGAAGACTGGGTCGCCCAAGGAGGAGATGGATGGATGAGATACAAGATGTAACTGGCATGAATTTGGCGGAATTGAGAGACTTGTCATCGAATAGGAGACGGTGGAGTGTGTTCACCAGGACGATCGCTAGAGCTCCACGAGCTGACAGCACAAGGTGACAAGGTGATGCAGTTTGAAAAATGGGAAGTCATGTTTCAGATATAGTTTAAATTGCTGATTGGTTCAATATTTCTATGCAGTTGAAACTTTGTTTTGTCAGTTCGTGTTTCTTGAAGCATTCTGCAGTGGATTTGTTTGCTCTGCTTGACTTAGGACCTGCGAAGAAGCGTCAGCTCAGACGACGGTCGGCTGAGACAAGTGGAGAATCAACTCCAAGCTCGACAGCCCCAATCACTATTTGCCAAACAGTCAACCAGGTCTAAGCAGCATCTCTTGCCCCAGTTTTAACTCGTCGCAGAGGCCGAGGCCCTGAGCGAAACGTCGGGCCTCACCTTTCGTACATAGCTCCCCGATTTTGCCCATTCAATCAACTCGCAGACGTCGTCGAAGCGTATCTCAATGTTACTGATGTCTTCTCTCTGACTCTCTACGAATCGTGTGCGGTCTGTCGTCATGCGGCTGATACTTAATTCTGAGCCTACACAGACAGGGTCAGCAACTGTTTCTCGTTCTCTGTCGGAGCCTTTGACGAGTGCGTCATCGTATCGTGTGCGTCCTCTAACTGAGCTTTGTTTTGACGAAGCGGTGTGTTTAACTGTGCGGGTATGCTTGCGCTTGCGTGGCAGACTCTGCGAACACTGGCGGCAGACGGTAACTGTCCACCATTGTTTCTACTGCTGTTGTTTGCTAATTTATGTAACGGACAGTTGAGGTCACCCTCTCTGAAGTCGACGAGTGCTGTCGACGTCATCGGCGTGTAAATAGAGTTGATTTTATTCGTTTTTGTTTGTGTAAGAATAATGGCAGCCCACCTGTAATCTAATTGTTTAAATCTGTCTGGGGCTCAATTCTCAGCTTTTTTGGTGGTGAAGGGTTTGCAGTGTGCAAGCAAATTACCAGCTTTTTTACATCTCCAACGTCTTTGCAAAGACTTCGAGGAGAAATTGAGAATCAGATATATATATATATATGTATATATATATATTGTGGCAACTTAGTTGCCCATTATCTGTATTAGATATATATATATGTATATTTGTATATACATGTATATAAAAATATATTTCTATGTATATATATGGTTGTGTGTATATGTATACACATGTGGAACTTTGTTACCATCATCTCTATTATGCATATATGTATAGTAGAGATGTATAGTTATATACATATTATGTATGTGTATATATTAAATTATGCTACATTTTGTTTTGCTAAGGTTGAAAGGGTACAGGTGTAGGTAGTCAGTAGGCGTGTAATGATTTGTTGTTACATTTCGTTTCCTTTGAGCTTTTTATAGTCTTTGTTGAAAGAGTTTGCTTTAAGTTTACCCGTTGAGAGCATTTTACGTGTTTGTATGTAACTTGTGTAGATGGGCATTTACGGTTCTCGGATGGTTTTGTTAAGTGGTAGGATGACACAGGAGCACGTCCTAGGAGAGACAAAGGTCATGACCTTTATTATCTCCACCCTCATACTTGACCTAGTTTTAATCTTGTCGCTGGTATTAAGTGATTCTCAGTTTATGGACCTTATGAATGAAATGTGGTCGATAGCCACTTGCATCGCGTTTGTGAAGTACTTTAAAGGTGCTATAGAAAGTGTCCAGATACATACATACATACGTACATACATTACATACATACTTGCGTACATGCATACATACATGCATACATACATACATTTATACATACCTACATGCATGCATACATACATTTATACATACCTACATGCATGCATATGTACATACATTTATACATACCTACATTCATGCATACATACATTTGTAAATTCTTACATGCATACATACCTTACATACATACATGCATGCATACATACATGCACACACAAATACATACATGCATACATAAATACATACATATGCACACATATGTACGTATCGTGGAGAGTGCAGATTTAAATCTTGTCCCTTTAGTTGGTCAGTGTGAAAGGCTTATCTTTGACGCACAATTGCGTAGAACTATCTGCTGATGCCTTAACCTTAGACAACATCATTACATCTTAATTATATACCTACAATACCTAAAGAAAAGAAATAGAGAGAACTTGATTTGTCGTTCTGTTAGAGGTGCTATTTAAATAGAATGCAATGCAATGCGCCTCTGAACGGTTCACCCTACTAGAGGCGCTTTATAAATGTTTAAATACAATACAATACCAAATACAATACATATATGAATACTGTAATATTTAGTATTATGGAGTATTGCATATTTTCCTCGATTTTCAATCCAGTAGATTGTCTCCTACGAAAAGGGTAAGGTCATAGAAATGTAAATTTCCAGATTTCCGAGCCATCTTGTAGATTTTGGGTCTCTTCGTTATGAGTTTCTTCTGTCCGAGATCGCCATGCCAACCCATATGAGTGAATTTATTTCTCTGTTTCTTGTGTATCGTTTTTTCTCTTTTTATTACGCATGAAAGGTTGTTAATCTCTGTTAATCTCTGCTGTTTGTCAGAACCCATCGTTTTAAGTGGACAATGTCTGGCTTCACAGGCCAGTCACCAAGCGTTGGGTGGCAGGGAGGGCATTTGGTGTCGAATGTCAGAAGTTAAGCAACCATATCTTCCTTTGGCAGCAACCAGCGAAGTATTACTGCAGATCGGTCTGTTCAGTGATGGTAACAATAACGACGTCTTCTACGGGAATGCAGAAACGACTTGGTACAAAACAACTTCAGTACCTTTGAGACTTTCATACCTTTCATGTTCTGTTTCATTGTTTTTTCTTAGAATTTCCTGTCAATGCCATTAGTTAATATGCTATAGTCTTGCAAGTTTTGGCTTACTTGAAGTGATTTTGTCTTTTAAATGGTGTGTAACAAAATTCGAGAATGCTGAGTTTTTATGTATTAATTATGTTTGGTACTTATTATGGAAAAACTAAGTTGTCTCGATATTTTAAAGAAGCATGTATAGGTATTCGTGTAGCAATTATTTGATTCTAAAAATCTGACTGAATTGTTTAGTTATTATGGAGTTGGATGTGTAGAAGGTTGATGGTTTTATGAACGATTATAAGTTTCCATCCACTTTTCTATTTCCTTGTGTAGGGTTTGTTGACGTTTTATTATACCTGTTGTTGAATACACTTTGCAAAACAAATTCAGCTTTGTTGAACTTTGCTGTAAAACTGAGGTGTTGATTTTTCTTATAAAGATTTTTTACCTACCAGCAAATCTGATGTACACCTTTGTTTTTGCATCATTATTTATTTCTTTGTCAATTGTTAACAGTTGCTGTGAGGCCTGGAGCTCATTTGACCAGAATTATCTGTTGACAGTGTTCTTATTCTAATTATTGTTTGCCTTTAATTTCTTTTGTGTGATGTACTGTATTCCAGGGCCTGCATTTAATTGTAGCTGTAACTTCCTTACGATGCTGACTTTTGGAGCAAAATATCAAGAACTGTCTTCCAATGAGGTCATGTTACAAGGAAAGTTTTTTAAGAGCAAGATGAAAGTGTGTGATTTCTGACTTCAGTCATGTTACACCAGAATGTGCATGGGAAAGGTGCCTGTTGTAAGGAGGTTTTGGTGTACACTGTTCTGTGTAATGATTTTATGTTTAGTAATTCTTGTGGTGGTGCTGTTATCATAGGTTCATACTCTTCATATTGTAGGTTCATACTCTTCATATTGTCGCTGATTGGAAACTGTTGAGAACTTTAAATCTGAGTTGTTGACGCCACCTTCACAAAGCTCTTACTTCTCTTCTTGTCTTTATTGCCAGAACAACTTACTGAGCCAGTGAGGCATGATATTTGCCTAGTAGGAGGCTATGTTGTTTTTGCAAAAGTACTCCATTCAAATTATAAATATTATCTGTAGATTGATACTAGAAACTGCTATTCACGTACAGTTGTGTTAAAGACAGTGCAGACACATTACGCGCTCCCATTTTATGCACCATTCTGCTTAACATAAAGTCGGGTTATGTTCCTAAAGCTATTGACACGCCGTGCTAATCAATGCGCCATACAAGAACTGCTGTGTATCACTAAATATTTACTGTAGCGTTATCACAATTTATATACGGCCTGGTTGACACGTTGTGTACCCTGACGATTTATTTCATGTTAATGAGTCCAGACTGTATAGCATAATAATGTCACTCTGTTAAGTGCCACATTATTATCACAGTTGATACTGCATGTAAGTGGGCTACGCTGATTATTATATTTGGTGTGAATGATTGTTGATATTGCTGATCTTAGCGGAAATATTGAAAGATTTGCTTATTTATGGTTGATGCAAATGCTTTATTTTCTGTCTAGTCAAGCATTATTTACAAAACTTTCAAAAGAGGAAAAACATGTTGCCTGAAAGGTGTTTACATTGGAGTTGTGTAATTTGGGTGCGATAATTCAGATGTACTTCACGGCAATGTTAGTTTTGTATCTTCTGACTTGATTTATTAATGTAATTTTAAGGTCTGTTAATCCTTGAGAATTGTGACCAACAGCAGTTGAGTGTTATAGATCAAGAACATACTGATTTGTGTGATTACTGGATTAGCTTCTAGTAGCCAAATCTGAAATGGATTTTCTTTTGTAGCCACACAATATGTAAGTGTCTTTCAAGATGATGTTGAGATGTTTCACTAACTGCAAAAGTCATTTGGCTTCGATCAGGGTTTTAAGGAAAATTTTTGATCATGTTTGGTCTCAGAAAATGGTTCATTTAAACTTTTATCGATTGAACAAGGACTTCTAATGCTGGCCCGAGCCTGGTGCATCAGGTGACCTTCTAGGGGCATCAGGTGACTTTGTAAGGGCATTAGGTGACCTTCTAAGGGCATCAGGTGACCTTCTAGGGGCATCAGGTGACCTTGTAAGGGCATTAGGTGACCTTCTGGGGCATCAGGTGACCTTGTAAGGGCATTAGGTGACCTTCTAAGGACATCAGGTGACCTTCTAAGGGTCCCTGCTGCTTTCACTTGAGGCTACACGGGTTTAATCAATGTGCTAAGTATTATCGCTGCTGTACAAGTTTGTGCTTTTTATTAACTTAAGTTTTTTATTTGATTTTCACTTTGAAGGCTTTATATTAAATTTTTAAGCTGAAGACTTCTTGAAATCGGACTTATTTTGTAAATAGACTAATAGATTTCGATTGATGTTGTCTTTGAAATGATTCAGTGTATTTGGCCAAAATTGTTTTGATGGTAATGACAGGGTTTTGGATTGGTTTAAATTTCAGTGACACCTCCAAAGAAATTCTGTTTCTTACCATAAGTTTTGTAAAATTAAGAAAATAAGAAGGTGCTTAGTACCGTGAATTAGTCATTAGTGACGATTAATAAATATAATTATAGTTGTTGTGGTAAAGTTATTTTACTGATTAGGAAAACAATTTTTAGTAATACTTTTATGAAGTTCAAGTAGTGTAGCATATATTGTAGTACTATGTTTTTCTGAGAGATTTTGTTGAAATTGTGTAAAAAAAAACTTTAACTGTTGCAGATGTGTAAAAAATTTTAACTGTTGCAGATGTCATTCATAATCTCCAGGTTTTTTCAATCCTGCAGGATTATTACTTTTAACCATACATTTTAAACTGACAAAAACTTTTTCAAAATTTCATACACAACCTCCAGATATGTTTTTAATCCTGCTGGATCAGTTTAATCACAGGGCTCAAATAATAATAATAATAATAATAATAACAATAGCCTGCCTAGTGCCTAATAACTTCTGTAATCTTTAACTAAACAATATTCTGTAGCTTGTCAGTTTTACATGACCAAAAATAAATTAGTGTACCAGTAAATTTAAATTTTTGCATAACCTGAAGCACTAAAAAATGCCTTAACACAGATTAAAATACTACCTATAACTTCGGGTCAAGCCTAATAAGGTTGATTGGTTGAGTGCTCACCTTATAATGCAGAGTTTGTGGGTTCGAGTCTCCCCGAGACATTCACTGTGTATTGGACCTTGCACAGATTCTTCATGCACAATTACTGAGCGCCATTGATTGATGCTTTTTCATTAGATAGTGGCTTTTAATAAACAAAGGCAGAAATAATAAGTACCTGGTAGTTTTTCATCAGATATTTTGTCGTCCTCAGACTGATCTCTCTTGTTTTTTTTAATTTGGCAGACTTGAAGGAAATTAGCGATAAAAGGTGCTGCAAACTGTTTCCTAATTTCAGACTTGGTGTGCATTGTTCTGTGTTTTGTGTTGCCAGTTTCGAAAGACAAATCATTACCAGAGCCGTCACGGACATGTATTTGGACATTTGTATGTCATCATCTAGGAGCATTACACAATATTAGTCAACGTCCAGAGGCTACGTCTCTACCTCCTAAACATATTCGGCTGCAGAAGCTGGGTTTTATCGGCGAGTTTATTTAGAATTTGATTTTTTCTGGTGACAGTTTTCCTTCTATTTGTGTGATTGTAATGATGACTTGAATGTTGATTGTCTTCGATTAATTCAGCGGCTCTCAGCCTTTGCTAGTTTCTACATCTCATGCAAAATATGTTTCTTGGATGTCAACCTCTGGAAGTGATCATTATTGTACAAAAATGCCTGTGTTTGGAAATGTTCAAAATTTGAAAAATAGCTGGTGATAACCGGTGCACTGGTTTTGTTTGAAATGTTGCTTCACATTGAAAATTGATGTTGGCACAAATCGGATAGAAAATTTAATGGATTTTAGGTGAAGAATTATCATTTTCAGTCAACTGCAATCTTCAAGTTCTGTAACAATATCATCAGACAACTGCATTGGGATAAGGGTTACACAGAAGAGGTTGAGAACCGCTGGTTGAACTGCTGCTGTCTGAGTTTATTTGTATGTGATTATTATGATTAATGTGTTGCTTGTAAGCCAAAGTTGACAACTGCAGCTCTTAGGTGACTAGAAGTATCTAGTACGAAGTCGGTTGATTATTTTGTATAATTAGTTTTTGATGGTGACTAATGGTTTTGGCTCAGGGTTATGCCTGTTTTTCAATTAAATTGTCATTCATTAAAGTTGACTTGTTTCTGATAGCCAACAGTTACATCGTTACATCATTTTGTCTTATCTTTATAAGCTCTTTTGTGAGTTACTTAAAATGCACTATATTAAGGGTCGTCAATACGTACATGCCTAAGCAAATGTCACTCAGTCCTAGGACAGTTGAATGTGAGCTTTAACTCTTTAAATCATACTTGTATTTGTAGTTTACTAATATCTGTTAACTCTTGTTATGATTAATGTTAACTCAGTGGACAGTTTTTGTGTGTTTGGCAAATGATGCATTACGGGTGTTAGTAATTTGTATAACAGTGCATGTAAAAAAAGCAAGACTACACGTATTCGGTACTCGACTGTTGTAAGCTAGCCATGAATCTGTACGTTGTCATTACCTCTGTGAACGACTCTTTCCTCGTCCGGCTGTAATTTAAGAACTTGAGTTAAATTTCGGTTTCTGTTGTTATGCTGAAATCTGAACTTGTAACCTTGTCAGACACATAGGTAGTAAAACATGAAAAATGGGTTGCAGTGTTGCAATAGTCACCAGAAAGGTGTACAACACTACGTATGAATATCTTGTATAAATAAAAAATTCTTAACCTGAGAGAATGAACATCTTAAGACATGCTTTTCGGTTTTGTAGTGATCATGAGATGAACAGTGTCATATATGCGTACAAGGACTGATCATGTGGATATTGACCTGATTACAGCTTGGTTTTGGTGCACCATAAGGCTGTTGATGCCTTGCATGTTAGACACCAGCGCGATATAGAAGTTACTAATTACAATTACAAGGCAACATGAATCCGGCCGGTGTTTCAGAACACACTAGCTGTACCTTGCCTTGGCAGTGGCATCACTTTCTATGGTTCCTAAATGCTGCTATACAAATGTATTATTGCCTACATCTGTACATGTCGACATCCAGCTTAACCAGAATTCAACACGACGCTTTAATGTTAGATTATTTGTTATTAAACAGAAAAGGAGATTTTTTCACAACTAGAAAACAAGCTTACAGTTTAAATGGTTACTTACTACACAGAAAACTGTCCAAGCGATTTAGCTCTGCAGTCGTCGTATATTGTCCTAGGTGACACCAAGGCCTCGCACTGCATTCAAAATTCATATTGGCACGGACTGGATAGCATGTTTCATGGAGTTACGTTTAAAAAAGAAATTGTTGTCATTTTCAGTTGATTGCAATCTTTAAGTGCCATGCCCTTTATTACTATCATTGCGTAATAGTTAGTTGCCAGAAGTGCAGATCATTTATCTGACTGATTATTTCCTCTCCATTGTTTGCTATCGCTGCGCTGATAATGATGATCATTGTAGTTTCTGCCTGCTTCATCATTACGACTGGACTGTCCATACTGGGGCCTAGGATCGCGTTGGCCCCAGCCTAGACCATGCGCTCGACCACCACCACGTTGGAATGAAGCACCACCAAAATTTGTGTGGTTTGAAAAGTCGTTTGAAGCAAAGTCATAGCCATGCTGATCATAGCCACGTGGTTTTCTCCAAGAGCCATCAGAAGCATAGTCGTTTTGATAAGCATTGTAGCCCTGTCGATCATAGCCACATGGTTGTCTCGAAAAATCATACCTATCGTACTGATTATTATAGTAGTCGCGTCGGCCGTAGCTTTGTGGGTGCTGCCGATTGTTTTGTCTATAGTTGCTGTGGTAGTTTCTGCTCTGATAACTGCCACTTCCAGAGTTGTTGGCTGTGGACTGTCTTGTAAAACTCACGTCCGTTGTACATCGCTGTTTGCTTTCGGAGTGAGGTGCTTCAGCCAAGTCCTCTAAACGCTCGCTTGCTGGTGCTGTGCGCTTCCTTTCCATTCTTCGGTTTTTGTTTGGAGAAGGAACATCAGAACTAAACACACAATTATCATCCACTTGAAACTACCAATGATACGAGCACAAAGGAATATCTTCTTGTTCTGACATTTTTTCAATTGCCTGTAAACCATACAGTCAAATTTTGAAAGACTAATCTGTAGATATTTCACAAGTGTCTAGTTTGAATGTAATGTAATGTAAAATAATTAATGTAATCAAGATTAGTCATGGATCAGTTATTCGAATGCAACATTTTTACCAGTTTATTGTTTGTGGGACACAATAGCTGACTTTACAAGAAGGGCACTGTCAATATTTTATTTCGTTTCGCACCCCATGTGTGCCATGGTAGTCGATTGGTTAGGGTACTCTGCCTGTAACGCAAAGAGTACAGGTTTGAGCCTCCTCTGCGACATTCACTTCTCTAACCATGCTTGTTTGATGCTTAGTCATTAGATAGTGGTGCTTAATAAATGCATAATAATAATAATAATAATAATAATAATAATAATAATAATAATAATGTAATAATGTTAATGATCTTGAACAAGGCAAAGTTACACTAGGTTTTTAAGTTTGCGACTGAACTGTAAATATAAACAAGAACATGACTAACGTTGGTTCTCCTCTCAGGTCACTCAGATAATTCGGTCTTTCCATGTCATAACCCCTTGCCTCATTGAAAGCTGCAAACACATTTACAAATAAATGTGCAACAGTTCGTACATGTAATTATTATTTCAATTGTATTTTTTATACTACTATACCAATTACTAACACTTCATCCCTTGGGATGAAGTGTTAGTAATTTCACTTTCTTAGCCTCAGCATATGCAGGCGAATCACCAGTTCTCTCCCTTGCCGTTGCATCTTCCCACCCACAGTGTATGGTCAGTATACTTATTATCATAGGCGCCGACTTTTGCTTTTGTCTGTGGGTGCCTGGGTCCACCCTACCTTCCCCTTCCCACTCTCCTTAGGTAGGTTAGTTTTAGCGGATTTTCGGAGAAAGAAAATTGTTTTCTTGTCAAAGGTTACGAGGTTAGAAAAAGTATTGGAAATCGATGACGACGTTCCAGTGTTATTATTTATTTTTTTCAAATAATAAATAAATAATTTGTTAATGTACGGGCTGTGACTAAGATCGTGTAATGTTGGGTAGGCTAGGCTATTTGTGTTGTAGTTGTAGGCTACTTCTCAAGTTGTGAGATTACTTAGTTGTAGAAAATTTTATTTTAAGGTCCGAATTCTTCTGGGTGCCAGGCACCCACTGAACTTTCTCTCAGGGGGCATTGGCACCCAAGGCTCCTAAGGAGTCAGCGCCTATGCTTATTATAGCTGAGTTGGCTAGGGGGCGCTGGTGGAGCCGAAATCATAAAAATTTCTATCTTGGTGGGGATTTGAACCCGACCTCTCGGTTGACAGTCCAGCACGCTAACTATCGCACATCCCTACCTAAAGTACTACAATTCTGTAAAAGAAGTGTCACTTGTTAAGTGCCAAGAATATACCACCTACTCTAGCATTGCAACAGAGTTACACTAATTTGTCTAAAAAATTTGTGCTCCCATCGACTTATAAAGGTATCCACATCAAAAGGCACTTATTGAATTTATAAAGCCATGCATTTACTTCAGTAAAGTAGCAAATAATTTTATAGAACCATAATTGATTATTTGATGGTACACACCTTTGATGGCATCGTCTGCTTTGAAATTCATGCGATCAATCATATACCTACAAAACCACCAGTATTTTTAGTGTTTAAGTACTCTAAAGCAACTAAGGATGTGTCAAGGACTTAAATGAACCTACTTGTCTGTGAAATTACAGACTGTCTAAAAAAGAACTAACAGATTTTGCTTAGTTTACTTGACTTCATATGTTATAGGGTTTCAGATAACACCAGATGCCTAACATTAACACTTTAATGCAAGAGTGAACTAAAAGTGACTGGGAAACCAATGTAGCTCGTTGTTAAGTGTTAAATGATGGTCCAGTTCAAGTAGGTCGGCTCATACTTTCTATGCTCGTTATGAAAAAGTGTCATGAAAACTAGTTCCTCTTCAGTGTGGACCTTGATGATAATCAAAGCGTAGGACACGCTGGCTGATTGGTTAGAGTGCACACCTTGCAACACGGAGAGTACAGGTTCGAGTCTTCTCTGGGACCTTCACTCACAATTCTCACTGCTATCAATTGATGCTTCGTCATTAGTGCTGCTTAATAAATGCGTAATAATATTAATAATCAGTGCACAAACCTGCAGACGAGGTATCCAGTCCTGTTAAGACCATGTGTACAATGAACTCCAATGACCCGGTCTGAAAGGAAAACAGCAATGTGTTCAATGACTTTCAGAACAAGTGCAGATGCCCTGGTCAGTGATGTACTTAGAGCAGCCAAGCTCACGTAAACCACATTTTAAACTTAACCAGGACTTCTGATTTTACAGTTGTCAGCAAGAAATATTAGGTCTGATACCACAACATTTTTAATTAATACAAAGAATAGACCTAGTTCTTAGTTTAGTCTCGTTTTATAAATTAAAAAAACTTATCTCTTACTGTTGAAATCACTTGCAATTGACCAAAAAAGGTTTAAAATGGTCAAGCCAGCAAGCAATGCATCCACCATCCTGTACTAGAAACCACTTCATTTTACGTCACCTCAGAAAATCTTGAAATAGAGTTTCTCCAAAGGTTTAGAAAATATGACTATTTTCATTTTCTTAATTTGTGCATATTCGTTCACTGAGGATGTCTCAGTGAACGAATATGCACAAATTAAGAAAATGAAAATAGTCATATTTTTCACAGATTAAATGCTAGCAAAACATAAAAAACTTACCATTATCTTCATTAGAACTCAGAAAATCATCAACAGTCTTAAAGAAACTGAAAAACAACGAAAATTAGATTTATTCCACAAGGTTTTATTTTTATCATAATTTATAAACCTACATGACATAATAGATTTTCCAATACTTATCTTCACAATAAAAAATTCTCTAAGTGAAGATAGTATCCAGAGCTGGACCAAATTTCACAGCAGCAGTAATGGCTACAAGAATTTTTTTAATTTCAGCTAAAGACCACTGATCACTATAGCAATGATAGTATCCAGCAAAGCCTGTCCCTGCTAAATAAACAAATCAAAATTTAGTCATTTGTAATTTCCTTTTAATGAGCATAAAGACCATTTGTTCGCTAGGCAAAGGAAATCACACGTACTGAATATAAATATACTTTTTATTATGCCTTTAAAAGTGGTGCTACATAAATTTTGAGTTATGCTTACAGAAAGTATTCATGCCACTGCTAAGTACTTTAACAAGGCGATAAGTATCAGTTTGCATACCAATTCTGGACATCTTTGCTCGGGACTAAATGGCCTTCGGTGAAAATCTTCTTATATTCAATTCCTTGATTAAGAATATCCTAAAAATAAAGAGGTCATCTTTGTTAAAGTTTTCAATGGAAAGACTCTCAGAATATTTTCCAACTCAGATAGCAGACTCTGGACTTTTACAGTCACTTAAACAGATTGAATTAAGAAAAGACTAACATTTCCAGACATCCAATTTACTTGGCTTGCATTTCCAAAAGCAAAAAAGTGGTCATCAGTAACATGCTTGGTCAACGATCATGCAGCTGAGGATTTGACTCCGTGTGTCAACCATGGGCAAGTTGTTTGCACACAAGTGTCTGTCACCAAGCAGCAAAATTTGATACTGGAGTAACCTAAGAAGTAACTGGCAAGTCCTGTGATGCACTGGCCCCACTTCTAGGACATTGGAATCTGTCCACTGTCAGCTCCAGAGCCTATGGAAAGGAAGTGAGGGCCTCCCCTAAGTATTACTAAGGAACACGGGACGTTTATATTCCGAAAGACACAGACAGAACAATTTTGTTCGTGAAATTGCGTTCATTAAGTTCAGAAAGTCTAAAACATGAGTTGGTAATTGTAATTAGTAACTTCTATTGCGCTGGTGTCCAATGCACCAGGCATCAACCAATGGCCCACCAAAACCAAGTCGTAATCAGGTCAATATCCAGAAGATGTCTATGGTAGATAAGCAGTTTGAAAGAGGTAAGTTTTAAGTTGAGAATGAAATGACACAAGCGAATGAGCAAATCGCACAGACACAGGAAGAGAGCTCCAAAAAGTAGGTCCAACAACCGAATAAGTTCTTGATTTAGGTGTGAAAAGACAAAGATAATCAGATGACCTTGTTAAATAATGATAAAACAGCAATACATATCACTTTACGTAAATTGTTCTCTACTTTCATAAATTACCTCTTGTCTGTAGTATCTTGTGGTATTAGTTAGATCAATCACGATCCCCAGCTCTCGATCTTGTTCTTTAATGAAAGTCGGCAGATCCTCTGGCAAGAATCTTTTGACGTCATCTGGCAAAAAGCGACTTAGCATCTGAGAAAGTAAACCACAGCGGAAATAATTCAAATACTGCCATGTGAAAATACATTTTAAAAGTAAACTGTTGCTGTAAATTTATAAAAGAAAATTACAATAATCTAAAGTTATTATATACGCTACAGGCTGCTTTATTTTTGTTCCTGAATATGAATCATTAATAAATGAGGTGCAGCTGAAATCAGGCCAGGCGATCAAGGCACGCTGTACAAGATGACCATTCTGAAGTTCAAATGCTGTTTCTAGTTGGTGAGAGAAATTCTTACCGGATTCAGTGGAACCTTGAATGCAATGAATCGCGTTCCTGCAATGACTTTGCCCACAGGCTCATACTCTTCCCACCTGAAAAAGTAAAACCATTTCAACATGAGAACATTACACTATATGTCCTCTGCTCCATATGAATAGAGGAGCTCTTCCCTTCTCCTCCTTGACCTTCATCAAAACATCATCAATTCCAAATTCTTAAACAAAGGGAAATTAACAAGAGAAAAAACAACAGAGGTGTCTTTGCTGTTTTATCTCTTGTTAATTTTTAACTGATGTAACTTAAGCCATGACTTCCAGTGTGTATAGAAGTTTGTATCTGTAATATTAATATACAGCGTTTGCCATTCAGATATCTTTGTATCTGTATCTGTGCATTTATATAGCACCTTTAGAACCTCTCAAACATAAACATGGGTTTCTACTCAAAAGGTGTGGAATGCATGAGGAAGAATGGTCTGGTGTACTCTTCAGTGACGGTGCTACACCAGGGCAAGCCAGGGCAAATGCCCTGGTAAAAAGGCCTTTGCCCTGGTCGTTGCCCTGCCAGTTTTTTCCCCTACCCAGAATATGTTCGGGGCATAATCGCCCCTGCACTGGTTGCTTGTATGACTGCCCTGGCTATGCCCTGGTTACAAAAAATGGTACTCTTGTACATGGTATCAATGTTTTTAATGCATGAAATATACAGATCCTTGATTATAGAATTTGGAGTTAGTTTGACCACTGATTCATCCTTCTGTGTTAAAATAATGACATTGTGGTAGTCTCAAGATTATATTAGATGTACATGGTATCAATGTTTTTAATGCATGAAATATACAGACTCTTGATTATAGAATTTGGAGTTAGTTTGACCACTGATTCATCCTTCTGTGTTAAAATAATGACATTGTGGTAGTCTCAAGATTATATTAGACGAAACACGACCTATCATCAGAATATTTGCAGTGATTCAATTAACAAACAATTTTTAAAATTGCAATTCAACAGGCCTGTCTGGTATCTTTCCTCTTGTCATTACTGATGAAACACTGATGCTTCTGTGAAACAAAGTCAGTTGTGTAGATGACCTCCAAAATAAGACACTCGCTAAACGCCAACTGCTTGTACCTGAAAATGATATAAACATTGAAAACATCAACTAAATATACCTGTTACTTTTGGCACTCTTGTGAACGCTAAAATATACCTATTATATATTACTATTGACACTCATATGCAAATTGTTTTTAATAAAGCACTACTTACTTACTTTTATGAAGTTATATCAGACTGAACAACCAGACAAACTCTGTTAATCATATAAATCGAATTACATAATTATATATTTTAGAAATTGTAAAAAACTTCAACCATATGCCTTTCGAACATATAAATTACACTGGTCAACAGCCAAAATGTATCGGTGATGAAATCAGTCAATTATAACTACTTTTGCTGTGCTGAAAAAGAATATGACATTAAGAAATGCTGTTTAGCTCTAGTTTTTATGATACAGTAAGTTTTAGTTTTAGTAGAGCACGGTCTGACCACTATAAAAGAAAAGTATGGCCGTCACGGAAGTCTCGAGATCTGGATCCAGAACTAAAAGTGTGCAGCACAGCCCACTAGTGGACCCCAAGAAGGTTTTGTTACCACCATTACATATAAAGTTGGGACTTGTAAAGAATTTTGTGGAGGCAATGAACCGAGATGGTGAGGCTTTCAAGTACCTGAAAGAGAAATTCCCAAGACTGAGTGAGGCCAAAATAAAGGAAGGTGTGTTTATTGGTCCACAGATACGTGCACTTCTGAAAGATGAACATTTTCATCAGATCCTCCGTGGTTTTGAGAAGAATGCCTGGAAATCATTCGAACTTGTGGTTGAAAATTTCCTGGGAAACAAGAAAGCAGATAACTATAAAGAACTGGTGACGAGACTTCTCTTCTTCTTTGTCTTTATGTTCTCTGCCCACCGGCAGGTTCGTATGACCAATGACGCCATCGTTCTCTGTCTTGTGCTCTTCTCTTCAGTCCACTGTATCCTTCTTCTTTTGTCATCATCCAGTCTAGCAGCATTGCCCTCGGTCTTCCTCGCGTCTTTCTCCCCTCCATCCTTCCCTCCATGATGTCTCTTAGCAGTGTCTCACTCCTTAGGATGTGCCCGATCCATTTCCTTTGTCGTCCGCGTATAGTACTTATGAGTGATCTTTGTTCTTCTACCATTTGCAGGATTTCCTCGTTCGTCCTCCGTTCCACCCAGCTAACTCTCCATTCTGCGCCACACCCACATCTCGAAGGCCTCCAATCTTTTTATGTCGTCCTTCCTCATTGTCCATGTCTCGGAGCCGTACAGAACAATACTCCACACCAGTGTCTTCACCATTCTCTTCTTTAGTTTCTTGCTTAAGCTTCCTCTCATCAGCTCTCCTCTTTTATAAAATGTATCTTTTCCCATAGATATTCTTCTTTTTATTTCCTCGTGGCATCTTGCATCGTCTGTGATCACACTTCCTAGATAGCAAAACTTCTCCACCTGTTCTATTTCTTCTCCGTTTAGTGTGATCTTTATTGTTTGTGGTGTCATACCGCTTCTCTTGCTTATCTTCATTACCTTTGTCTTCTTTACGTTTATTTTCATTTCATATTCCAGCGATACCGTATTTAGACGATCCATCATCCTTTGTAAGCCCTCCTGGCTAGTTGCCAGCATCGCCTGGTCATCTGCAAATCTCAATGCCTTCACCCTTTTTCCTCCTACCTTTATCCCCTCCTCTATATCCTCTAGCGTTTCTCTTATGATCTCTTCTATATAGATGTTGAATAGGATTGGTGACAGTGGGCATCCTTGTCTTACCCCTCTTCCTATTTTTCCTGGTTCTGAGTACTCTCCACCAACTCTTATTTTCACTCTTTGTCCCATGTATAGATTACCTATCAATCTTCTTTCTCTCCAATCCACCCCTTTTCTTCTCAGTATTCCCATTAGCTTTCTCCAGTCTACTCTGTCGAAAGCTTCTCTTAGCCTACCAGAAATTAGGCTGCAACATGTCATTGAAAATTCACTTTCTGCACTCTCATTTGGACTTTTTCCCTGATAACTGTGGTGCAGTTAGCGATGAACATGGTGAACGTTTCCATCAGGACATATCGACGATGGAAAACAGGTATCAGAGAAAATGGAGTCCTGCGATGTTAGCAGACTACTGCTGGACTGTGGTGAGAGATGCCCCAGATGTAGAGTACAAGCGACAGGCAAAGAAAAAAAGAACGGTCTAATGCAGAGGAATTATGTTTCACCCAAATAATATTATATACTTTATGAATACAAAAAACTATTCTACAGGTACTTAGAAGTGTCTTTATAAAATTTCTATCAATGTTCTGTTTCAATAATGTCAATTTAGGTTTCGAACTTTGCGAAATATAAGAAAACCCATCTTTGCAAATATTTTCAATAGTAGAGCTAATTAATTTTTTTTAAACACATTTCTGTAGTCACAGCATTGATACACATAGAAAAAAAGCAAGAAAATCAAAGATAAAAAATTTCTTTTAAAAATTGTTGACCAGTGTTATCAATGCACTGATATGCATTAAACGCGAACAGGAATATTCTGATTACTCTGCGACATGGGTACAACATCCTCGGAATTAGCAGGACCGGAAATGTTGGCATCTGAACGTCTTTATTTTTGAACTAATACTAAAATACCTAAACACTAGTCCATGAAATTTTATATTACTAAAAGTAATCTACACTTATAGATAATTACTATTTTCACAAAAATTTTCATACGCATAATATGATGATCGTCCAAAAACGACGACTATCGTGACAGCGGGCAGTCTGAAACACAGGCTCGTAAACCTAAACACGGCTTTAATATAATCAAGGTTCACGATCTAATATAAATACAGACTTAAAAATTAAACATACACTGTGGCTAAATTCAACCAAAATGCGTTACTCGTTGTCTGCGAAATCTATGATGGTAAATTTGGTTGCGAAACTCGCCCAACAAAACTGAAACCGAGAACTTAAGAAAAACCACAAGGCCCGCAACGTGTACCGTTGGCTTGTTACAGAAATAATTGCACCTGGTGTAGTAAGAATATGGCTCGCTATTGTTATTACACAAAGTTGCCGACGATCTCATAGTGCTCATGGAATAGGAAAATAAAGCTAAAAATCGTACTATGTTCAATGCTATAATGTATTTACCATCTCAGTGTTGCGATATTAGTTTCAAACTTATTAGAATTTTCAATATAAAAAGAAAATATAATTAAAAAGAAATATAATATAAAAATAATTACTTCTCAAAATACTAAAACCACAATGTCCACAAATATAATAAAAAATATTCTGCATCTGCGACTATGATAATTTTAATAATATAATAATACATGACATCCATAGTCACGCCATATGTTCTGCTTCCAATTCCAGAGGACTCCGATCGGCTACGCGAGGGGATTTTACTGTACTTCGCACAAACTGCTTGTACCTGAAACAAAGGGTACACAGTCTTTTTTAAAGAAATCAGAAACATCGGTTTCGCCAAAACCAGTATACTGTCAACTCCGTCAGTTGGAGGGATGTAGGCCTACTTGCTTTGCACAGTCGCAACTATTTTGGATAAGCACACACGCAATCACTTTCAACAAGTCTGGCTCTGTATTTGGTTTCCATATCAGTAGGCCTAGGCCTAGGTCTAAGTGTTGAAGATGCTGCTTCACACAAATAGGCCCTATGTTGTCGCAAAAGGTAACAATTATGTTGATTGCCTTGTGGGATTTACGCCACTGTAGCACGCAAAGTATACTATCAGCAGCGTCACAAAAACGGTGTGATCGAATTATACCCAATCGGACCCGTGTGGATCATACAGTGTATTAGGCCAGAGTTTTTCAAACTGTGGTCCGCGGACCCCTGGGGGTCCGCGAAGGATTTGGCGGGGGTCCGCGAGAGCGTTCTGCAGTGTGATTCTCCTTACAGATTTTATTTTAGTTATAGTTATAGTTATAGTTAGTGGTTTTTCATTTTAGTTATAGTTACAGTTATAGTTAGTATCATTTTTTAGTTATAGTTACAGTTATAGTTAATGGTTTTTCATTTTAGTTATAGTTACAGTTATAGTTAGTATTATTTTTTAGTTATTGTTATAGTTACTGGACTTTTATTTTAGTTAATTTTAGTTAATACATAGTTACAACTGGCCATAATGGCGCTCCACCTGGTCCCTGTGGGATCATCGATTAATTATGTAAAGAAATGTTAGGCAGTTTTTGATCTCCTCCCTCTGTCAACAACTGTCAAATATTCAAGGACCCCCTAACAAAATTATGTCAATGAAAATGACACAAGCATTAGAAGGATTTCCCCCACCCAGAATATTTCTATGACTTTAAGAAATGCAAAAAACTGAAATTGCCGAAAAACAAAATGTCGTTATCCAGATTTAAATTTGATACTTAATAGCTATAGGCCTACACCTGTGCACTGTCTGTCACAGATAGCTAATGGATTTTTTCCATTCAAAAATACTCTCTCGTTTTCTTTTAAATGTGTATTCAATTTGATTCTTATTAGGAATATTTCTAATTTGAACATGAACATATGCCTATTTAACGTTTTTATTTAAAATCAAAACAAGTTTCTCACTCTTTAATATTAACAACTGAAAGAAAAAAATTATCTTTCCATCAAAAAGAAACTTGAAATATTAGATTTTGGAAAAGAACCTAGGATATTCGCAAAGAGAATATGCAGCACATTTTCTCATTTTATCTGGGTACAATAAACAAGAGAATTTGAAACAAAGAAAATATCTTTAGGGACATTTTGGCTACAAGATTATTATGGCTACTAACTTGCGCTATTCGACTTGGGTTGTAATCGCTATAGAAACGTTTACACAATAATTACATTTAATAAAATGAGCCTATTAATATCGATATTTAGACTATAAATATCGATGAATGAGCCACTACTACTAGGCCTATTGGGTTAATTCACAAATCCAAAATCTGGGCGAACCATTATAATTATACAAGAGGTCGTTGGGGCGAACATAGGTTTATGTAGCGCATTTTTAGTTCTCATGTTTATCAATATTGCACTTTTTTTATTTCATTAACGAAAATAGCGATGAATTTTCGTTAGTGTCATTTTCGTTATAGTTATAGTTATAGTTAATGATATTTTTTAGTTAGGCCTACAGTTATAGTTATCGTTAACGAAATCATTTTTTGTTCGTTAACGAACATTTTCGTTATCGTTAACGTTAACGAGAATCACACTGGCGTTCTGAAAATAATGTGATGCTTAACACTGTATGGTTTTATCATTAACAGCCTGTGTTTTTAAATTCATACGCTACTTATAGTATGCCTGTAGGCCTAACTGTATGAGCAACAAGGATCCAATTGGGTATTCGATCACATCAGTCTTGTGATGCTGCTGATAGTTATTCTTTGCGTACTAGGGCCTACAGTGACGTAAATAAGATGTAGTCTTATGGTTACGTTACATTTCTAGCCTAATAACACGTGTGTTTTTATAAAATTTAATACAGGGCCTATAATTTCTGCTAATCGACTGCCAATCATTTCTGCACCCAATGTAAGCGCGATGTATTTGAAGCCTTCATCAGAAGTAGGCCTACAACTAGATTCCATTTTAAAAAGTTTAAGATATTCACAAAACAAACTTTGAAAGTCTACAAGTGTTTCATTTAGAAAATCAACACTGAATATCAGCCTGATTGTTTTTCCATGGATGAAACACCGAAGCTCTAGCTAGGACTCTAGGCTAGTTGTTTTTACATAAACGCTATATTTTCTTCTAATTGTAACTCTGGACTGACTTGGGTTTTCTAAAAAAAAAACACTTGCTCTATAGTCTATAGCATTAAGTATTACAAGACATAGTTAGCTTTAAAAAACTGTCAAAAATGGACTCTAGTGGTTCCTCCAGTGAAGGCTTAATTCATTTGCAATAAGCTGGTCTATTTCCGGATTGTGTACTCTGGAGTTGTAGAATTAGAAATTTGTGGATTTCGCCTGGTTTTAACCTCTAGATGAACGATAATACAGAGATTTTCCAAGCAATTTGTGGATTTCGCCTGGTTTTAACCTCTAGATGAACGATAATACAGAGATTTTCCAAGCATATCCCTATTTCGTTCACGTTCACTGTTATATGCTAACTATATAATTTTGCTCTTTGTATTATGGATAACTTTCTGAAACGTAAGAAAACAGTGCTTAGGCCTATCCAAACTAGCACCAATTACGGACAGTTTTTGCAAAGCAAAGCAAGCACATCCCGCTCGCTGACATTACTAGCTTTTGGCGAAACCGATGTTATTCATTTCTTTTAAAAATGACTGTGTTCCATATAGTTATTGCAGGGAGTTAATAACAATTTATTTAGTGTTACTTTTTATATTATAATAGACCTCAGCGTCATAAATAAGCAAGCGTGTATTGTGGAAATAGTCTATCTGCTTGTTATTTTTTATTAAATCTTAAGCATAGGGGCCTAAATTTTGCTTTGTAAATACTGGGGGTCCGCGAGCCATGCCTTGAAAAAATAGGGGTCCCTGGTCCAAAAAGTTTGAAAACCTCTGTATTAGGCTACAGTTAGGCCCTACAGGCGTACTATAAGTAGTGTATGAATTTGAAACACAGGCTGTTAAACAAAGAAAGGAAATTGGTAGGCCTATATAGATCGAAGGCCCAGTCAGTAGGCCCCTACACATCTCAAGTTGTCCAACCGAGCCATATACCACGCTGCACCTTGGTTCTGGAACCACCTCCCTCCTGAATTCAGCAAATTTTCGGTTCGGTAGTGTCACTCACCAGCTCCTCATGGCTCAGGCTCATCGACTTATCACCCCTCAGGTTCCCAATCAACACTGAAATCCCAACTCCTCAAGAAATTCCTACCCTGACATCTGATTCTCTGCCTCGATCATAGGCGCCGACTTCTTGGGAGCCTTGGGTGCGAATGGACCCAGAGAGAAAGTTCAGTGGTGCCTGGCACCCAGAAGAATTCGGACCCCAAATTAAAATTTTTACCTAAGCAGTAATTCACACTGTGAGAAGTATCCAGAAGAATTCGGACCCCAAATTCAAATTTGTACACCTAAGCAGTAGGCCTAATCTCACAACGTGAGAAGTACAACTACACCACAAATAGGCCTACCCAACATTGCATGAGTTCACAGTCACAGGCGTAGGCTACTTAAATTATTTATTTAATTATTTTATTTAAAATAATAAATAGGGCCTAAATAATGACACTGGAACCCTTGACAAGAAGACAATTTTCTTTCTCCGAAAATCCGCTAAAACTCACCTACCTAAGGGGAGGTGGTAGGGGAATGGAGGGAGGACCCATGCACCCACTGGTACCCAGAACAAAAGTAAAAGTCGGCATCTATGCTCTGCCTTCCAATCTTTCTCGACCAAAACGAAACCCGCCTTAGCAGCTACTCTGCCCCTCTCTCTGGCTCTCTGCAACAGTAGGCCTACTTGGATCTCCATCTGACAACCCTCTGAACCCCTCTGACTCGACGCAGCTTTCTTGCAAAATATGGCGCCCTCCACTTGGCTTTTAAATGACGCTTTAAAATTTTAGAGTTTACGACTACACGCTTAATGTAAGTCTCCACAATCACTATGCATGAGCTCGAGTCGCGAATAATGGTTGCCATGGACGACGAGAAATAAAAGGGACCAGACACAGCTAATAGTGAGGCACTGCATCAGAGGCTTGAATGGGCCTCCTTTTGAAACCCGACAACCCTGGTTTACATTATGAGTAGAAATCCGGGTTTGACCGCAGTTCAGGTCGCTAGAAAGACATAATTCAGGTCATACAGATCAACGCAAGTTCAACAGGACGCATTGCGGCGATTGCGTAGGCCTACATTCTGAAACCGTTTGTAATATTGCATTTGTTCTACTGATATTGTGCTACTTTTCGTCACTGTACGCACATTGTTGTTGCAAAGCCTGAGCGTTTGTCTCGTGGAAATAAAAGATTACTTACTTACTTAGGCACGACGTAGTAATAAAAGTGACGTAATTGTTTTAATTATCCGTTTTTGGTATTTGTTTGTTGGTGACGTCATAGGTCTATAACGCTTTACTAGACAAGTGACGAACGTTGTATTTTGTCGCATCGCATATTCGCAAACTGGATAATTAAAATTGTTTAAACTTGGCGAATGCAATTATAATTATTTCATTGTTTAATTTAAAAAATATCGAATCTAAAAGGCGCTGTGTGAGAATAAGCTTATACTTCGTTGGCGATTCTGAAGGCCAAACGGTTCGGTGTAAATAAAGTAAATCAAAGCTGAAAATCTCAGGCGGTTCGATAAGAAGTCTGCATAATAATTCATCTCTAGTCCAAACATCAGATAAACCTGCTGAAATACGAGGACGTTGATAGTCTTTGTCATTCGGACGAAGCCAGGATCCTATCACAGGCATGAACAGGTCACGGCAGCCAAGCATCAAGTACTGTGGTAAGTTCTGGCTTTGTGACATTTGTCCCACTGTATAACGATGACTAACTGCCTACAAACACCTAAGAATGATAGCCCGCTCGGACCAACCTCGCTCAGAGGAGCAACTTTGGTCTAAAACACGGGTACCAATTTTTACAGCCTGATACACTGCTATTAATGATATTTATTATTTTTCCCGAGGTGCATATGATCCCTCGGGATTGCAAAAATTAGGGGCATTGTTCTGGAATGGCTAGGCTTCACATATGGTTTAATCGGTGTGAAAGGTGTTAAAAAAAAGTGACTGCGTTGAAGCGTTGGGTAGGCTATCCATAGATAACCGCTGAAAGAGAAAAGTATATAGTCTCTCTGTTGTCTCATGATATTTGGGCAAGGCGGTTAAGGCCTTTATGGAGGGATGCAGAGGTTCGTGGCTGCCAGCTGATACGAAAAATTCGACAGAGGTCGGCGGATGTAGGCCTACTAAAGTGTCATTATGGTGGAAAGTGACCCCGACTCAGAAAAGCTCGCCAAAGCAGAAATCAACATTAATGCGGAATTCTAAAACAAGACATAATAGTTCCTTGAAAAGTCGTGAAAATTTGAAAAGGCAGAGAGAAAGGCAATGAAGAAGACAAAGCAGAAGGCAAATAAGAAGGAACAGAAGAAGGCAAGTAGAAGGCAAAGAGGAAGGCAAGGAAGAATTTAAGTAAAACTGCAAAGAAGAAGACAAAGAGGAAAGCAAAGAGGAAGGCAAAAAGAAAAGCAAAGAAGAAGGCAAAAAAGAAGGCAAAGAAAAGGCACAATAGAAGGCAAAAAGAAAGTTAAGTAAAGAACCAAAGAAGAGGGAAGGAAGAAGGCAAAGAGAAAGGCAAAGAGGAAGGTAAGTAAAATGCGGCAAAGAAGGAACCGAAGAAGGCAAAGAGCAAGACAAAGAAGAGGGCAAAGAAGTAGGTGAAGAAGAAGGTAACTAAAAAGGCAACTAAGAAGGCAAAGCAAAAGCAAAGAAGAAGTCAAAGACAAAGTCAAGAAAGAAGACAAAGAGCAAGACAAAGAAGGCGAAGAAGAAGGTAAACAGGAAGGTTGGTTAAAAAGGCAAAGAGAATGTCAAAGACAAAGTCAAAGAAAAAGGCAAGGAAGAAGGCAAAGAAGAAGGTAGTAAACAGGTAAAGAAGAAGGCAAGGAAGAAGGAAAAGACGAAGGAAAAAAGAAAGGACAGAAGAAAGCAAGGAAAGTAAGTAAAGCGGCAAAGAAGAAGGCAAGAAAAAGGCAAAGAAGAAGTCAAAGAAAGTAGAAGGAAAAGAAAAAAATGCAAAAAAGGTAAGTAAAAGCGTATAACAAAAGAAGGCCAAGAAGGCCAACCAGAAGTCAAAACGAAAGTTAAAGAAGAAGGTAAATAAAATCTATTGAAGAAGGCAATAAAGGAAGACGAGCAAGAAGGCAAAGAAGATAAAAGAAGGTAAGTAAAGCGGTAAACAAGAAGGCAAAGAAGGCAAAGAGAAGACAAAGAAAGTAGAAGGCAAAGATAAAAGCAAAGAAGAAGGAACAGAAGAAGGCAAAGAAGAAGGCCAAGAGGTAGTCAAAGAGAAGGCGAAGAAGAAGGTAAGTAAAAGGCAAAGAAGAAAGCAAAGAAGGTAAGTTAAAGGCAAAGAAGAGGGCAGAGCAGAAGGCAAAGAACAACTGAAAGAAAGTGGAGGGGAAAGATAAAGGCAAAGAAAACGGCGAAGAAGAAAGGTTAGTAAAAAGGCAAAGAAGAAGGAAAAGAAGAAGGCAAAGAAGAAGGTCAAGAAGAAAGCAAAGAGGAAGGCATAGAAGAAGGTAAGTAAAAGGCAATAACGACTGCAAAGTACAAAGCAAATAAGAAAGTACAGAAGGAGGCAAGAAGAAGGTGAGTAAAAAGACAACAAGAAGGTAAGTAAAAAGGCAGAGAAGAAGGCAAAGAAGAAAAACAAAGAACGAGGCAAAGAAGAAAGCAAAGAAGGTAAGTAAAACAGCAAAGAAGAAGGCAAAAAGGTAAAGAGAAGTCATAGAAAGTAGGAAACAAAGATAAAGGCGAAGAAGGAACAGAAGAAGGCAAAGAGATAAGTCAAGAACAAGTCACAAAGGAAGGCAAGGAAAAAGAAGGTGAGTAAAAGGCAAAAAAGAAGGCAAAGAAAAAAGACAAAGAAGATAGCAGAGAAGAAAGCAAAGAAGGCATGTAAAACGGCAAAGAAGAAGGCAAAGCAGAAGGCAAAGAAGAACTCAAAGAAAGTAGAGGGGAAAGATAAAGGCAAAAAAGGCAAAGAAGAAAGGTTAGTAAAAAAGGAACAGAAGAAGGAACAGAAGAAGGCAAAGAAGAAGGCCAAGAAGAAGTTAAAGATAAAGACACAGAAGAAGGTAAGTAAAAGGCAATGAAGACTGCAAAGTACAAAGCAAAGAAGAAAGTACAGAAGAAGGCAAGGCGAAGGTGAGTAAAAAGGCAAGAAGAGGGTAAGTGAAAGGCAAAGAAGGAAAACAAAGAACAAGGCAAAGAAGAAAGCAATGAAGGTAAGTTAAACGGCAAAGAAGAAAGTAAAAAAGAAGGCAAAGAAGAAGTAAAAGAAAGTTGAAGGGAAAGATAAAGGCAAGAAGTAGGAATAGAAGAAGGAAAACAAGAAGGTCAAGAGGAAGTCAGAGAGAAAGGCAAAGAAGAAGGCAAGTAAAAGGCAAAGAAGGAGGCAGAGAAGGTAAGTACAAGACAAAGAATAAAGCAAACAAGGAGGCAAAGAAGGAGGCAAAGAAGGTAAGTACAAGACAAAGAATAAAGCAAAGAAGGTAAGTAAAAGAGAAAGAAGAAGGCAAATTAGAAGGATAAGAGAAAGTCTAAGAATGTTGAAGAGAAAGATAGAGGCACAGAAGAAAGACAAAGAAGAAGACAAAGAAGAAAGCAAAGAAGGTAAGTAAAACGGTAAAGAAGAAGGCAAAAAAGAAGGAAAAGAAGAAGTTAACGAGTATAAGGCAAAGACAAATGCAAAAAAAGCAAAAAAATAAAGGTAGGTAAAAAGGTATAGCAGAAGAAGGCCAGGAAGAAGTCAATGTGAAAGGCAAAGAAGAAGTGAAGGTAAGTGAAAGGAAAGAAGAAGGCAAAGGGAAAAACAAAGAAGGTAAGTAAAACAGCAAAGAGAAGCCAAAGAAGTAGGAGGCAAAGATAAAGGCGAAGAAGAAGGAACAGAAGAAGGAATAGAAGAAGGCCAAAATCAATTCAAAGAGATAGGGAAAGAAAAAGAAGGTAAGTAAAAGGCAAAAAAGAAGGCAAAGAAAAAAGACAAAGAAGAAAGCAGAGAATTGAGCAAAGAAGGTAGGTAAACGGCAAAGAAGAAGGCAAAGCAGAAGACAAAGAAGAACTCAGAGAAGAGAAAAGGGTAAGATAAAGGCAAAGAAAACGGCGAAGAAGAAAGGTTAGTAAAAAGGAAAAGAAGAAGGCCAAAAAGAGAAAGACATAGAAGAAGGTAAGTAAAAGGCAATGAAGACTGCCAAGAAGAAGGCAAAGAAGAAAGTACAGAACGAGGCAAGGCGAAGGTGAGTAAAAAGGCAAGAAGAAGGTAAGTAAAAGGCATAGAAGAAGGCAAAGAAGAAAAACAAAGAACGAGGCAATGAAGAAAGCAAAGAAGGTAAGTAAAACGGCAAAGAAGAAAGTAAAAAAGAAGGCAAAGATGAAGTTCAAGAAAGTTGAAGGCAAAGTTAGAGGCAAGGAAAAAAGGAAAGTAGAAAGGTGAGTAAAAAGGCAAAGAAGAAAACAACGAAGAAGGCAAAGAGAAGGACAAAGAAGTAGCCAAAGAAGTAGAAGAAGATAGGGAGAAAGTCAAGGGATAAGGCAAAGAGAAAGGCAAAGATGAAGGCAAAGAGGAAGGTAAGTTAGCAGGCGGCGAAGAAGGCAAGGAAAAAGGCAAGAAAGAAGGGAAAGAGCAAGACAAAGAAGAAGGGAAAGGTAAAGAAGAAGGTAAGTTGAAAGGCAAAGAACAAGGCAAACAAAAAGGCAACAAAGAAGTCAAAGAGAAACAGAAGAAGGCAAAGAAGAAGATAAGTAAAAACGTAAAGAAGAAGGCAAAGAGAAAGGTAAGTAAAAGAAGAGGGTAAGGAGAAGTCAAGGTAGAAGGCAAAGAAAAAGACAGATGGAGGCAAAGAGGAAGGTAAGTAAGGCGGCGATGAAGGAAAAGAAGAAGGCAAGAAAGATGGCACAGACAAAGACAAAGAAGAAGGCAAAGAATAAGGTAAAGAATAAGGTAAGTAAAAGACAAAGAAGAAGCCAAAGAAAGACTAATAAGAAGTCAGAGAGAAAGCCAAGAAGAAAGAAAAGAAGAAGGTAAGTAAAAAGGTAAAGAAGAAGACAAAGACGGAGACAAATACGAATGTAAGTAAAAAGGCGGCGAAGAAGGAAAACAAGAAGGCAAGAAGAAGGCAAAAATAAAGAAGAAGGGACAGAAGAAGGCCAAGAAGGTAAGTAAAACGGCAAAGAAGAAGGCAACAAAGAAGGAAAAGAAATAGTCGAAGTAGAAGGCAAAAAGAAAGGCAAATAATAGGAAAAGAAAAAGGCAAGTAAAAAGGCAAAGAAGAAGGCAAAGAGAAAGACAAAGAAGAAAGCAAAGAAGAAAGTAAAACAGCAGAGGAGAAGGCAAAGAATGAGGTAAGTAAAAAGTCAAAGAAGAAGGCAAAGATAAGGGAAATAAGAAGGCAAGCAGAATGGCAAATAAGAAGGCCAAGAAGAAGCAAAGAAGAAGGTAAGTAAAAGTCGACGAAGAAGACAAAGAAAAAGACAAAGAAAAAGGTAAAGAAGAAGGTAAGTAAAACTGCAAAGAAGAAGGCAAAGAAGTCAGTAAATCAGTAAATAAGAAGACAAGGAGAAAGGCACAGAAGGCGTCTATATGTTAATGCTAAAACTAGACTATACGCAATGTCAATGAATATTGTCAGAACGCTCTCGCGGACCCCCTCCGTATCCCTCAGTCTTTTGGTCCGCGGACCGCAGTTTGAAAAGCCCTGCCCTAAACGGCACCCGTCTTAGCAGCTGCTCTGCCATCTCTCTTGGTCAGAAGTTGGTCTGACCCTCTGGAAACCGGATTCGGACCTCCTTACCCTACTGCCAGATGATCCTGTTAGATTTAACCCTATATTGCACAAACAAAGGGATTTCGAATAAAAAAATATTTGTTAGTAAATATGTTTTAAATAAGCTAATGAAAACATGGTTACTTGACAGAGAAAAATGTATTTGCCAAATTTTTTAAGTTATGGGTTTGTTGCCCTTGGGTAACACTGTTAGCTGACGTCAGTGTATTTCAATATTATTGGACCTACTACTCATTTTGAATACTACGCATGTCACGGTCGCTGATTGACTTCTATACCAATGAGCGACTGCTCAGCGGCAGCGTCATCGTATGCTGTGAGCGCTGCCACTTGTCGTCTGCCCATCCTATCGACGCAACTTGGTCCAGAGACTCTGAACATCCATCTCATCTGTCAACTGGCGACGTAAACCCGTTGGCTGGTAATGTTCTGTTACAATTACAATTACAATTACTGTTGTCGCAGAGTGATGCAGACATTTAAGCTTAAACTACTGTCTGGATAGGTGTACACTGTAGTCTGTACAGTAGATGCCCACGAGCCTCACTTTTCTCTTTTGACTCCGTTTTTACAGTCATTGCAATCTTGGCTGCTCTGCTCCTATGAAATCCTTTAGTATCAGTGATAATTTTCCTGGGATTTGAGTGAACAAAACAGATGTGAGGTTTAATTCGTTATTGTATTTTTCTTATGAAATCATATTTCGACAGACTGTGAATTATGTAGACTATTTACAATTAGGCACCGGGATGGAGATTGTCTTTGTGGAATACAATAAAGTTAGATTGAAACGGACAAACTCATACAAACACGCACACATACATCCACACACATACATAGGCTACATATGTACATGTACATATACACGCATACATACACGCAAACACACACATGCAGCCATCGGAATTATCTCTCCTCGTAAGAGTGCAGCTGCGGTGGTAGAGATGGTAAACGTGGTAGATAATCGGCGAACGCAGTATGTCTTTGATTGTCTTCGTTGCTTTTGCGACATGCATCGTGGTTCCCTGGCGTGGTTCCCTCAACCGGAACGCCCTCTTCTTCGTCAGAATCGTCACTGCACGGTTCACTGTCAGTTGCTATGACGAGACCAGGCGAACCCAGTCCTTCCGCCGTAGATTCCCTCTTTCTTTCGTTGGCCCCAATCCTCTTGGCTCTTATTCCGACCGGAGAGGACTTTGATGGAAAATCCTCCTCCCAGTCGGCTTCCTCCGTCCATTCAACGTCCGTTAATCGCTCGGTTCCGCTTGACCGAGCACCTGCAGCAGCAGCCTCGAGTCGCTGTTTACGCCACTTGGCACGACGATTCTTAAACCACACCTACACACAGGTAAATAAGCGATTAGTCGTATTAACAGTAATAATAATAATAACAATAATAACAATAACAATAATAATAATTAGTAATAATTTCTGTAGCGCGATTATAAAACGCACAAGGCATCAACCGAGGGCGCACCAAAGCCAAACCGTAATCAGATCAACATCCAAAAGAAAGGTCAACATCCAGTTAAAGTATAACGCAGACATCTGAAAACGAAACAAAATGTTTTTATGTATTAATCTTGACATTTTTAAAGATAGCAACATAGCTTCACCGATTTGTCTAATGATCATTGGTTCTCGAAAACCTTGCATTTTATTATAGGCCCTAGCGGCCTAAATCTTAAGGCGTAGGCCTATACGCGATAGTCTAGTGTTTAGCGCGTTTGACTGCAACCGAAAGGTCGGGGGCTTAAATTCCTAAAAGGACAGAGAATTTGTTTCGAGATTTCTACTCCACCTGCGCCCCTAAGCCCAAGCGTTGAAGTCAGCTGCTTTCAGATTTCGTTGACATCAGTTTTCAAAATAAGGATAAAATGTTCACCCCCCCCCCCAGTCTTTTTCTACAATTCCCACACTAGATTCACTGCAATTTTATTTGAAGCGACCATTGACTGACGTCTTTGGCATCGTGATAACGGCGCAACAGAAGTCATTAGATCAGAGATTAGATTAGATTAGATTAGCTAGTAACGGCCAAGGCTTAAACAACCGTGAAACTAAACTGCATGCCTAGATGATAATAATTGTAAAATTCTGTCTATGAATCTTCTACAGTCCCGTGTTTGACTCAGGCCCGCATTAACGGGGGTGCTAAGGGTGCTGCAGGCACCCGGGCCCGCAGATTTTGGGGCCCGCATTTTCGGAAGAACATAAAAAATTGAATGTAAGAACAAATTTCCCAAAAAAGTCATCAAAAATTCCCAAAAAGGTCATCAAAGTTTGTGTAAGAAGAATTCCCAGAAAAGGTCATCAAAAATTCACAAAAAGGTCATCAAAATTTTATGTAAGAAGAATTCCCAAAGGTCATAAAAAAATTAAAAAAAGGTCTTCAAATTTTTCTGTGATGAAATTTGCCGGTCACAGTACCAGGGCCCGCACTAGTCTTAATGCGGCCCTGGTTTGACTGAATTCTTCGCAAGAGACAAAGAAGTTCCGACATCCTTCGCTTGGCAAAGGACGTTGACAGCGGCCCAATTGGCGAGTTCATGCAGTCAGTCTGATCGAAAGCCCTGCGTTCGATTTCTCTCTTATTTCAACTGGAAAAGTAGTCGAACATTCGCCTCAATTGCACCCACGCTTGACCGCGCTCCGGTCTATCCGCTTAGGCGTCACGCTTCAATGAACAGACGTCGGTTTCAGCTGACCTCTCCATTGAAGCCCTCTCTCTCATCGAAGACTATTATGGCTCTTAAAGACCGCGGGCGGAAAATCGCAGAAATACCATCGAATTGGCGTAACGCTTAGTCCGTGGTAAAGTGCAATCGATTTGGACAAAGCAGCGTCGGAGTTCGTTGAAAGGGAGCGTGTGAGCCACGGGGCAAAGAAGCGGCTTGTCGACTTACATCCGCTGCGGTTTGCCCGTTTTTGTTCGTGACGTCTTGCGACATGTCACAGTCCTTTGTCACCCGAACGAGTGATTTTCCGCCGTCGCCGGCGTATATCGACTGTGATCGACTGGTAATTGTAATCGTAAGGGAACGTTTGTCCAGCGTCTTTAAGAGCTGCTCAGAGAATGAGAACGGGCGACTGAATCGGTGCGATTTCGCGCACGACAGACGAGATATTAAGAGGATTTTCAATTAAAGACCAGAAGCTTTCGTCGCGATTGTTTGAAGAGGGCGACATTTGCTCGCCGTTCTCATGTAGCTGAAGCCGACGAAAACGGAATTATTGGCTCAACGCCTAAAATCCGCTCTAGGCCCTGACTATATTACACGCTCTTGTGGTACCAGTTCGGTTCCACGGCAAAACGGTTCCCACTCCACCCGATTTCGATGCCAAATTAGGCGAATTTTAAAATACATCGTTGTCTTGATGGCAAATTTTCAAATGAAACAGAAATAAGTCTGTGTATTTACGCATTCGTTGTTAACACAAAACATCACTCTGACGAACAGTAATAAAATACACCTAATTTCTAAAGCGCTACTCTAAAGCTAAGCGCTGGGCCCCAGCTCATTCACGAGCGCTGAGGAACTAATCTAGCCTGGTCTAACATAATCTAATCTAATGACTGTCATAGTGACGTCATCATAGTCAAGACATGAGTCGATGTCTTGGATATCGGCTGTAAACGGTTATAGGTCACGCAAGCAATTATGGAACTGCTTTCGCTTTGGAACCGATCTGACGCCACACCGGCTGTTGTTTCTGAGTCTATATATATATAGGGCTTATAATAGACTCCCTAGAGCTTGTTCTTTGCAAAGGGTTATTATGCCTCTGAAAGGGTTAAATCACTCTCGTGTTCATTATTTGCGCTGACTACTTAAGAAACGCTTTGACATGACGCGCTTTGTAGATTATTTGTTTCAGTTATTATCAATAGCTGGCCCTGTATAAGGACCACGTGACTCTACTGCGTCTAAATCGATCCCAAATAATGTACTTTACACATCTATTAAGATAGATAGGTAAATAACACAATTCGTCCAAATATTATGTGAACTAAACCTAAAACTAACAAAACAACTAAGCACACATTAATTTATTAATTATTAATTAATAGTTTATATCGCGCCTGTGTGTAAGCTTATGTAATATAATCTGCCTTTCTGTCTTGGCGTTCTGATCTTCTGGATATTGACCCGATTTGGATTTGGTGTGCCATCGATCGGCTGATGCCTTGTGCATTAGACACCGGCACTATGAGAGTCGCCAATTAGCAATAGTACTTTCACGTGTCACCGACGATCATAAGCCACACACATATAACTATGTGACTATGTCAATATCTAATTATGTAATTGCATTAAAACATTTTATCAATTGGCATATGTTATTCGCAACCATTCAAGAATTTAACTGTATTGAGGTAAGCGGAGTCTCTTTGTATCAACCAACGCTATTGAGTCACTACTTTGCCCGCTGTAGCATTTTAAACTGGAGGAAATTCTGGAATTAACCGGAAAATTGTGGAGTTTTCTGGAAATTACTACAAGACGTTTACCTCGATGCGTTCCTCCTTAAGATCGATTCGGTCAGCGATTTCTTGTCGAAGGACAACATCCGGATAGTGGGTCATCTGGAAGGTCTTTTCCAGCTGCTCCAGTTGCTCCTCCGTGAATATCGTTCGGTGCCTCCTCTTCCTTGTTGGCATCGTTGCCGACCGATGTAGCTGCTGTTGATGATGGTGAGTCAGCTGCAACATCCGAAGCTCAGTTGCTTGTTGGCATAAGTCAGCCCACGGGTCGCTATGGAAACCATGAGTCCAACCTACCGTTTAGAAACATATATAGCTGTACTCGGAAACGATCCATATAGAAGGTAATGTAAGGTTAAATGAAGTGAAGGGCATAAAGGTATGATTATTATACTCGTAACCAACTGCAAGCTAATACGGGAGAGTATAAGGTAAAACCAATTACGGTATACAGGTAAGATATGCAGATATACACAGGTAATAAGCAATGAATATTCATAAAGAAGGCAGGTGGAGGCGTATACATGTATTTAGAGGAGGATCTCTACTCTAGGGTTAAAGTTCGGCCTTTAAACAGCATGGAGGAAGAACAAGACAGAGAACAGTATGCATATAGCTTCAACGCATACAAACTCCAGAATCGGTTATGGAGAAACGCTTTTTATATCCGTAAGCCATGGAAGTTCTTATAATCTATAGTTACAACCGTTTAAATATAGAGCTAGCATATTTGGGGCTTTATTCTAGATTTACACGTATAGGGGCCTATATATCTGCTGCAAATCGGTTTTATAAGGTGTCCCGGGTGGTAACTCGCTAATTGACATCATTTAACTGCAGATGATGGCAAGTCGCACTAGGTAACAGTATATGCGCGCGAATCCTTAGAGCAGACGAACGCTTCGAAGTATTTACCACTAATAATTGTACGTGAATTTGATAAGCGGACACGGTTATCGCGAAAGTGTTGCAAGGATTAATCAGGATATTCGATTTCTGCTCCACTTATTTTTCTCATTAAACACCGCAGAGACCAATTTACTATAGAAGTTTCCGTTCTTCATATAATTTTATATATAGTTCTTGTTATTCCGTGAATATAGTGTGCACATGTGTATATGGCATGGCGTCAGTAGGCCTAAATATATAGTGCATGGGGACAAAGGGGCTCTGTTTCCCATTCCAAATAGGCCTACTGTTTGGAGAGATGCATTTATAAGTGTAAACCTATTCACCTTTAAGTTAAAAATAAACTTTTGGCATTCCACAACTTCTCCAGATGTAATTGGAACAAAGGTATAGAGTTAGATGCGAAATAAAACGCCCTCTGCAGTTGCAAATGAAAGTTGTGGATCACAGAACAAAACTGTCTTATACAGTAAATGGCAATGAGCAGAAAACGTCTCCAAAACAGTAAAGTCATAGAGAATTAGGCGACTGCATGTATACGAGGTATTTAAATCGGAAAGAGATCGAATTGGAGAAGATCGCTAAAACGGTTGGAACATGTAAATCCGCCCTTATAAAGGTGCAGACAAAAAATTCCTCTGGCCCTTTCTAAACTTTCCGTCGTTTCCGATTCGCCCATTGCAAGTCCGCGAAGCCGCTGTACACTGATTCCGACTCTCAAATTGCGATCGTTTGTGCACGTGTATGCATATAAATATGAAAGAATTATTTCGCATTTTAAAATAAAGTAAAAGATGATGTAAAAATAAAGTCAAAGAGAATTAGGCGATCAGAGAATTAAGATATTTATATAATTTCCACAAATTGATAATGTGTGCGTCGCGACTGAATTATTTGAACAACGAGCGAATTCATCCATATATCCATCCATCCATGCAGAGATACATACATGTATGCATACATATACATACATGCAATGCATGCGTATATGCATACACACATGCATGCAGCTCATGTGCATAATTATGCATACATACATACATACATACATGTATAGTGCACATATGCATGCATGCATAAAGTATACATATACAGTGTTGATGATAGTGGAGACCATGTTCAAAACAAAGAACACGGTATATGTATACTCTGCAGCTGTGGATGGGAATGTATCGGCTGGGCTCTACGTGTCTCCGGCAGCTCACCAGTGGGGGGGGGGGGGACTCTGAATAGTTATCTGACCACTGTTCGCTTATTGCTTAACTTTTAAAAATGCCGTAGTAATTTAAATTCATCTACCCATCCATCTATCCATCTTTATCTCTCAATTTATCCATCCATTTATCTATCCATCCATCCATCCATCCCTCAATCAATCAATCAATCAATCAATCAATCATTCAATCAATCAATACATCCCTCTATCCTTCCTTCCATCCATCCATCCACCCACACATAACATGCATACATACAAACATACTTTCTAACGTTCTTGTACAACTACACACATGTAAATAATATATTATACAAAAGAGAGGCTGTAACGTCTTACCTAATGGATAGTAAGATGATGGAATGATTGCTGCAGGGATGATATATGATGGTCTTGGATATGCACCGTAGACAGAGGCAGGTAACGGCAACGCTGGCTGCTGCTGTTGGCCACTGAAGCGTAACAGTTGCTGATGTTGCAGCTGTCGATGCTGATGATGATGGTTCTCCTGATTCAGATGACGTTGCTGCTGATGCTGCAATTGATGCTTCTGTTTACGCGGTGACTTTGGTTCCAGGATGCTTTCGATGCTGAAGGCCGATCGACTTAGTTGCTGCTGCTGAGACGAGGTATTTCTAACCGTCTTACCGCAGCTTGTCGACGACACGGGATGCTGACCTTGGCCTGGCGAGCCCCCTGTTGCAGCAGCCGCTGACTTACCGGGCTCTAACGTTTCCGCCGTGACCTTTGACCCTTGCGTAGACGGATGCATTGACTGGCCGATGACAGGGTGACGTCGCACCTGCTGCACTGGAGCATAGGATCCCATGCTCAGTGACGTATGATGCATTGGTCCTGTGCCACTCAAGCGCTACAACAAAGAGTAGCATATACAGCGTAGTCAGAATGTGTTCTGCGAGGTGCGCAGTGGTTATTGTGTTGGACAATCAACCGAGAGGCCGGGGTTCAAATTCCAACCAGGGCAGAAATTTGCATCGAGATTTCTGCTCCATTCACCTCCATGCGCCCCATATAGCAAACTGCATGATGTATGAAGCCCATAGCGGAATAATAACATTGTCATATGGCGTTAAATGTAATGAAATTTAAAGAAATTTAAATGGATTTCTATAATTACCGTATGGTCTCGACACTGCTCATTTTCATTAAATTTATCTGGTATACATAGTCTACGTTTAATTTTATTTACTACTCTCCTCATTTGAATTAGTGCCACGCCTGTATAAGGTCACCGTGTAGGCCATGCTACATACATCGCGAGATTCAAGTCTCTTACGTTGCTGCATGTATAGGGGCGAGGACTGGCTGCACAGGTAGCTCATGCATAGCTTGTTACTTTGGCTGATAGAGTGAAGCTTGCAAAAATACATAATTCATAACACTAATCCGTATCGATTCACATAGGCCTAATGCAGTCTAATAATTAAATATAATGAAGTATAACAATTACATAAATAATTATACATATATAAATATATATATGTATATATATATATGAGATTTACGTGCCAGAGTCTATACTTGAATCAAAAGTATGTATTTATAGCCTAATTCTAGAAGAGAGACGGAGACAATGAAATAAAGGAAAAACTGAACAGGGCCTACTGATGCAGAGACAGACTGCAGTTTCTACCTTGCTAAACAAACGTGCTTTTGGAACTAAAATGATCGAGGCTTAGAAAAATAACGATGTATGTAGGCCTGTGTATACGCTAGTGAAATTTGCTCTAAGAAATCGATCTGAGAATATTGCATTTCTGTGCTAACCTTTGCGATATCCATTGGAAGTGTGATCGATTTGTTCATGTTGCGCATGCCTTGGTATACGATTGACTCTGAACTCATTCGGTCTGAACCTCTGTAGTCCTTTTTCTGGCAATTCCTAACCGCGTTAGATCAATATGAGCCGCAACCTCTCGTGTCACCGAATGATGTAAAAAAGCAGATGAACTGTGATTGGCTACTGTATCCGTGGGCGGGCGGCCAATGACCAATAGTCTCTTGTGCTGACGTCTTATTGGCTAGTGAAGAAATTGACAACCTGACTTAATTTGGTTCCTTGTGAGTGCGATTTGTATCGATGAGCTAAAAGGGAGACTGCAGTTGCTTTTGCGATTAAGGTTGTCGTCTGAAAGTTTCCGTTACAATCACCGCATTAAGTCTTTAGGTTTATTTACTCTACTTGGTACTCCAAAGTTCGCTAATTACTTAAACGCTTAAACCATTTCACGGGGCGTTAAATTGTTTGCTTTGTGTATACGCCTTCCTGCCTACTTACACTTTGTGTTGTTGTCTACAGGTCTGTATACATATACATACTAGACCATTTAAGAGTCTTTCGTTAATCCCTTAAGTAAAGTGGCATAAAGAGGTCAAAGCAAAAGCCGCTAAGTACTTCGTCTTTATAGAGTGTCACTGATTAGGCTACAGGCGAAAGATCGTTCAATGGCGTGGCACCCATTCAAACGGGTATGGTGAATAATAATCTATCTCACCGATCAATTCATTGAAAATTGTGCAAGGTCGAGGTCATACGATCGCTATAGAAAAACGCGCACATTTATATTATATTAATTTTCAATTCAGATTTACTTCACACATATAGGCCACTTAGGCGATAATTCCTCGTGAAGCGTCTAATACGGCCTTTGTAATCGAATTGAACCGCTGTCTGTCTGTCTGTCTTTCTGTCTGCGTGTGTTTCTGTCTCTCCTTCTCAGTCGCTGTCTCTGTGTCTGTGTTTGTGTCTCTCTGTTTCTGTTTCTGTTTCTATCTCTGTCTGTCTGTCTTCTGTCTGTCTGTCTGTCTCTCTGTCTCTCTCTCTCTCTCTCTGGCGCGGTCCTGTCGGTCTTGTTCTACCCTTTGCAGCGCGCGATGCCTGTGTGCAAACATCCTGTTTGGATCATCTCCGATGCATGATACATCAGTATACGTCAATGTAGACCAATAGACCTCCGTGTTGGTGACTGGTGACGTTAGCCTTATAAATTATTGCCACTGAGTGGGATTCGGCCCTAAGCTGATAATGATAGACCAACTCCTATTCATTAAGCGCAGGACATATATATGCTATATCTGTTAGAAAACATTGATCAGATGACTCTCTAGTTATATATATATATATAGAAGAGTCACCATGGATATATATAGGCCTATATATATATCCCTGACACAGGGACTCCTCTGTAACAGTCTCCATCAGAGAATATATTTTTGAACAGATCTGCCCCATCTCCGACAGACCTATCTCAATAAACCCACCCCTGGAGAATATATTCCAAAACAAAGTCCCAAGGGCGAGAAAAGTTTTTCATCCGTTGAAATAATCTTTCCCCGAAATACAGTCAAATTCGTTCTAAAGTTAATGATAAATTTTAAATCAGGTGGATTTTCTAACATTATTGTAAAACTTATTAGTATTTTTAAACCATATAATTATTACAATAATGACATGAAATTTGTGAGCGGAAATGAAAATAAACGGGGAGACATTATTTCAGTCCGGGAGACTATAGTATAGTTTCAGTTTAACGACACTGTGTGATAACAAAGATGATCAGCGTCGCCCTCCTCCTTTATCCAGGCTTAGGACTGGCACTGCCAGAGTACGTGCACGCAGTGGCGGATTTCCGGGGAGACTGGTTTATAATATCGCGACATCGGGTCGCGCAAAACACCCAGAACCAAAACAATAGGTCATATAAATATAGTTGACAGATGATCGCAAGTTCAGAATATCCCTCATGATGCATGCCACCAGATTCGACATTTAATAGTCATCATGGACGGTTGTCAAATCCAGAGTAATGCAATACTAAGAAATTATAATTCAGTTGATATTGCAAGACTTGTATACTTTTTCATCTGTTTCAGGCAATCCATTGCCATACGATGATTTTATCTATCTGCGTGCAGCTGCACTTGATCCCTGCTATGGTTTCTTGTGGTTGGAAGCTCATCATCCAGGAAGTTACGAGGACAAGAAATGTCTTAAGCAATCTATATAAGGGCCAACATTACGGAGGAAGCGGTCAGACTTTGTTCTCCAAATGTTGATTGTTCAGTAAAGCTGGATGAGACTTCATGTCCGCCTGCAGCAAAGAAACTGAGAACCTCTCTGTTTTCAGATTATGATCATATTCGTAACACTGAAACACACATGAAGGTGTCTTTGAACTCTACCGTTGTTGAGTATCTATATGTAATTTGTACGCCGGCCTCCAGTAGCAACAAGAACGAGATATGGACACTCATAACAGAAAACAAGAAGTTTCAGGTTCTGTCGCCTCTAATTGAAAATACATTCAGTGTACCTGCAACTTCAGCTTCTGTAGAAAGGGTTTTCAGGCTCTGCCATAGTGAACTTTTTATGCGTCCTCGTCGTGCACGTCTATAGGTGACACTATGCTTGAGGATCTTGTGTTCATAAAGTGTAGGCCTATAATGGTATTTCAGAATTTCTAGCTGGGAAAGTAATGCATGGTTTTATCGCTTTTTCTTTGATAACACTGTAATAAATGCCAAAATTGTCTTGTACCGTCTTGTGCTGTCTTAAACCTCCTGTCTCGGTCTCGGTCTTGGTACCTCGATGTCTTGGTCTCGTCTCGGTCTTGGAACTCTACTGTCTTGGTCTCGTTTCGGTCTTGAAGGTTGAAGTCTTGCATACAACACAGGCCATAGGCCTGTATATACACGCGACAATATATACCTCGTTTCTATAGCCCATGTATATATATATATATATATATATATATATATATATATATATATATATATATATATATATATATATATATATATATATATATATATATATATATATATATATATATATATATATATATATATATATATATATATATATATATATAGGCCACGACAATCATCTTCGATATGACGGCGTCGTTAAATAAATGTTATAAACCGAAACAAGGAAGGCTGACACGTATACGCTATATATGCATGCAACCCTCCGGTATTTGCCGATGGTTAAAGCTCTTTTATAAACCCATCATGCGCTACATTTTCGAGTGGGTTAAATCTTCCCTATAACCCTTATAACCCGTGCAGCGTGGCATCTGCTTAAGTTCGCCGTGGAAGGGAGATGATTAAACAGCCAACTGTTGATTGTGCAGCTTAGACCCCTATGTATTGACTGTACAAAATAGAATCAGGGCTTTATCGATATTTATTCAGAGACGCTTATTTCACATTTGAGTACAACTCAGCGCTTTTGGGGACCTCTATGTATACATAGGCCTATTAAGTCTTTATAAACCACTATAAAGACATTTCGGACAGTATAATCAATGATGTTCCAAAATATCAGCATCCATGTAAGCCTCCGAAAGTTTTCATCCGGACACGACTGAAACTTATTCTTGCGTTTCTCAAACAAATGAGTCTCAACTAATCAACTAATAATTATATACATATGATATATAATTCATACAATTATACACACACTTCAAATGGCACATGTAAAGTATACCAGAACTTATTTATAGGCCTATAGTGCACTGCTACCGATCTATTGGCCGTTTACAATAATTGGGTGTCGAACTAAGTATGTATACATATATTAATTAGTTCTTTGTCCTGCACTGTGATTGGGATGGTGCCCACACCTTAGCATTCGGGCGTTGAATATATCCTCAGACAGTCATCTACACCAGCGAAAGAAATAATGTTCTGTACCTTGGTATACATGCACACCCGTAATTAAGGGCCCTATATAAACAACATATACCTTACTTACTATGCCTTATTAAACGCCACGATCAATCACCAAGTATCAATCGATGGCGCCGAACAACTGTGAGTGAAGGACTTGTTCGAGGTCCTGCACATGTAACTGTCTCGGAGGATGAGGCTCGAACCCGTATACGCTCCGTGTTACAAGGCGAGCGCTTTGACCAATCGGCCACCGTGTACTATCTCAGGTAGGCCTACAGCTGCACGTTCCAGCAACGAGAACAAGACGATATATATGGTTGAAAACGTTTCGGATTTGCTTTAACATCTGTCTGAAACAGTCTACCACCTGACATCATCAGACATCAACAGTTAATCAGGCTAATCGATCGACTTAAAATGTAATTTGTTTTATCTGCTTTTGTTTGGTTAATTGCTGCTTAACGACACTCTGTCATAAGAAAGATGATTAGCGTCGCCCCTCCTTTCTCCAGGCTTGGGACTGGCACTACTAGAGTACGGGTACTGACGGAGTTCTTCCTGCTTTTCTTAACTGTACTCATAATTTAAATATCACAGCTTGACGTCAATATTTGTATTGAGTGATTGACTGTAAATTACAATCAGTTTCTCTTCTGTTTGGAATTAACCCATCGCAGCCGTAACCCAGAGATATTTAGAGCGCCCAAGAAAGCAGAGTCGCGGAAGCAGCTGATTCGCAGATGCTTCGTCAAAACAAAATCGACAGCCAGGTAGGGTTAAAATTGGTTACAGGTCAAAATCCAAAGGGGTCAGGCGGCCAGCCTTCGATTTACGTAAATAGACCTGAACCTACTTAGGCATATCGAATTTCCAGGGACTATCTTCACCAGTTCGATATGATCCGATGTTTGAAATAAGCGGTAATTTTATGTCGAGCTATACGAGTCCTACTGTACGAGAAACTGCAATTATCAGACATTTTAATATATGCAATTAAATGTGTGTACGTGACAATATTAAAAAATAAAAGACAATAGTTTACAGTGAAACCCTATTACATTGTCATGTATTTAAATGTGATCCAAAGCAAACGTTCCCGATATATCCTACTGTATACGAGAACAGCAATAGTCAAAAACGTTTAATACGTGCATGTACTAAAAATGTCTTTGCTTGACAATGCCTGTATTAAAAACAAACGACAAAAATTCCATCCCTATTACATGTTGATGTACTTAAATTAGAATTAAGGCAAACTTTAATTCCCGACGACAAAAAAAAACTGAACAGGAAGTAGCATCAGATCAGTGGAAAGAATATCTCATTTCCGGTTCAGGTGTAGAAGTGCACATGTTGCAATATCCTTCTGGTGGCAAATGGAATGGTTGTATTCTCACTATTTCCATTGACCCCTCACCTCCTTGAGGCTCAGCAGGGCCGCTCACAAACAACACACACACCCACACCCACCTACACACCCACACACACGCACACACACACACCCACACACACACACCCACACCCACACACGCACACACACACACCACCCCGACGACACAGAGCCATAGTGCAACCGTAAAATGCATCAGAATCCATCCTATCACCCCTCAAGCAGATACCACCCAATCGATCCTCGGGCAGAAAACCACCCCATTGCCTCTCATACAGAAAAAACCACCACATCGCCCCTCATACAGAAAGATACCATTCTATCGCCCCTTAGGCTGAAAACCCGACGCCAGAAAATCCACAAGCACCTGTAGAAACACAGAAAAACCACGAAGGTTATTATCACAGATAAATTGTATCATCACAGGAGAGAATAAAGCACAAAATCCTCTTGCTGGGGCGGAACTCGTTTGTCGACTATTTGACTTTTTCAGCGATTGCCTTTACGAGTAGGTTAGAGAGGTAGGATAGAGAATAAAGCTCAACAGTCACTGAAGAGAAATGGGGTGGTTTAGGGTTGGTGGTTGAACGATGGAATGTGAAATTGGATCCCCGCTCTCCTCCTTCATCGTTCGCTTTTTGTATAAAGCTAGATATATATATATATATATATACATAAGAGCCTATACCAGTGTAATTTTAATTGTAATTAGCAACTTCTATTGCGCCGGTGTCTAATGCACAAGGCAGCAACCGATGGCACACCAAAATCAAGCCGTAATCAGATCAATATCCAGAAGATCACTCCGTAAGATAGAGAGTGTTCCTGGTATGAACTAGTTTAGATGCGCAAGCAAGTCACCAAGTCGACTGTTTCGGTTATAGATCTTTGCGCGATCCTAGAAGCATAAGACGGACCGCTGCCGTTTGCAACATCCGGGGAAACATTAGGGCGATTAGTAACATCTTTACGAATTGTCTGTATTTGTGTGTGTATGTATGTATGCTTGCATGCGTGTATGTATGTATGTATGTATGTATGTATGTATGTATGTATGTATGTATGTATGTATGTATGTATGTATGTATGTATGTATGTATGTATGTATGTATGTATGTATGTATGCATGTGTATATATATATATTAAAGTATGCACATACGTACCTACGTAGGATTCGATCTCTTGGTTGTGTAGATTTCGATCCCCAATTTGAGTAGGATATCAATACCTTGGTGGGGTAAATTTCGATCCCCAGTTCGAGTAGAATTTCGATCTCTTTGTGGTGTAGAATTCGATCTCTAGTTTGAGTAGGAGTTTGATCTATTGGTGGTGTAGAATTCGATCTGCAATTTGAGTAGGATTTTGATCTCTTGGTGGTGTAGAATTCGATCTGCAATTTGAGTAGGATTTTGATCTCTTGGTGGTGTAGAATTCGATCTGCAATTTGAGTAGGATTTTGATCTCTTGGTGGTGTAGAATTCGATCTCTAGTTTGAGTAGGATTTTGATCTCTTGGTGGTGTAGAATTCGATCTGCAATTTGAGTAGGATTTTGATCTCTTGGTGGTGTAGAATTCGATCTCTAGTTTGAGTAGGATTTTGATCTCTTTTTGGTGTAGAATTCGATCTGCAATTTGAGTAGGATTTTGATCTCTTGGTGGTGTAGAATTCAATCTGCAATTTGAGTAGGATTTTGATCTCTTGTTGGGGGTATATTTCGATCTCCAGTATGAGTTGGATTTTGATCTCTTGTTGGGGGTATATTTCGATCTCCAGTTTGAGGAGGTTTTCGATGTCTTGGTGATGTATGTTTCGATCCCAAGTTTGAGTAGAATTTCGATGTCTTGGTGATGTAGATTTCGATCTCCAGTTTGAGTTGGATTTTGATCTCTTGTTGGGGGTATATTTCGATCTCCAGTTTGAGGAGGTTTTCGATGTCTTGGTGATGTAGGTTTCGATCCCAAGTTTGAGTAGGATTTCGAACTCTTTGTGGTGCAGATTTCGATCTCCAGTTTGAGGAGGTTTTCGATGTCTTGGTGATGTAGGTTTCGATCCCAAGTTTGAGTAGGATTTCGAACTCTTTGTGGTGCAGATTTCGATATCCAGTTTGAGTTGGATTTCGATGTCTTGGTGATGTAGATTTCGATCTCCAGTTTGAGTAGAATTTCGATGTCTTGGTGATGTAGATTTTGATCTCCAGTTTCAGTTGGATTTCGATCTCTTGGTGGTGTAGAATTCGATCTCCAGTTTCAGTTGGATTTCGATCTCTTGTTGAGGTAGATTTAGGTCTCCAGTTTCAGTAGGTTTTCGATCTCTTTGTGGTGTAGATTTCGATCTCCAGTTTGAGTTGGATTTCGATCTCTTGGTGGTGTAAATTTTGATCTCCAGTTTGAGCATAAGTTCGAAGTCGCTCTAGAAACGCTAATTAAAGCACGCTTAACAGAGAACTCGTAAAACAGCAGAAAACAGAGATAGTGACGTAATTTGTAAATGACGTCACTTTGATTATTCCTGGGATATCGTTTAAACGGTACAATTGATTTATCAAGTAATAGATAGGCCTATCGATAATTGGAATAATTAAAATAATAAGTTACGGTGCCTGTAATAATTATATTAGCAATTAAATTATAAAATTAATTCGGTTAAATGATATTGCCAGAGCTGTTTCTGCGGGACCATTTCCTGAATTTGTAAATTTTTTATAGCGCCTCAATATATTGACAATTCATTCGTTCGTTTGTTCAATTTACTCATTCGTTTGTTAATTAAGTAATTCATTCGTTTGTTTTTGTTTCGTTCAATCATTATTTTTTATATCTACTGAGATGTGAAGCCAGCTCGGTCTTGGGTCAATGGTAACAATCTCCGGCGTTGATGAAACGTGCAGTTGGTCAATAAGAAGACGCAGGTCTAGCGAAGGACATTTATGGCCGACGGTTCAACCCATAGGCCTAGGCGTTTTTTTCGAGGGTACGGGGACCCAACCAACACCCAATTTTTGGACTGGAGGGCACCGTACCCCCCACTTTTTATACCCAGAAGAAACAATGCTCTTTTTTCTCGGAGGAGGACTTCATTTGAATCCTCGAGACTTTACACAATTAGCGAGCATCATCATCATCGTCATCACCATCATCAGCATCTTCATTGTTATTAATGTTATTATTATTATTATTATTATTATTATTATTATTATTATTATCATTATTATTGTTATTGTTATTGTTATTGTTATTGTTATTGTTATTGTTATTGTTATTGTTATTGTTATTATTATTATTATTATTATTATTATTATTATTATTATTATTATTATTATTATTATTATTATTGTCATCATCATCATCATCATCATCATCATCATCACATCTTCATCGTCGGCATCATGATCATTATCATTTTTAGGCGTGGCGCATAAACGGCGCCTTAATTGGGGAGAGGGAAATGATGCGAAATTTGGTAATCCCTATTTTCCAGACCAAAGGGTTGCGACCCTGGTCCAACCCAACAATTAAGGCTCTATAGCAGGGGTGGCGAACCTTTTTTAAGGTGCGTGCCCATTGTTAAAAATGCCGTCGCGTGCCCCTCGGAAATTTGCATCACCATGTCACCTTGTGCCGTCAGTTCGTGGAACTCTAGGGTGCGTTGTCGAACATCGTACGAAGGTTGAGGAGTTTTAGAAGATCCAAAGATCGCCTTGATATCCACCAAGAGCCAAACGCATCTGTAGAGGCGCTAAATGAATGCTCTGAATGAATGAATTAGTAGATGAATAAATAACTGAGTAAATGAATGAATGGCTCGAATGAATGAATGAATGAATGAATGAGCTACCGAACGAACGGACGGAATGACGGACATATGAATGATTGAATGAACGAATGGATGAATTTGTGACAGAATTTCACGGATGAAGAGATCAAAGGAGGTTTAATTAATTCTTCGCTGGAACCGCGGAGGTTTGTTTCTCTGAAGGATGCAATCGAAAATGGAGCCTCTTGTCTTATTAGATGTTAGCGCCGTTTAGGCTAATGTAGGGCCTAATCAAACAAGTCCTTCACTCACAATTGCTCAGCGCCATCGATTGATGCTTGTTTATTAGATAGTGGTGCTTAATAAATGCTTAACAGTAATAAGTCTTTAGATAACGGGTTGCCTTAAGATGCCCAAAAGGAGTTATTGCAAGAACGCTGTTGTATGTTAATTTTCAGACTGCCTTAAAATGTAGAGGCTAGGAAAACGAAGTCGCTAGCACTTCATTTGCTAAATTTAAGCCTAAGAGACTGCTTTTCTTTTGCAGTATTATAATATGAGTAAATTAGTATATTATTGTGCTGTTACCAAGGCTGAGGAAAAGGCTGCTGCACAGGAGTTCAAAAATCAATGACAGTCATATGATACTTTCAAAAGATTAGCCTTGAACTGTGGCATGAATGTCTCCAAAAGATAGCGCATCCTTCACGTGGTCGGGAAGACTATTCCACGCAGTGGGTTCAGCGACAGAGAAGGGACAGTCAAACTTCGTATAGGCGCTTATCTAAATCGACGAATAATTATATTTAAATTTTTCAGAGTAAAAAATTGCCTGTGTAGAGTAAAACATCTAATTTAATATCCGGGTAAAAACGGCGACACCTGTGGATAGGATAACACCGGGTATGCAATTATTTGGCACGAGTTTCCATTCCTGTCCAACAGTGTCCATAGATTATCTTGCTTAGGTCAGAGAACTGACGACATCTCACATGCCGACAGTGGCTTATTTCAGAGATTTAAATCTCGGGCCAGTCCGTACACAAAGACCTTAAACGGCGTGGCGCCTGTTCAAACGGGCAGCGATGGTGAAGAAATCGAACCTGATCAGTTCATTGAAAAACGAGCAAGGTCGATATCGAGAATTGTGTGATTAAAATTTGCACGTCCGTAGGCCCTAACGCAAAACAAGATGCGTTGAGTTAAAAAGAAAGAAAAGAAAGATCTCTTGTGACGTACACAAGTCTGCGGGGGTGGAGTCTGTCGATAAATAGTTTAAAGTCGTCTGATCTTCGGCTGACGTCAGTCTCTACGTATATATATATATATATATATATATATATATATATATATATATATATATATATATATATATATATATATATATATATATATATATATATATATATATATATATATATATATATATATATATATATATATATATATATATATATATATATATATATATATATATATATATATATATATATATATATATATATATATAGCTTATATAGAGGCTTTTAGGAAATTAAAAACGCGGAATCTGGATTTCGATCCTCCTACTCATTCGATAGAGGATCTAAGTTTAAATCCTGTATACGCCATGACCTCTTCAGCTGAGAACATAAGTAGATAAGACTGTACTAAGCACAAAAGCAAGTCGCCATGCTAGGAATTAGACAAGCGAGTAAGTAAATCAGCAAGCGTGTATACGCAAGCCAGTTTGTTAGTTAGTAAGCCAATAAGTATACGTGTAGGCCTATGCACATTTGTATGTATGCATGTATGCATGCATGTAAGTATTATGTAAGTAAAATGTACTGTATGTATGTATGTACATGTGTATGTGTGTAAGTATGTATGTATGTGTGTATGTATGTAAGTATGTATGTATGTGTGTATGTATGTGTGTATGTATGTATGTATGTATATATGTATGTATGTATGCATGTATGTATGCATGTATGTATGTATGCATGTATGTATGTATGTATGTATGTTATAAGGTCCCCCAAATGTATCTAGTTTAACTAGAAAGGCTCACTAGGGTATGATATAAGTATTTTAATATTTACAAGATAATGTACAATTATACCTGCTCGAAGCCAGAGCGAAAAAAACCAATAGTCTTCAACAGTAGAACGACTCGGTAGAAACAAACTAACATCTGCTCTGCACCTTAACAATATGGTCGCAGGCATTAAAGAGAAAACCTAAAAGAAGTAACCCACAAAGGGGCTTACTCTTAACTAAACAAGCGAGACTTGGTTCCCTAACAAACAAGTGATCTCGTCAGATCCTAATACCAAGCTCGCCGACAATCCTACGACATCGTCTTTTATATCATTTAAAAGACCGCCAGATGGCGTTAACCTCTGTCAAAACCAGTCAAGCATAACTCAACCCGAGAATGTTCAATCTCCAGAATCCCACAGAGTACAAAGTTCTACCTTGTCCCGCCAACCTTAACTAGAGATATCTCACATACCCTCCCATCAAAAAGAGGAGGAAACTTCAAGTTTCCGACAAAACTAAAATTTTGCCCACAAGACGAAACAACGCATCAGTCTTCGACTTAGCGAAACTGTACAAACATCTAACGTACGACATCCATCAGTATTCTACATAACGAAACTGTGGAAGCATATAGCAAAACTAACAACTAAAATGTATCAGTCTTCGACTTAGCGAAACTGTACAAACATCTAACGTATGACATCCATCAGTATTCTACATAACGAAACTGTGGTACGCATCCTTCCCGAACAAACTGAAGCAAGAACTCCAGCAGTAAATGACATCGTCCATGGCTGTGACGATAGTCCAAGGAAACCCCCCAACGTAGACAATCACGAAGATGTGACAAACGCCGCGATGAGACTTTCCAAGTTACCACCCGCAAACGTTCGAACAACAAGTGGCAGTGCCACCTGTCTCCTTGCGAAGTGATGTAGAGAATCGGAGAGGTCCAACAACCTCCAACCGCAGCACCGCTCACTGACATCAGAGCAGTAGCCAGCAGAATCACCACAACGAACACGTTCGCTGCGAACGACCACGTCGAAACACTACGACGCTGACGACGATGACAGTCCACTCGACGCTCCAACTCCTCGCATTCCTGCAAAGAGATGCTCACACGAAACTGAGAATCATGCAAAACCATAACCTCAACATGCACAACATCCAAAGAAGTCAACATCCATTCAGTCAAAACATATTCAGTTAGACCAGGACAACCACTGTTGCGACATGTAATGACTAATGCCATCCAAACAAACTCATCTGCTGCCTCAGGAAGTACAACAAGAGTATGAAAAGTACAGTCCAGATTAAACTGACCAGCCTGCCATACAACAACACTATTCATCAATTGCAGACACAACTCTTTAAACCCCAGATCATACTGTATAACTAACGGATTAGTCACAGTCATAACCCTTCCTAATTTAACCGTTTGCTTATCTTTAAACATTTCGTTGCCCCCCAGCACACGTTCATTCTCAGTAATGTTATTCAAACCTTGAGATAGACGACCGAAATCGTTCTCAGATTTAGATATACACGACAACGAGACATTCCCGAAGCAAATATCCCTCGTCGGTCGTACGACAATCTCGGTACAACGTTCTTCGACGCTCCTGTCTTGTCTATCCTGAACATTCTGAACCAGATCAAATACTAACACAGAATTATCCTTGCTCCGCATACAAATCAACGTGTCACATAAAACGATTTCATCTAATTCTGATTGCACAACGGGAAGTTCATCAGAGTCACTAAATAAATCACCCAAATTTAAATCAACAGAACTCTTCTCATCGTCAAGTTCAACTAGAGGAGTGTGAGCGTTAACTGCATCAACTGGCGCTGCGTCTATGTCATTTATCTGTGCGGCCTTCGCCCTTGTAATAAGAGATATATTTAACGGTGCGTCAGCCAGCACCAAGTCATTCCCAATGAGAATATCAATTCCCGGCGGCAATTTATCAACTAACCCACACAAAATTGTTCCACCTACCAAATCACAGTCTATTTGAATTTCGACCAAAGGAATTTCAACTGGGTCACCAACCACTCCTTGTATTAACTTATGCTCGTTCGTATCTGTATATTCGAACCCTTGCAGCATTTCCCTGCTAGTCAAACTTTGCAAGGCGCCGGAATCACGAAGCATGACCACCTGACGCTGTAAACCTTCACACCCATACAACAAACCAGAATGACAAAACGGCAAATACTGTTTATGCACCTGAGCTGAAACCAAAGGCGTATGCGTGTACGCAGAAACGCCCCCTACTAATTCCACATGAGCAGGACTCACCGGAGAAAACTGCTTTACTGGAGGATATTGACTATCTCGCAACGCAAAACAATTTGAGATAGTATGGCCAGATTTATGACAGTGCCGGCAGAAAGTCTTAGACGACTTAAACGACTTTGGAAAAGCAGCCTGTTTCCTCGAAGCCGGACTATTTAAGAAATTTGGGGTCGCTGAAACATTCTCCAAATCACGCGACTCGGATTTGAACCCCCCAAAAGATTCAACTCGGAAAGGCTTATACAAAATTGCGTACTCGTCAGCCAATTTTGCAGCTTCCGTAAGCGAACTTGGTGTACGCTCAATGACATAACGGTGCAATACTATAGGAAGACACTGCACAAATTGTTCCATTTTAAAGACTTCTAGTGCCTTATCTAAATCATGCAAAGCATTTTCACCTTTCAACCAACTCTTAAAAGGGACACTTAACCGAAAAGCAAAATCCAAGTAAGTTTCAACATGTCCTTTAACGGTATTGCGAAACTGTTGCCGATAAAATTCCGGCACTCGGTAATAAGCCGAAAGCACAGCCTGCTTCACAACGTCATAGTCACGGCATTGCTCCACAGACAACTCTGCAAATACGGTTTGAGCCTTTCCCGTCAATTTACTATGCACGAGTGCAGTCCACTTATCTTTAGGAAAGTTATGTAATTTCATAACCTTTTCAAAGAACGAGAAATAATTGTCTACGCCCGACTCATCAAATTCAGGCACAAATTTAACTGCGTCGTAAATACAAAATTTGTTCCTTTCCTGAAGAACCCGTTTCTCCTCCAACTCAATTTCCAAACTTCTCAACTCGAATTCCTGCTGTCGCAGTTTTTCCTTTTCGTCCAATTCTAACTGGAACTTCCTCTGCTCGGCTTCTATTTGTAACCGCACTATTCTTTCTTGTGCCTCTGCACTTTGCCTCTGCTCCGCCAACTCAAATTCTCGCCGAGTTTCTTCTGCCTGGTTCAGTCTCTCAGCCTCCCTTTTTACCTTAAGCTCAAAGGCCTTGCTCTTAATTCTCCATTCCTCATTTTGAGCCTTAGCGGGAAACAACAACTTTATCAACGCCTTCTTCAATTTACCCTTACTAATATCTTTCGTTTCCTGGCCCAAGCTTTCCAATTCTTGACGCCACTCCTCAACCGAGATATCAAAAACTTCCTCAACTGTTAGCTGCTTAGAAGCTACAGAAATTTCCATTCTTACCGAATTTAACTAAAGTAATACGGCAGCGAAATTTTGTAGGACAACGTCCACTTTTCAAAAACTCCAACTTTTTCCCAATTTTACGGAAATTTTTTGGACGAAAGCCCCCATATGTTATAAGGTCCCCCCAAATGTATCTAGTTTAACTAGAAAGGCTCACTAGGGTATGATATAAGTATTTTAATATTTACAAGATAATGTACAATTATACCTGCTCGAAGCCAGAGCGAAAAAAACCAATAGTCTTCAACAGTAGAACGACTCGGTAGAAACAAACTAACATCTGCTCTGCACCTTAACAATATGGTCGCAGGCATTAAAGAGAAAACCTAAAAGAAGTAACCCACAAAGGGGCTTACTCTTAACTAAACAAGCGAGACTTGGTTCCCTAACAAACAAGTGATCTCGTCAGATCCTAATACCAAGCTCGCCGACAATCCTACGACATCGTCTTTTATATCATTTAAAAGACCGCCAGATGGCGTTAACCTCTGTCAAAACCAGTCAAGCATAACTCAACCCGAGAATGTTCAATCTCCAGAATCCCACAGAGTACAAAGTTCTACCTTGTCCCGCCAACCTTAACTAGAGATATCTCACAATGTATGTATGAATGTATTATGCATGTATGCATTTATGTATGTGGGTATGCGTGTATGTATGTATGTATGTATGTATGTATGTATGTATGTATGTATGTATGTATGTATGTATGTATGTATGTATGTATGTATGTATGTATGTATGCATGCATGTATGTATGTATGTATGTATGTATGTATGTATGTATGTATGTATGTATGCATGTATGTATGTATGTATGTATGTATGTATTTATGTATGTATGTATGTATGTGTATGTATATAATGTGTGTAAGTAAGTAAGCTCAAATAAGTAAATATATATAAAAGCAAGCTTAGTTTGGATCTGATTATCATTACGTACATTAATGTTCCCTGATCTTGTGCCAACTTTATCGTAACCGTGGCGGTTTGTTGGCGGGAATTATCCGTTAATTATCGTCTGCTTAGTCTAAGACCCTGATCTCAAAACGCGGCCGGGCTAATCCTCAACTCCGCGCGACACCTAGCGGCCGAAATCCACATAAGCGCCGCTTCCGGATGGGGTGGTAAGAGGGAAGGGAGGGTCTGGGGAAGAACATGTGTTGCTGAGCTGTCTCATTCCGTGGGAGGAGGGAGGGAGAGAGGGGCGAGTGGGTAGATCGCGTTTCGCCGGCGGACGGTATTTGCGAAATGGCTCTTAAAGTCTCAGCGCTTGGGATTTTCTGCTAAGCCGACAAAGCGACTAAGCGCTGCGAAGAATCCCGTCGTAGGCGGCGCTGAGCCGCTTCAGCGATGCCCCGCCGGTGGCTAAGTGTATTTAGTAAGTGCCCCGAGGAAGTCAGACGACGTTTCAGAAGTAGCAACGCTTTCGGTGGAACAGCGAATACAAGGAAGGATGGACGGATGGATAGCTGGATAGATGAATGGATGGGTGGATGGGTGGATGGTTGAATGGATGGATTGATGGATGGATAGATAGATTGATGGTTGAATGGATGGATGGATGGATGGATTGATTGATGGATGGATGGACGAAAGGTTGGATGGATAGATGGTTTGATGGATGGTTCGATGGACGGTTGGATGGCTGATTGGATGGATGGTTATCCAGATGGATGTACGGATTAACGGATGAACTGACGGATGGATGAATGGTTGGATGCATGAAGGAATAGATAGATGGATGGATTGATAGATGGATGGATTGAAAGATGAATAGTTGGATGGATGAATGGATGGATGAACGTTGGATGGATGGGTGAATGGTTGGTTGGTTGGTTGGTTGGATAGATGGATGGATGAATGGATGGACGGAAGGTTGGATGGATGGATGGACGGATGGACGGACGGACGGATGGATAAAAGGTTGGATGTATGAATGAACGGATAGATGGATTGATGTTGGATTGATAGATGGATTGTTGGATGGATGATTTGGATGAATGAATGGATGGATGGATGGACAGATGGGTGGATGCATGGAATGACAGATTGATGGATGATGGGTGGACGGATGGATGGATGAAGGGATGAACTGTGGGACGGATAGATGGATGGTATGAATGGAAGAAATGGAGATCAATATGACGATATTCAACATTAAACATTCAAAACTATTATATAATCTTCAAAACAACTATATAATCTTTTGTTTAGGATGTTTACTTCATAGCGTTGCGGATATTTAAATGTTTCTAATTTACTCTGTACAATGGTTGTGTATAGAATCGAGCGCATGACATCATCCAGCAGTCTGGTATTTTCTCATGCTGTGTAGCGCCCATTTCGGCCTTTAGCGTTTTCTTGAGGCTGAGTTGTCTCCAGTAACTCATCTTGCAAACGGCAATATTTCGTTCTATGCCGAGTGCGATAAACGGTGTAGGGAGGAGATATATTTCAAGGCGAAATTGCCAGAGGGAAAATGTAAGCTCAATGTTTCAGTTGTTGGGGATTCAACCTCCTTCTTACTCTTCATCATTTGAAGGCGCTAGACAATTGTGTGGAAAGGACTTGCTCAAGGTCTTGCTTGATTACTTTAGCTAACATTGACTAAGATAAGGAACTTCATTTCGGTTCCATCTTACGACGAGACCTTCTCTGTTCACATGGGGCGTTGTGGCTCAGTGGTAAGTTCGGCGCCTTGTGACCGGAGGGTTGCAGGTTCGAATCCCACTCTAGCCGCTGCGTACGGACCTTGGGCAAGTCCTTCACTCGCGATTGCTCGTGGCGCTTCGGCGTGAAAATTCCGGCACAGTATCAAATGCTGTAGTTGAGAGCGCCTCTGAGTAGTAGTTGACTTCGAGCATCGTTCTATACCCAGCACAGATGGGAGCTCCGCCACTACTCATAGTCTGGGAGTGCCAGTCCCAGGACTGGATAAAGGAGAGGGCGACGCTAATCATCTTTGTTATGAACTTATGACAGTATTGTTAGACAGCAAGTAACCAGCACAGATGGTCCTTGTACCCAGGGTTGTCGGTTCAAATATGACAAGGGGAAATGTACTCAACGTGGAATACCAGAAACACTGGTTCCATTACACTGATTCTTTTACGCTGATCCCATTACACTGATCCCATTACACTTATTCTTTTACACTGATCCCATTAAATTGCACTTACTCTTTTACACTGATCCAGTGTATTTTTTCTGGAAAAAAGGTTCCGGAACGGAACAATATATATAGGTTCCTATCCTATCCTGATTTCATTCCTACGCCACCACACAACCGCCATCATTACCGATTACCACCGTAGCACCCCGCTGTCTCCTCGGCTTGACCTCCCCCGGACTCTGACCTGGCACCGGAACGAATAAGGCGGACATGGCTATTGCGGGTTTGATTTGATATAGCGCCGGTGAATAAGCTGGTCTCCCTGACGTGGCTTTTGTGTGGCGCTGAGAAATTTCGGAGATTTACATTTACATTACATTTACATTCCGGAACGAAATAATTATGGGCGGGCTAAAATCTCAAGAAAAACAGGATTGAGAGTTGGGTCTCAATAAACACTGAAAACAGTTCAAAACACTTAAATTAAAATTAAAATAACTAAATAATTGCTTTTATTATTAAAATAAATAAATTATTTTTTAGTAGCTGAAAAAGGTGCCGGAACGCCGTTCCGGCGCGTTCCGGCTGAAAAAAAGCACTGCACTGATCAAATTAAACTGATTCTTTTACGCTGATTCCATTACACTGATTCTTTTACACTGATCCTTCTACACTTTTCTCATGATACCGATCATTTTACACTGATCCCATTACATTGATCATCTGGATCGTTACAACATTATCAGGACAACATGATCATTACATGGATCATGATATGATCCAGAAGAAAAACTGATCTTCTCAAAGCATCTTTGTCAGATATTATCTTTTCGAACGTGTTAATTTAAGTCAAAATATAATTCAAGAGAGAAATTCTGAATTATGCCTTTAAGTTTTCGAGATTGGAGAACAGAAATGTTGCAAATTGGCATATGAATAAACTTGTTTTAGGGGTCCAATTCCATATTCTTTCGCTCAACCAGCACCCCTCAACCATCCCATTTCTTTTCCTTTTCAATAGTAATCGACTTTAATGCCTGTCCTACCTCTTTAACCTACTCCCAAATGCAAGCAAGACAAATTTGCTGACTCGCAATCGTTGGCTTACATATCCAGCACGTAACCGGATATATCAAATAGCCAACAGACGATTGAGGCTGATATCAGCAGGATATTCCTTACTACTGTACAATTATACTACATATCTGCTGTAATAATAATCCACATTGGTTTACTCTGTTCCTGTAGGCACCGGCGCGTTGCGACCCGAGGCGAGATGGGATCGATCGTGGTATGTGTTAAGGTAGCACTATGGAGGCCCCGGTGCGTTGTTGTCTGGGGCGAGATGGGATGGATCGTGATGCGTGTTGTGGTTGCACTATGGCTCTGTCTTGTTTTGTGTTGTGTAGTTGTTGGTTAGTAGTACCTGCTGGGCCTCTGGCGTGGCGTAAAACCCCGTAAGCTCATAGGGCCTGTGTTTTGTCTGTTATTTTCTGTTGTGTATTTTGAGCCGAGGGATAAGAAGGAGAATGAAGGAAGACTGGATTAGAGGGCAGAAGAGTTGGACGTGGATTCAAAGCACAGTGGCATACAGTAACGATTGGACAGTGAAACCACAGCCGCAAGAGAAGGACATTCTCAACTCAACTCACAATGGGACAGACGCTTATCCTATCTGGCATAACAGTTCTTCGTTAGGAGTCTGAAGCAGATTTTTACACTTACAAATAATTAGCAGTGTAAGGAGGAAGAACAAACCTCACACCGTCGAATTTTTCATAAAGTAAAACAACTGAAAAGTTATTTTGTTCAGTTTTCTATCTATCGTCGTGTCTTTACAGACGTTAACACTTGACACGCCCTCTGACTCTCCAATGTCGCCTTTGATTCGTTAGTTGCTGTTTAACGACACGGTGCCATAACGAAGGTGATTAACGTCGACCTCCTCCATTCTCCAGGCTTGGGACTGGCACTGCCAGAGCACAGACAGTGGCGAAGCTTCTCGACTTTGGGAACACCGAACAGCGAGCGATTTGTTGGATAGGAAGGATATTTCCTCACACTGATTCAAAGTGTCCTCCATTGGAATTAATGAGTCAGTGGGCCATTGAGTCGGTCAGTCACGAAGTCAGTGAGTGAGTGAGTCGTCCAGTGAGCGAGTTAGTAAGTCTACCAGTGAGCGAGTAAGCCATTCGGTCAGTCAGGCCAGCCAACCAGCAAGCAGGATTTTCGCCATAAGTTTTTTTAAACCCAATTACTTGCAACTACGATAGCATCTCTGAAGAATGCGAAAGAAATTTTACAAAGACACATATGCTGACGACGGCTCAGTTTTAAAACACGATGATGCATGTTACTGTCTCTCGATCTAGAGACACTGATTTCAGGGATACTATTAGACACTAGAGGCAGTTCACCAATAGGCCAACAGATATAGCAGCAGAGGCGTCACTTTGATCTTGAAAGTTGGGTACCCGGGTATCAAATTTCACATAGTTTCCCTTTCGCGACTATTAAATTATAACGGCACCGTTTACGAGCCATGCCTAATGTTAGTAATAGTTATAGTAATGATAAATAATAATGATAATAATGGTAATAATAATAATAATAATAATAATAATAATAATAATAATAATAATAATAATAATAATAATAATAATAATAATAATAATAATAATAATAATAATAATGATAATAGCAGAAATTAAGATAGCTATGGTGATCACACTCGATAATTGTTCTGAATCTTGAGGGCTCAAATGAAGGACTTCCTCCGAGAAAATGATAACGGGCATTGTATCTTCTGGATATGAAAAGTAGGGGAACGGTACCCTCCAGTTCATATAGCGGGGAGGGGTACACCTCTCACCCCGAATATTACGCCTCTGTACTGAAGCATAGACACATGTAGTCTACAGCCAGATACTTTTGCCTAACTACCATGAAAAACACACCCAGACACAGAGTTGCGCTTGAGTCTTGTTCCGATGATTTCTGACTGTGCAGGTGGAAGTGGGGAGCAGCTTCAACTATGAGGAAGTGATTTCAGAGACGCTGATGACGGCGCGAGGAGCCAGCCATGGTCGAGAGGAGCAAGTGCCGCTTGGAATTGGGGTCGACGTTTTCCCTCCATCTCTGGTTCCAGTCGTTATCTCTTCCTGGATCCAAACTCTTCCTCCTGCTTCCGGATCTTGTTACATCGCCTCCGACGGCCGGTGACCCGCTTTGACGAGGTTCACGGCGGAGGTCAAGGTCCGAACGTGAACCCCGGCTGTAGGGGTCAAGTGCAAGCGCGGGTGAAGAGGTGTCAAGAGGTCGAAATGGGTAAGGGCGACTACCAGGGTATTCGTGACTGGATAGATGATGGTGATGACCTCGTGGTGGATCGTATCTTCTGGGTGCTCCTACATCATACTGCGGTACGTTGGGAAAGTGCTTGTTCGACTGATGATAGAAGCGGTCATGACCTCTGGATGGAGGAAGAGTCAGCGACCGATGGATGCGTTCCACGTCGCTGGAATGTCCGAGTGACCGACCCTTTCCGGCGTTTCCAGGTCGGGAGTAATCATCGTTCCTTCGCACCAGTCGCGATCTTCCAGGGTGGGTGTCGTCAGCGCTAAGCCACTCCCTATCCGAGCTTCGTCGTCGGTGTCCACGACCTTCAAGGTCATCTCTCTGTGACGCGTCGAAGTAGTTCTTGCTGATACTTTCCAGCTGCTTCTTCCACTTTCTTACACGATCGACAGAGTCCTTCATCTTCTTCGAGGAGCGCTTCCGGTCATCCGGGTTCCTGTCTGTCTCTAATTGGTGCCGGGGTGAACGATGTTGCTTATGATGCGCTCCATCCTTCTCTTTTTCCTCTTCCCTCTGCTTTCCGTTGGTTTCATCCACTTCGTTTACTTGTCGTTTCAGAGTTTTTATCTCGTGTAGCATCAACTTCAGTAAATCCGCCTTTAACTCGTCACACGAGGCACCGTCTTCAATGTCGGCGGCTTCCTTTGATCGCTCCTTTCCGCTCTTTGTTTTGTCGTGACCACTCTTCTTCCTCTTCTTGTCATGTTTACGCCGGGACCTCGCATCCTTCGACGTCGGCTCTGCGTCACTTCCGGAAACTATTCCATCGATTTCCACGTTTCTACGGTATTCGGCGTCCTCGTCAAGGCAACCGTTGCCAGGCAACGACGTCTGCGTTTCGGCGGGAATGCCGCCACGTGACATCTGACCGAACGTCTGAGTGGAAAATTCACGAGTCGGCGATCGTTCGTTTCCATGGCAACGCGGCGAAGCTTGGTTGTCATGGTGATTCGGCGCTCCGTTGCCAAGGGGATAATAGAAGCGCTCAGTTCCAGTGGATATGTTTTCGAAGCCAGCCAGAAGCATGGCTTCCTGTGGCATCCAGAAAGATCCGTTCGCGTCTAGCCTCACGAGGACAGGGGTCTGTGTGGAGGTGTGTGAGGCTGTCTGCTGGCCAACATTGACCTTCTCAGTTGTCTTAGCAGCAGCTGTGCTGTGTCCATCGTCGGAGAATTCATGGTGGGTTTCCACTGCTCGAAATGTTCCAAGGGGCCTCAGTTGCGCAGTCGTTTCCGGTGCCTGCATCAATTCTTGATCATCGTCGTCGTTTTCGAATGCAACTGATCTCTGGTCGCCGAATTCGTCCTCCTGTCCCTGACCAGTTTCTCGGAACTCTTCGATTGGATTCCTCTGGCGATGTCGCCGCCTCTTGCGAGCAACCTGTTTCAGTTCCTCGTCAGTCATCGTCGACTGATCCACACCCATCTGCGTCGTTCGGTTCCTAGACGTCTGAGTCTCGGAGTCCATTTTGAAGACGACGACTGGAAGAACCGAACCCTGGTCCTTGATCGAGGAGTGGTACAGGGCAGCTGCCACGTCGTAGGCCGTCTGGTCCGACGTTGCCGTGGCAACGAGTTCCTCCTTTTCCTTCTCTTGCTCGTTGTCTGAGTCCAGTTCGGTGTTCGGCGCTAGGACGATGCACTTCCTGGTTGTCTCGTGTTCGACGACTTCGAACTTCCGCCGGGTCAGGTGACCCTGGATGCCGACATTCGACGTGCTGTCGTCTGCCGACAGAAAAACGTCACCAACGGAAGCTTCTCGCAAAATCTGACTTCCAGTGGAGCGAAAGAGGTCGCTGACCGTCGTACTCGTGTCGTAGTCGTTGTTATAATCATCATCGTCGTTGTCATCATCACGCTTCCTCTCTTCGTCGGTGTCGACGACGACATTGACCTTCGTGAGGAAAGGATCAGCGTCCTCGACGGACCAGTCTGTGGAACCACGAGGGACCTTGATCCAATCAGTTTCGTCTTCATCCAGACCGATGGGAAGAACCTTTATGGTTCTTTCTTCATAGTCATTATGTTCCGAATCTTTGTGTTTCTGCATCGTGTCTCCTGCGTCTTCCTCTTCCTCCTCGTCCAGAAAGATGACCGTCACTGGATGCTCCACTTCCATGGATCGTTCCAGAAGGTCGGAAACGGAAGACATCGTTTGCAGTCGACGCTCTTGTAGCTAAAACACCATTCAAAGATCATACAGTCAGGGCATAGCAAACTCTGAATCACAGACAGACAGACAGACAGACAGACAGACAGACAGACAGACAGACAGACAGACAGACAGACAGACAGACAGACAGGTAGACAGACAGACAGTCAGGCAGGCAGACAGACAGACAGACAGTCAGTCAGTCAGTCAGTCAGTCAGGCAGGCTGTCATGCAGGCAGGCAGGCAGGCAGGCAGGCAGGCAGGCAGGCAGGCAGGCAGGCAGGCAGGCAGGCAGGCAGGCAGGCAGGCAGGCAGGCAGGCAGGCAGGCAGGCAGGCAGGCGGTCCTCAACGCGCCTGAATTATTGTAATTCAATCCTTGAGGTCTGCCAGGGTTCCGTTTGCACCAGCTCCAATCTGTCCTTAAAAGTGCCTTCCCAATCGTAGCCAACAAGCCGAAATATCCGGATATATATATCGCAATATGCAAGAGAGCTAGACTGGCCTCCAGTTACCGAACCAATTTCTTTTAAGATCCTCTGCTGTGGCAGTGGCACGTTTCTCATTTATCGTAATCGTAATCTCCAAACTTGTAAAGCGTCACTCGAAGGCCAGGCGCAGGGCACCAGCCTATTCACAAGCACTGGACAGTTATAAATTCGAACATGCGACCTCCCGGTTACAAGGCACAGACCATCATACCGATACAACACCGCGTAACCTAACTTTATCAGAACTGCCCAGCATACATCTGAGGACTCTGAGTTCCAGTCTCAAGTCAAACGGGTCGGCGATCTTTGCGCTTTGCGATTGAGTTAGTGGTTGAGTGAGTCAGTGAGTGTGTGCGAGTGAATTAGTGAATCAGTGTGTATGAGTGAGCGAGTCAGTGAGTGTGTGTTAGTCAGTGAATCAGGGAGCGAGTTAGTGAGTGTGTTAGACTGTTAGTCAGTGAGTGAGAGAGTTAGTGAGTGAGTGTGTGTGAGTGAGTGAGTCAGTGTATGAGTGAACGAGTCAGTGTTAGACTGTTAGTCAGTGAATGAGGGAGTTAGTGAGTGAGTGGGTGTGAGTGAATGAGTCAGTGTATGAGTGAGCGAATCAGTGTTAGACTGTTAGTCAGTGAATGAGGGAGTTAGTGAGTGAGTGGGTGTGAGTGAGTGAGTCAGTGTATGAGTGAGCGAGTCAGTGTTAGACTGTAAGTCAGTGAATGAGGGAGTTAGTGAGTGAGTGTGTGTGAGTGAATGAATGAGTCAGTGAGTCAGTGTGTGTGTGTGAGTGAATGAAACTGTGGGTGCTTGAGTTAGGGCTTGAGTATGAGAAGTGAGTGGGTGAGTGTGAGTGGGCGAGTATGTGAATGTGAATAGGTAAGCGTTAGTGAGTGAGTGTAATTGAGTGAGCTTGTTAGTGTGTGAATGAGTAAGAAAGTGACCGAATGATTAAGTTGACTAAAGGATAAGTGATTAAGTAAATGATTGAGTGACTGATTGATTGAGTGAATGTTTTTGAGTGAACGAGCGAGCGAGTGAGTGAGTGAGCGAGTATCGAGTATAAAACATATATTTCGTCTGCATTACAATACACGTCAAAAGCAGATAACAAGTCCTGCTCATACCTACCATGCGATATGCAACAAAACACGCGCATATATGGTTCAGCTCATACTACCTACACACGTAGGCCTATATAAACACTATTGCAAATGTTTAATTGAAGCCTGAAGAACGAACTCAGAATATGCGCACCGGACTTTTTATGAAAGCCCTTTAATATCGGCGTAAACTATTAATGTTACTGGACTGTATACGTGTTAAAGGCAATGTCTCTTTACACGTATGTAGACGACATGTTGTCGAGCTAAGTCTGAACAAGCTCTCGTATTCGCAGCGTATTACACAGCATGCGTGCCTATGTTGGCCTAAGTATAGGCCTCTACTTGTAGAAACTGACCAGGCTGTGTTGGTCTTTCTGATCAGTAACTGTTTATCCAATTTAATAGGTATGAAACGCAACGACTGGTTCAGTCCGTGCTTCTACATACACGAACTCGTTAGAGAATGCCATGTCTGGTAACTGCAGAAAATTAATGTGGCAACAGTTTGTACGTAGACATCTTGCCTGGTTATGAAGCACAGTCTCTTTTGTCTTCCGGCAGGCATTCTTTCTCTCAATGGCCTTCATTAAAAGCCATACTATTCAGAAGCGTTGGACAATTGTAGGTGAGCAACTTACCCAGTCACTACGCCGTGGTGACCGTTTGAGGTAGATTCGAACCTGCGACCCTCCAGTTACAAGGCACACAACATGCCGCTACACCACCGCGTCCCACAAAACAGGCATCAGAAGGGATGCATGTACTTATCTGTATAAATATCATATATGGACCATAGGCCTATGCATGTATGTATATGCGTGTGCATATAATATACAAATACATGTATATTTATAAATATATATATATATATATATATATATATATATATATATATATATATATATATATATATTAGGGTGGTTCTGACTTTCATGGGGAAAAATTTAAACTGTTTTTTCTTGACTTTCCGCTTTTAGTTGAGTTCCAATGAATATAAAAGAAATTTGTAGAAAGTTATAGAACATTATCTTGTCATTTAGGGGTAGCTCAATAACATTTAAATTTGACATAACGGTATTTTAAAAGAAATTTTTCCATTATCCATCATTTTTAATATTTTTCTTACCTAATGAAACAACAATGTTTAATTGTTGTTATTATTTAGTGAACAAACTGTTAAAATAGTAGTTCTAAATAATTTCAATTAATTAGCTTGACTTTATGTTATTATGTAATAATAATATATGGCTCACAAATCATTTGCTGAAGTTTATTTTGACTTAAGCATTTCTTTCTTGCATTCTGGAAAGTTGCGTCTATGATCATGCAGATATTGTTTCTGGTTTTCTTTGTAATTATGGAATTGTACTCTTCAATCTTTCAGCATTGCCATTTACAACTTGCAGATGATGAACAATTTCTGCAGCAACTTTATAATCATCTCTAAGTTCCCATGTTTCAGGATCGCTTTTCAGGAGATCACTAGAGATTCTTAGCCGGTCAAAAAACAGCATGGAGGTCATTGTATGTTCATTCTGTGTTCATGACCACAGATTTCTGAACATCTGCCTGTATTCTCTTCGGATGATCATCTTGGCCTGGTCGCTCGTGTAAAGGTTTCACCATTGCTCGTTTGGACTTGGCTGTCAATGCCAAATCAAAAAAATGCCGAAGCCACGAGCTCCTCACTAAGGCACCACAGATGACCTGCAAATTTATTGCTGGCTGCGTTGGAGAGAGCAGGATTTTCTTTTTGATAGCTAACCAGAGTTTTCAGTAAGCATAAATCATTCCGGCAACAATTTAGCAACAGCGGCTGCCTGTGCTTCTCCTGTGCCAGAATGTAGCTTGACTTCAAGAAGTTGGCTTTCCCAACATCAGATAAACTGACAGGTAGACGATCAACTAAATGTTTCCCTGTCAGATCCGGAAGGAGTTATCATCCAAGTGCACAACCAGTGTAGAGGATGTAGTTGTTTTAAATATATCTTTTAATTTCTTAGCAGTTTCTTCTCGATATTGTTCTCGTTCTCTATGTATTGAAGAACGGCTGATTTTCAACTCGTCTACATTGTGGCCTAGACTATATAGCTGCAGCTGCTAACACGTATGTTGCCTTCCTATCACTTAACTTTGTCCTGTCCAAAGCTGCTGCCAGACTTGGTGTCACAATATTTGTTGTTAGTCGCTTTTTTTAAAGGAGTTTTCCTTTTCACTTAATTTACATTTTGACTGCTACCATGTTCGCATTCTTCAGTTGAATCATCACTACTAGAGGTTTCAAGAATAATTTTCTCATTCATGGCTTCCAAATATTGATCTTCTTTCTGCTTTCTCTCCATGCTTAATTTTTGTCTTTTAGATGCCCTCATTTCTTTTGAAATAAGTACCATATCAACTGGTCCCATGCAACAACGGCGACCTCTTTCTCTTTGGACAAGCAGACACTCTTTATCCTCTTAGATTTCGATCATGTTTAGGCATCCAAGTGAGCATTGTCAAATAAATTATCTAAGGCATCAACAAATTCTGTTCAATTTTTTTTACTGAGGCTCAGTTTTCCTGTTAACATTTGTCTTTACCTTGATCCAATAGTAATTACTAATTGTAACTCTAATCGTAACACTAAAACTCTATCTTTTGGATGCACAGTAGTAATTAAGCTATGTTGGACAAGCTCTGACAACTTCAACTTCATTGAGCTACCTCTAAATATTGCTCAAATCAGCTCATATTTGGCCAGATTTATTTTTGTATGTACTAGAACAAGATAATAAGCGGAAATAATCACATTTCAAAATTTCAGATTTCAGAACCACCCTAATATATATATATATATATATATATATATATATATATATATATATATATATATATATATATATATATATATATATATATATATATATATATATATATATATATATATATATATATATATATATATATATATATATATATGCATGTATGAGTGAATCTATATAATTATGTACGTAGTAAGACACTAATATAGCGTCTTAAGTGTTTTAGTACTTCACTTATCCTTGTTTTTTGATGAATCGTCAGTTTGTCCATGCTCGTTCTGTCCACGTTGGAGTCTGCTTCTATCAGAGATTACAGAAGTTGTACGTTTGGCGAAGCCAATGGTTGAGTGTGAGGAATATCTGTGTTTTTCTGCCTTTGTCTCTCTGTGTTGCTGTTGCTTTGTGTGGTCGAATACAAGTCTATAAAAAGTAGCCTATATAGGTCAACTATTGATGTTTGCATTGATCTTTGTTAAACTTCTTGTTGGATTCTGTTGCCAGTTTAATTTGTTGCTGGAATACCGGTTGGTCCCTTATTCATTTCGTATAGTTAGAGCTCGACAGAGGGAGGGGAAACCAATACCGAATCCTGTAGCATTGTAGGCCTACGTGCATGGTCTATAGGCTACCAGTGGTGTGAGGGACTATACTCTGGCTGTCGTATAGGCCCAAGCAGAGGCCTGTCTGAGCACGTTTTGTCCGAAGTATCGAAAAGGCCTGCACACATTCATGCATGTATGTATAGGGCCTACAGAAATTGACCAACTTCGTACTGTTTCAGCTGTGGTTGTAAACCTCTAAAGGTCGCCCTCAGAAACTCGCTCTGGGCAGGTATCGAGCAATAGGCTTCCCATGTCTAGCCGATGGTTTTCATGGCGGTGAAATATGATCTTATTTTCTTATATAGTTACATTCTTCTCGACTATTAGTCAACTCTGCAAACCTTGCAGCTTTGCCACGATTAGGGCCTATGCATATATGCTGGTTAGCTGGTGTCCCGATATTCACCAGAAGTGGGCCTATTTTTAGACAGTAAGCAATTTTACATATGATTATCTACACAATTAAAATGCTTTGATGTACACTGTACAGAGCCCTTGCAAGATGTCCGTTACGTTGGATCAGGACTACAATTAAAATTATGATTGATTTTTGATGTAATGTAAATTTCTGAAATTTTCAGCGCCACACAAAATCCATGTCAGGGAGACCAGCTTAATCACCAGGGATATCAAATCAAGTCTGCTATAGTCCGGTCCGTTGCGGTGCCAAGTTAAAATCCGGAGGAAGTCAAGCCAAGGAGACAGCATGGGTGCTACGGTGGAAAGCGTTGATGATTGTGGTCATGGGATAGAACGGGAGCACAATTTCTAATACTTAGATGGAAAAAGAAAATCTATTAGCCTATAAATCATGATGGAACACCGAGGCCACCAATATGCACGAACAACAATCTGTTACACAATATATACTACCATTCGAAACAAATGTGGCATTTAATGATGCATGTATACTGTAAACAAACAGAAAGTAGACAAACATTTGTCGTCTAATACATGAGAAATTCGTCATAATTATTACATTTGATTATAACTAAAATTTAACTAAGCAAATTCTAAAGCAAAGTTTAACTGCTTCTTTTTATACAAGTGCAAAACGATGCATTTAATATAAAACTTTCAGAAGCAAATCTCTGCTTAAATGATTTTGCTCAAGTAGGTTCCAATGACATATTTGCTCGAACCATGTCTCCTGTTTACTTTGGTACATGGGCGACCGCAGGAATTTTTTCAGGGGGGCAAATTTTTTTAGGGGGCAAATGACGTTTTTGTATAGAAAAAATTTGCATAGAAACAAAATTTTAAAAAATACTGATCAGACTTTACCTTAAATAATTAAGGTAAATAATAATTTACCTTTACTTTAAATAATAAAGTGTTTTTCGACTTGAAAATTGTGTTTGGACTGTTGTAATAATCATAGCAATAAAAATTTTTATAAAAGTTTTTAAATATTTGCAAAATCCATAGGGGCAAATGCCCCTTCCGGACGCCCATGCTTTGGTGTAGTGCTTGTGATGGCTTGTCAGAAAACGACTCCTTTTAAATGCTGTGTAAGTCAATGGAATGTGTGCAGTTTTCTGCAGTATGTGGCTTTCATTTGCTGTTTTCGAGGGCTATGACTGACAATGTTCATATGTCGCAAATGTATGACTTCGCACAAGTACATGTATTCCAACATGATTCTTAAACATTACCGCCTGTATGAACGCTTTACAACACTATACCATAGGAGCATGGTTCTCATCAGCATGGCTTGCAATGTGTTTATTCAGACCACCAGCATGTGCAAATGTTTTCTGACAAAGCTGGCATATTTATGGCTTTTCTCCAGTGTGGATTCTGAAATGGCGATTCAGATCAGAACCTTGTGCAAATGTTTTTTGACAGAATTGGCATATTTATGGCTTTTCTCCAGAGTGGATTCTGAAATGGCAATTCAGATCAGAACCTTGTGCAAATGTTTTTTGACAGAATTGGCAAATGTATGGCTTTTCTCCAGTATGGGTTCTGAAATGGCGGTTCAGATTAGAACCTTCTGCAAATGTTTTTTGACATACTTGGCATATGTATGGCTTTTCTCCAGTGTGGGTTCTGAAATGGCGATTCAGACCAGAAACTTGTGGAAATGTTTTTTGACATACTTGGCATATATATGGCTTTTTTCTAGTGTGGGTTCTGCAATGGCAATTCAGAGCCGAACTTTGCACAAATGTTTTCTTACACAATTGGCATTTATAGGGTTTTTCTCCAGTATGAGTCCTTATGTGTGTTTTCAGATCAGAACCACGTGCAAATGCTTTCTGACATAATTGGCATATGTATTGCCTTTCTCCAGTATGCACTCTAATATGAGTCTTTAGCTGATAAGACCGTGTAAAAGTTTTCTGACATAATTTGCACATGTATGGCTTTTCTCCAGCATGTATTCTATTGTGAGCGTTCAAATGACCAGATTGTGAAAATATTTTCTCACATAATTGGCATTTGTATGGTTTTTCTCCTGTATGAGTCCTTGTGTGTTTCTTCAGACTAGAAGCACAAGAAAAAGTTTTATGACACAATTGGCATTTATACGGTTTTTCTCCAGTATGTGTTCTTTCGTGAATCTTCAGTTGATAAGACAATGCAAATGATTTTTGACACAAGTGGCATTTATGTAGCTTCTCTCCTGAATGGGTTTTCGTGTGACGCTTCATAGTACCAACTCCTGTAAAGGATTTCTGACATAACTGGCATTCATATGGTTTTTCTCCAGTATGAGTCCTCATATGTTCTTTAAGGGTAAAACCACGTGCAAATGACTTCTGACATATATGACACTTATGCTGTTTCTCTTCAGTATTCATTCTATTGTGAGTAGTCAGCTGACCAGTCTGTAAATGTTTACTGGCATTTGTAAGGTTTTCTTCTCATGATTTCTTTATTGCAATAGATTGTTGAAATGACTTCAGAAACAACTGGCATTGGAACATGTTTTCTGCAGACGAGTTCTCAACTTAAAATTTGGTTCATATGAAAATATTTTCAGATGACACAAACAGCAGATCTGCAGATATTCTCCAGTATCAGTTCCACAATTCTTTTGAAGATCTCTTTTGTGTTTCCTGGTGTAAAACCAATAAATAAACTTGTGCAGGTTACTATAGCTTTGGACATCATTATGCAAAGAGTAGGTAAAATTGATTTTTTTACAAGTGTGTTAACTAAGATTCACTTGCTGAATGTTAATGTGCCAATCATAATGCTTTTATCTGCTTGAAAGTAAACAAAATACGTAATTAAGACAAATTTTTGGGTAAAGGTAACCTTGGGTAACTGAACTTGTAAGATTAACACATTGTTGCTCAGTTCTTCCCCAGCTGCTAGTAAATTCAAATTTAAGTGTTTGCTCCTTAGAAAGTGCATTTAAAAAATTAATTATAGACCGAAAAAGTGACAGAAATATAGTCATTAAATAGTTATTTGGTTGCCAAACCCTACAGCCACAATGAAGAAATCTAAAGTCTTAGAAAGCATATATAGCCTTTCGTTGCATCTGACAAACGCACAGGCATTACGTTGTGTACACGATTTACATAGTTGAAATAGACTATGAGGAGCAGAGCAAAATAATAATATTCGTGTTTATTGACAAGCTAACTGACAAACTGCAGTAAGTTACACTGAAACAATTGAAACATGACGGTACAATTATCAAGGTCTTAATTAACACACATCTTGGCAGCCTGTAATTGTATTTGTATTGTATTGTATTTCAAAATTTCTAAAGCGCCTCTACAGTGCCCACCAATCAGAAGCGCTCCCAGTGTGAGAGTCCTCGGGAATAAAGGCAAGCTTTAACCTCCTGAGGCCCAGCGTCCAAAAATTTGGACAATGTTTCACCAGCCCATAACTTCAAAAATAATTTTGATAGAGCTTGAGTCCCAATGTCTATGTATTTGGACATAGATTGTTTTTGGCTAGCGCTATAGAAATTCTAAATTTTTTATTCTATGTTTCAAGAGGACAGCTTTGAATACAAGCTTTTTCGACAAGAAACGGCCAGGTAATAAATAATTTTAATCTGAGTGAGATATTGAACTTCTTGCATAAAAAATCACGAAATAGTACTTTATATTAAGTATTGCTTCGTTTGATATGATAATTGCAATATTTTATGACATCTAATATAAAAATAATCTTTGATTTTCGGCATGTCCAAAATTTTGGACATTGGGTCAATGGGATTGTGGAAAATTTGCATTACACCAACGACTACAAAATGATGTCAGTTTATCTTAATAATGCAAACGTGGTTTTAATATATTTGTAGCCAAGCTGCTAACACCAGCTGCCTCGCTGTCAACAGCAGCTGCTGGAGTGTTAACACCAGCTGCCTCAGTGTCAACCTCGGTGTCAACACCATCTGCAAAAACTTCATCACCAGCAGCAAGAAGAAGGAAAAAAGTAAACTCCACAGCTGCTATGATGTCGCCATCAATATTATCAATGTCTTCGTCACCAGCAGTGGTGTCAACAACAGCTACGTAGTGCCAACATCATCTTATCCCACCGTCGACAAGTATCTTCTGGTTGAATGGAATGTGATGAAGAACCTACGGTTATTGCTTTGTTATCGAACCACTTAACAATGCACACATTGTTATCTTGTCTCACAATCATCTCCGATGAACCTCTACCACGTTTAGCCAGTTGTTTCTCATTCATCATGGCTGAACCTTCCTCAGGGATACGATTTTTCGTCATAGTGCCAGTTAAGTAGATTTCTCTCGTCAACATGTACTGAATCAGAGATATACCAGTGAAGAAGCGGTCACAATAAAATCTCGTTCCTTTTGGTAAAGTTTCAGACAAATGTGCAATCACTAATCCACCAACACCGAGTTTGGGTTCAGCCGCAACAGGATGAAATGATGCAATTCCTGGATACAGAACAAGATCAAGGACTAAACCATCTGGATTGGCTAAAACAAAGTTTTTAATTCCAACTGGATTTGGTTTAGAAGGAATATACTGCCTGAATGAGCATGCTCCACTGAAAGGTATAATTTGCTCGTCGATGGAAACATTATTTCCTCTTTGTTGCTGAAGGCAGCCTTGGCGAATACGGTCAACAACTGGTTGTATTTTCCAAAAGCGGTTATCCTTCTTTTGGGCATTGGAAATATCTGCATCAATGACTATCTTCAGGAATGACCGAATTTTGAAGTTCAAAGCGATTTCTGCTCATAGTTTCTGCTATTCTTGGAACTCTAAGAGACCTTTTCCAATACAAACGCATGGAAGGATAATCAAGGCATGACATCATCAGGCTGATACCAAAGAAACTCCTAAATCTCTTTAGGCATGGTATCCAAACTCTTCCCGGTTAACACTAGAATTTATGTTAGTTCCGAGTGAAAACTGTTTAAATAATTCAGGATCAAAATATTGTCAAAAATATTCAGCAGCATCTCAATCAGTAAGACTTGAAAAAAATACATATTTGTTACGAGACCAGGCATCATTAATCAGTACACTGCAAACATGGGTGGTGTCGATTTAATGGACCGGATGATAAGTTATTATAGAATGTATGGAAGAACCAAGAAATGGACTGTAATATGCTTCATGCACTTCATGGATTTGGCGGTGGCTAACTCGTGGATATCTTATTGCCACGACAAGTTTCTGTTGAAATTTGCAAGAAAAGATATCATGAAATACAATGATTTTCGCTTGGATCTGGCAGAGAAATTGATCAGTGTTAAAGAGGAAGATGATGAAAATAACAGCAGCGAAGACACACCACCAGCTGTCAAGCGTCGATGCATCCCAATTCCATCTATTCATCATAGATTGTCTCAGGGGCGGATCCAGGGGGGGCCAATCCGGCCATGGCCCCCCCATTTGAAATTTTTATTTATTTTTAACATGTGTTTTATGGGCGTTTTATGATGTTTGCACAGGCGTGCCCCCCCCCCTGTAGGCGCGGATGAGTAAAATGTACACAGAACGCGGGTCCCGTAGATGTAGACCGAAGACATCAAAAAGGTTAATGACTAAAAAAAAAAGGTCATCAACTTTTTTGGGAGATGACTAAAAAATGTTTGGCCCCCCACTGACAGAGCTTCTGGATCTGCCCCTTGATTGTCTGGAGCCAAACACATGCCAGAGGTTGCACAAATAAAATCTGCAATGTGTTGTAGGCTTATGGGTTACAAAGGAAAATCGATGATTCTATGCATGGGCTGTAACATTTTTCTCTGTCTCACGGGAACAGAACAATTTTTTTACTGAATTTCACAAAGAGTACAATGTGATGGACACTGAAATACATAAACCTATGGAACTTCGTTACAGTTTACTGGGAAATTAGAGCTGTTTGTGTATGTCCAAAATATTGGACATACTTCTTTCTGTTTTTGTTCTGACCCAATGTCCAATTAATTGGACATGAAGACCATGTCCAATTTTTTGGACAATGACACTTAAGACCCATTGTACAAATTTTAGGACATATAAATTTTTACTGTTAACCTTACACTGTGTGTTTGAAACTTTTCATGCATTTATCTGAGTTAGAATGCAATAGGGAAATGCAAAAAAAAATTTAAAATTCATGCTTGTTTCATGTTGGGTCTCAGACAACGAAAAGCTGTACTATAAGGCCCACACTCATTTTACTGCTGTTCCCTATGGAGTAGAAGGCTGAGTCGACCTACATATGCAAGAGTAAATATAACTAAAGATACGTCGATTCACGTAACTACTTGAAAACACTTTAAATTTAAGAACTTAGCTAAAAACAAAGGAAGTCTAACTACGTCCTATCACTCATAGGCCCTATTTATTTCCTTGCCAGTTAACAATTTTAGAGTTGTCACTTATTTTAAAAAGATGATTAATCGCCAGCCTTTAAGCATTTAATTTACCGGTAATCCTCCAATTTAGGTGCTTTAATTATTTTTCATTGGAAATCCTTTGCACTATTCTTTGGTCAATATTTTCATCGATCTTCCAGCTTCTAGTCTGAGCTATGTTTTCATCGAGAATCCAGCTTCTAGTTTGAGGTATATTTTCATCGCTAATCCAGCTTCTAGTTTAAGTTTTACTATGAAATGTTTTCATCGCTCATCCACGGCAATGATATCGGCGCTAAACGATATAGTTTCATCGCAATTCCAACTTCTAGTTTCCGTTTTATTATGTAATATTTACATCATTTATCCAGCTTCTAGTTTCAATAATATTTTCATCAATCATCCAACTTCTAGTTTTGAGTTATATAACTTGTGATCATCCGTTCATACTGATTTGTAATCATACTGCGTTATTGTCAGTTTGAAGATATTAAACGAAGATTATTATTATTATTATTTTCATCAGTCATCACAATTGCTGATAATATCCATTATAAGACTGTACATATAATTAAAGCACCTAAACTGGAGGATTACCAATTTACCTGTTAATTTTAAACAATTTTAAACTTAATAAAACGTAATATTTTGAAGACACAAGATTTTTGATAAAGAAGGCAAACGCTGGAATTAAACATCCGCTATTGCGGACTTAATTTGATATAGCGCTTTCATAGCTGATGTACCTGACGTGACTTTATGTGGCGCCATAGTAGTAATTTGTGGGGTACGAGGGGTACCCTCCTTTCTTTGGACTGGGGGGTACCGTACCCCCCACTTTTTGAACAATGCCAATCAATATTTATTATTGTGCCTTCCCAGAGATCGCAGTCTTCGCCTTTCTTCGTGTATGTAAGAAATAGGTACCTCATTTGTTAGACCAAAGTTACGCCTCTGTGTGGCGCTGAGATTGGCGCTGAGATATTTAGATTATATTACATCAAATAGCTAAGTAACGTTACAAAGCACCGCACCTAGGGGCCATCACATATTACGTACGCACTGAGGCGGTGGGGGGTCGGATTTCGGCCATTTTGCGTACGGGTGCGAACGGGGGGGAGGGGGAGGGGGGACAAAATGTGTACGTACGCAAAATAAATTTCTAATTATGACGTCCACATTAGCCTTTTTATAACTCTGTATTGTCCTATAGTCGTCCGATGGCATTTTATTACATTATATAAAAGCCATGTACAGTTATTCTGTGCTGTGAACGAGACACCTATGATTTGTCTATATTGGCCCTCACTCATCCTTCAATCTGGCCTAAAGTTCAGACAGCCTGGAGCTGTCCAGACACTTTCTGCAGCTGGTCTTCCTGGGGGGGGGGGGGTGCGTCAAGTGTACGTACGCAGGGGGGTGTGGAAGAAAGTACGCTTGCGAACGGGGAGGTCCAATTTTCCGGGATTTTTGCGTACGTAATATATGGATGGCCCCCTACTGCAGCCGCTTACTGTTTACACGAAGAACCAAGAATTCACAGGAGTAGAAACTCCCTAATAATCGTAATCGTTAATCTCCAAACTTTTAAAGCGCCACTCGAAGGTGAAGCATAGGACATCAGCTTTCTAATGACCTTTCACGGCTGCGCAACGGGGTGCGGTGCTTTGATGCGCCCAAATCGAGAAAAGAGGCTATTAGTTAAGGCCTGTCATAATCATTCACTTATAATAAATGTCCTATATAATGGCCTTTGTCTGCAGTTCTGTCCAAGTGTCATTGACCGCAGATGAGAGAGAGAACCACGATTCGATCGAGCTCTACCTCCAGGCCCTATGTAGTGATGCATATTATTATTAAGCCGCTGCCCTAAGCCCGTCAATTTTCATCAAAGCAAAACACTGACAAAATATTCGATGCCGCAATTGTGCGCGCAGACTTCCTCGCACAAAGGGTGATCGAACCCAAACATTTCTGTGTTAAAAGGTAACAGTGCTCACACCAACAGGCAAAGTTCTGTGTTCAAAGGAAAACGCCAAGTAGGGCCTACACTACAGCCCTCTCAAGACACGAGGCAGTTTACGTGAATCTTGAAAAAAGAGGTGAACCAGCATCGATAAATTATATTTAATAGGCCTCGTAATTCGTAATCGTAATGTCGAAATTTCTACAGGGCCATAAAGCGACTTCGCTGGAAGCAGCTTATTCGCACTCGCTTAAAACCATAATCGATAGTAGGGGGCAGAAAGAGGCAGACAGACAGCTAAACGTCTAAGGTTGGTGGTGTTTAGAGTTGATATGGTAAGTAAGGGGAAGAGGAGGAACGGGGATAGGATTTGTGAAAGAGCATTGTTTTCAGTTTTGGGTGAAAGGCATACCCATATGTCCAGCCGATGGTTCTCATGGCGGTGAAATATGATCTTATGCTGTGATAGTTACTCTTCTCGGCTATTCTAATTGCTAGCTTTGCAGCTTTGCCACTATGTACGTGACACTCCCTACAATATTCCCAGTCCAGGTACCTCCGTGATCTCTTCACCATCCACCCGATCGTCCTCCTATCTAAGTCTTTCTCGAGCCCCCAGTCACTATAGGCTATACTCATCTCGAGTTCTCCAACCGAGCCATATCCAACACAACACCACGCCTCTGGAACGATCTCCCTCTCGTATTCCGCAGATTCTCGGTTCCTCCATCATCATCGCATCACGTCCTTCCTCCTCTTCCTCATTGGTGATGGGCATTAAACTAATTTTTTAGAGTTAAACTATTTTTCAACTAAAATAAAACAGTTTAACTAAAGTTGGCAACTGATTTGGGAAATAAGTTAACTAAACTAAAAATAGTAAATTAAACGTTTTCCAACATTTTAACAGCTTTTATGACAAACATTTTCACAATAACAGGTTAAATGAACTGTAATAATGCAGAGTGTCAATGACAATCTCACTTTCAAACTGTAATGTGCACTATATAATGTCCTACAGTTCTACCAGAAAATAATTATGACAGTTGCTACTTGCTAATGCAAACGATGATGCATCATGCAATGCAATGCAGTTAAGTTGACTTGAGTAATAAAACCAGTTAGTTACTCGTGACAATAATGATCAGCAACAGCAAGATCACTGTCAAATTTGTAGCTGGATCGTAAGAAAAGAAGGTGATCAAGTGTTTCGTCAACCTTGATATGATTCAGAAAGTGGGTTGTAGACGTAGGCCTAATATTTCCAGAGGTCCTTTTATTCACACAAAATCGACATTTTGCACCTAATTTCTTACAGTCGCTATTTTGTCTTCTTTCAGTTTTACCTCAGTGAAGCAAGTAGTGACCATTTTTACTGACGTACGTAGCCTTACATTCATTAAAGTCTACAGTCAGCTCATAAAGAATAATAAACACCAATGTCGTTATTTACACTGCGCCTTAGGGCAAAGTGACTTAATTCTGGCCGGTACCTAATTCAGGCCACTTTTTGACCTTTATTCACAGCCAAAGTAAGAGTACTACAGTTATTATAAGGGAAATTATTTTGTCACACCTTGTTTTGCTTGCGGCTCGAGGCTAAAAATAACTCATAGCTGACTAGCGGATTTTCTAATCACGTGTCAAAGTTTTGATCATTTCCAGTTGTTGCAGCATACATAATTTGAGATTTTCAAGTTTTTCATCAACATACTGCTTCAATTGGGTAAGTCTATTTAACGAACAAATGTTATTTTCATATAAAGTAAACATTATATTATTTAATGGCAGCTTGATAGTTTGTCCCAGTTGGCGGATTAATAAGATGCTGTGCGGCAAAATAAGTCACGCAGAGAAACCTATTTCTGACCACATCTGCAATGTAATTCAGGCCATGGCCAGAGATAGGTATCTGATGGCCAGAATTAGGTATCGGGCGGCCAGAATCAGGTATCAGGTGACCAGAATTAGGTATCGACTGCCAGCTTTTAATTTTAAAGCTCACAACATTTTTCTTGCAGCGTCAATTAATTGAAAATGGTGTCAGTCAATAAAGGCAAGAACGCCAAGAAATTGGCGAAAACAGAGGAGACAAATAATAAAGGAAGAAGGAGAGCTGCAAGAGGGAAGCATTGCCTTTGGACTGAAAGTGCAATGCTTGCAGCAATTGCAGCTGTTCGTGAAAATGGAATGTCCCAAAGAGCAGCATGCAAAACGTTTCAAGTTCCCCGAAGTACTCTACAAGTCCGTTTAACTGGGAAAACAGAAATCGGTTCCAGGCCTGGTCGTCCAACTATCATGTCATCTGATCAAGAAGAAAAACTGGCTGATTTTGCTTGCAATCGAGCTGCAATGGGGATCGGATTTGGACGACAGCAATTACTCAAGTATGCCGAAGCATATGCTAAAAAGCATAGCATTGTCTTCAAAAATGGGAGACCATCGATACGTTGGTGGTATGGAATGAAGAGGCGACATCTTAAGATCACATTGCGTCGTCCGGAGGGAACAGCTGCTGTCAGACATCAATGCATGGACCCTACAAAGGTGGCAAAATATTTCAGCGTGCTGAAGATGGTGTTGGATGACAACCAGTTGAATTCCAAGCCTCATACCATCTGGAACATGGACGAAACTGGTGTCCAACTGGACCATAAACCGGGTAGGATCATTGCAACTAAAGGATCGAAATATTTGCACAGCCGAACCAGTGGCAACAGAGAAACAATTACTGTAATTGGGGCAATAAATGCTGGTGGTGGCTACATTCCTCCACATGTAATTGTGAAAGGAAAGACTACGAGGTCCCTCTTCTCTTTTCAAATGGAAACGGCTCCGGATGGAACCACTTGGAGTGTGTCTGATAGCGGATGGACGAAGCAGGGCATTGCTCTGCTCTGGTTCAATGCCGCCTTCTTACCAAACATAGGACCAGACAGACCTCAGCTGCTTATTGTGGATGGCCACGATTCACACAATTTCGTGGAACTGCTCGAAACTGCGGCAGAAAACGGCATCCACATAATTGAACTGCCAGCTCATACATCCAACTGGCTCCAACCGTGCGATCGGACAGTTTTTGGACCTTTCAAGAATGCTTACAGAAAGGCATGTGAAGATCTCATGACTCAGTTCCCAGGAACTCTTGTATCACGAGCAAGTTTCTGTGGATTGCTTAAAAAAGCTTGGGAGGAGGCGTTATCCGCGAGCAATATAGTATCTGGTTTCAGAGCATGTGGAATCCATCCGTTCAATCCAGATTCTGTACCATCAGAAGCATACTTGCCAAATTGCATGTATTCTGTGAAGCAACTCATTGAAAGCGAAGTGTCATTGAGGGATTCTTCATCCCAAAATTCAGCTTCAACGCCAAAAAACGATGGATCATCGACATCTGATTCTCCAAGACAAACGCTGTCTTCAAGTTTTCAAGGAGCATGTGATGACTCTTCAGCACCAGTCGTCATAGATAATTCAACAACTCAGAACGTTTTCAATATTTCGGATTTCACGTCGATGGATCCTGAGGTAGTTGCAAAAGCTTGTGCAACTGCGTCCCCAGTGAAAGTTTTACGATTGCTCGAGTCAACTCTCACCCAGCAACAGTTGGGTTGTTTCCAATATCTATATGAGAAAAAGTACAGCCTAAACCAGGACGAAACATACAAAACCTGGCAGAAATTAAAAAGTTTGGCGGAAGAACAAGATGAAGATCATCAGGCGCCATCCGTAGAAGAGATCATGGACTTGAATTTATCTGTGGGAACTTTGCCAAGCTTTTCTGAGAGCCTTACAGGAGATTTCAATATTGATGACTCATTTGCAGATCTATTGTTATCTGTCATTTCAACGGAGCAAAAAGGAACCGATACATCCACTTCCTTGGAAATTCCAAACTCAAATCTTTGTCAGTGTTCCACCGAGAATAATATACTATGTTCTTGTTCAACTAACAAACAAGTTTGTAACGTTCTTCTTGCCGAAAATCAGACTGCCATCAACACTTTGAGCCTTGATGAGACACCTTGTTCTTCCAACATCGATGCGAGAGAAATCAAAAAACAAAATTCCGTTGATTCAAATTCTGCTGTTAAGTCGATCGCATTGAACCCTACAACATCCAGTGACATTGCAGTTATCTTAGGTAGTCAGAGTCACGTCGACGACGAGGAACGTTTTGCTCATCCAAGTCTCAGTGACCACCCTAGTAGTTCTATTTCTGCCCGGGTCAATTCAGTCGAAGGAAAACAATTCCCTTTCAAAAACCGATCTTATCCTGGAGACGTTGACAGTGATATTCTCCCATATCCAGCAATAACTACAAGAGGGAAAAAAACTAATTTGAAGCAGAAATTTTTTCTTATCACTTCCACAGAATCTCGTGATTTGAAGCTAAAGGAACAGCACGCAAAAGTGGAACGTCAGAGGATCAAGGAAGAAAAAGCACACAACAAGCAGCAACAAGTGAAAAAGGTAAAGAAAGTGATTGAAAAACAACCAAGGGGAAAGAAACCGAACACATTAAAAGGAAAGGAAAAACCGATGCCATCTCAGAAGACAAACAAGAAAACGAATAAGGCTTGCAAAACCCAGGGTACAACCGATTCTCTGATTCCATGCGATATTTGCCAAGTACGATTTTGTGATGATAAGACAGGAAGAAAATGGATTGAATGCCAAGGCTGTCAGACTTGGTTTCACAATGCTTGCCAAGGTCTGGATGAAAATGGACCAGAACATTTTTTGTGCATTTCATGCGATGCATGAGACATTGAAATGACTCGTGCAGTCGATTGTTTTTGTTTTTCCTCATATCTGCTAGTTATTATGTTCTCATAGAGTAGGATGAAATCTTTTAGTCAGGTTTTGTGCAATAATGTTGGCATTTTTAATTGGCTGGTAGGCTACACCTTGTAGTCATCTGTTCTAAGATACATTCTTGTCAATTTGTCCTAGTCAAGTTTTGCAATAGCCGGCTAAAGGCAACTATGTTACAAAATAGTAGTTCGATTTGATTTTTTGTTGGTACTCTTAGCCTTTTAGGATTTGTAGCCATTTTGATTTTATTTAGATTTTTGATTTTACTGGTTTATGCATAATACAACATAAAACCTATTTCTAGCCACATGAAACATTATTCTGGCCAGTGGCCAGAAATATGTACCCATGTGGCCAAGAAATATGTATCAGTGGCCAGAGTTGTGTATTTTAGAGGGGTCCCAGCAATATATATATTTTAATTTCATTTATGTTCTTGCAAGATATTCTACGATATAATAATATACTCAATATGTTGCTTGATCTCGATGTTTTGTTTTTAAACAAATTTAACTGATCCAAGTATTCAATTTTTGCGAAGTTCTGACAAAGTGGCCAGAATTTGGTAACTTTACCCTACTGCATATGCAGAGGTAAAACCAGTGTTAATAAATAAGTAAACGTCGCGTTGAGTTGTTGACAGTGTTCAATGAGAACGATAGTTGTGTAGTTGCTGATTTTGTTAGTGAAACTTTTCAGTTCTGTTAGTAACTAAAAAATATTAGTTAAACTTTTGTTTTAACTAAACTATTTTTTTCCAGGTGAACTTCATCCTTAACTAAAAAAAATTAGTTTAACTAAAAGTTAGCAACATATATGCGCCGACTCCACAGGGGCAACAGGGACTTTCGCCCCAGTACTCACCAAGGTTCTGGGGCGAAAGTATAGTTTCGCCCCAGTGCTTTATGGCCATTCAAAATATTAAATATTCAACATGCTTAATAAAACTTACTTAAGAGCATTTTCTGGTCTCAGGCGACTGAAAGAGGTTCTGCGAAACACTATGACACAGACAAGATTAAACATCGTTGTCGGCTGGATAAAACTGTAATAGGCAGGGATGGAGCCTGTTACCGCTGCATTACACCAGAAATATGCATTCATAATGCAATCTTTAAAATCCACATAGGCCCTATACTTGCTAAGCAGTGTCCCATATTGCACAATATTTAACATGTGTCCCATTTTTGGAAATTTTGTCCCATACTTATACACACTCAGGGATGTAGTCGAGGGTTTAAGCTTACGCGGGTATACAGCATGTATACTCACCTCTAGAGACCGTATACTCACCTCGAAAAATATTTATATTTATTTATATTAAAATACTGTAGTGTATACTCACAAAATACTGTAGCGTTTACTCACCTCTAATTTGTTTAGGAAAACTAACCGGTAGCGTGTACCCACCTCTAATTTTACCACTACAGCCCTGCTTATACAGCCTGTCCCATAAAATTTTTGCAGAAATTACTTCAACAGTTCAGTTGAACTAAAATGTATAGTTTTCCAAAACCAGGTTTCTTTCACCAAAAAAGTGCGCTAAAATTCACCTACGGCAATGTAGAAATCTAAAAAAATTTCCGGGAGAGGACCCCGAACCCCCACTTCAAGGGGAGGGAAAGGAGGGGAAGAGAGGGAATGGATAAGGGTGGGGTAGGGAGGGGCCGGATGGGTAAGGGTAGGTGAGGTAGGGAAGGGGTTTACAGTAAGGGGGATTGCTTTCAGCTTACAGGAGGAAAGTAGGCCCTGGAAAGGGCTTGAGGAAAGAGGGGACTCGGGGAGAGGGAAGCAGTGTGATTCTCCTTACAGATTTTATTTTAGTTACAGTTACAGTTATAGTTAATGGTTTTTCATTTTAGTTATAGTTACAGTTATAGTTAATATTATTTTTTAGTTACAGTTATAGTTATCGTTAACGAAATCATTTTGCTTTCGTTAACGAAAACATTTTCGTTACCGTTATCGTTAATGAAAATCACACTGAATTATGAAGACGCGTTACACAACAATTTGCTTAGAGCTTTGACGAATGGGTCCATTCAGCTTCATGAATACACAGCGCTCCATATTCACCGACATCCAAGGCGAACATAGGAATCATTTTGCTTTCGTTAACGGCTGTATTTTCACGTTCTCACGTTAGTTGATATTGCACTTTTTTTTATCGTATTAACGAAAATAGCAATGAATTTTCGTTAGTGTTATTTTCGCTATAGTTATGGTTATAGTTAATGATATTTTTTAGTTATAGTTATAGTTATCGTTAACGAAATCATTTTTTGTTCGTTAACGAACATTTTCGTTATCGTTAACGTTAACGAGAATCACACTGGAGGGAAGACAGGGCAGGATGGGCGATGGGATCATCCGATCACGGAATCATGGGAATGAAATTCTTGCCCCAGTACCTTTTTCTAAAAGTCGGCGCCTATGGTTAGCAACTTTTTAGGTACCGGTACGGTAACTATTGCCCATCACTGCTCCTGATGGTCCTCTAGCTATCACCTTAATTCGGGCCTTCCAATCCAAACTGAAGTCTCACCTTTCAAGTACTCCTACTCTGACAGTCTGACTCATCTGAAATCTCCCTAATTATAACACCCGCCTTAACAACGGCTCTGCTTCCTCTCTTGATCTGGCCATAGAAACCGGACTCGGACCTCCGTTACTCTCTGGAAACCCCCTCTGATTTGACATAGCGCTCGTGAATAGTCTGATGCTCTGCGCTTGGCCTTCGAGTGGCGCTTTAGAAGTTTGGAGATGTACGATTACGATTAAACGCCCGATAGTGGTACTTGCCGCATGCGACGCTGTTCCAACCCTGAATAGAGAATACTCCGAGCATACTCCGTTAGAACTTACAACAGGAACTGAAGTTCGTCTGCTGTTTCTGACATGTTGTATGTATATACGCTTAATCGACACGTTGCAGCAGTGTGAGCCTTTTCATTTATTATTTTTAATGACTGAACAAAATATTAGTTATTTTCTAAAATTACAAATACTCCAGATGTTACATGTATCTGGTCTGCATTCGAACTTAAACGGAAATTTTAATTACTTGGCATTTTAATGGGAACCATAGGCGCCGACTTTTGCTTTTCTCTCTGGGTGCACGGGTTCTCCCTCTCTTCCCCTATCACTTTTCTCTCCCCTCCCTTCTTCCATCCCCTCCCCTTAGGTAGGGAGCTTTAGCGGATTTTCAGAGAAAGAAAATTGTTTTCTTGTCAAGGCTTACAAGGTTAGAAAAAGTATTGGAAATCGGTGACGTTCGGACATTCCAGTGTTATTAATTTGCTATTATTTTAAATAACGCACTGGCTACGGAACCGTCCGGACGGTGCCGTAATTCACTGGCTACGGAACCGTCCGGACGGTGCCGTAATTCACTGGCTACGGAACCGTCCGGACGGTGCCGTAATTTTTTTCCATACGGAACCGTCCGGACGGTGCCGTAATTTTTTTCCTATGGAACCGTCCGCACGGTCTATATACCTCTTTAGATAAGACAAGTACATTGTCGCCATGATTCCAACCCAGCCAACTGCAGCTACATGAAGGAAACAGCCTGGCTGGCATCACACGGGGATCCAAGCGACAGCTAATGGGACGACCTGCATTGGCAGAAAGACCTTCAAATGCAAAATCACACGGACAGGGACACTGTCTGTCAGACAGAAAACATCATCGTACTGAGCAGTTGTGGCATAAAAATTGACATTTCTGCATTTAATTTCGATTCACAATTGTTTTTCACTATTGTTTGTATTGTTTCCATAGCCAACATTGTTGAAGCCTTAACTAAACTAGGTTCATAGTTGTTCCCATGAAATACCTAACATGACATTGTGTGGGTTTACACAAAGGCCATTATGAAGTGACTTCCTGCTTGGTATCTTATAACAAAGGCCATTACATTTCTCTATTGTTCTATTGTTGTGAAGAAGAAATCATATGATGTTTTGCATAACATGTTAGCAATGGGCAATGTAACTGTGTATATTATTTGTGCATCTGTTAGAACTAGGCTGTTGGAAGGGTTTGAAAGATTTAGCTATATTATTTCAGTGAATAATAAACGTTATTTCAGTTAATATAAAACTAGTCTATATTCATTTAATATACTTGAGAATAAGAATGAATATCAATCAAGTGTATTAATTTTCATTGTAACGTGCAGCACAAACAGACAGAACAGATTGAAGTTAACTTATTTCGGATGCACTAATAGTTCCTGTGATAAAGGGTTGAAACCAGAAGAGACTGAAGATCCCCCTAACTAGGGTTAGAGTGAAACAATTTTTGCATTGAAACAATGGCTAGTTTATTAGCATCAACAGACTGATCGCCAATGAATGTAGGCTATAGTCACTCAATTTCTACTTCAGACCAACACCGACTGCTGCTTTGGAATTCATAATAGCGCTAGATGAATTCTTTACAATATTCTGGCCAACCTGCATTTTGATTCCAGTTAATATTTTAATGCACTTTTCTGAAAACTTGCAAAGAAACTACAACTGTATATGGACCATAAATAATCTACACAGGTAGCATATTACGAAAGTACAAAGCCGTTCATTGCACATTGAATATTAATTATGGCCTAAAGTAATACAAAACAATGTAGATAATAGACATGAACCTTGCTTAACCAAATAGCCATGCAAGTTACCAAAAGAAGATATGCCAACAAAGTTCAAAGCAAAGTTCAATTGTAAGAGTTTGTTTACTGTGCACATGTACAGCAGAACCAGTCACTTTTCCGGTTGCGTTGCAGGCCTACACACGAGTAGTGAAACCAGTCCAAACAACTGCTGCACTCGATACTACGCTCACTGTAAAGATCATTCTTGCAGCATGCACAGTACCATTGATTAAGTTCTGCTCGCACAGTTATCGATTCCTGTAATTTGTACCATGCCGCAGGTGTGAGAAGTGGTTTTAGCTCATCAATGTTAATATCAGTATTTATAAGAATTGCTGGTAACTGAGTTGGTTCTAACTGAAGATTATCCACTGTAACCGGTTTCTCAGCTGTGACGTCCTGTGGCCGCATGCCGATTATGAGTCTGCACAGAAGCGTGCAACGACGAGCTTCCAGGTTTTTTCTGGAGAAAGGGAGGCAAGCCTTTTTCCGATTTCGGCCCAGCCCCATAGCAGTCTTCTTTGTCAGCAATCGTGGACGGCCTCGAGATGCAACAGATGGTGGGAATTTCAGCATAGCACCATCTGTCGCCTTGGTCTTTTTATCAGTGAACTGTCGTCGGACTGCCGATGTCAGCTGTTCTGCGTTTTTCTCCAATGGTGCGCTGCCATTCTCGTGTTCAACTTCGTCCTCGTGTTCAACTTCGTCCTCGTGTTCAATTTCGTTCTCGTGTTCAACTTCGTTCTCGTGTTCAATTTCGTTCTCGTGTTCAACTTCGTCCTCGTGTTCAATTTCGTTCTCGTGTTCAACTTCGTCCTCGTGTTCAACTTCGTCCTCGTGTTCAATTTCGTTCTCGTGTTCAACTTCGTTCTCGTGTTCAACTTCGTCCTCGTGTTCAATTTCGTTCTCGTGTTCAACTTCGTCCTCGTGTTCAACTTCGTCCGTGTGTTCAACTTCGCTCTCAGCCTGTACCTCCTCATTCTCGTCTTCACAATCTGCGTGCTTTATAATGGCTATACCTCCTTTCTGCCATACCCTAATCAGTCTGTGGAGAACAGCAATTCGGCTATGAAACTGCTCGGAGCCACCTTCACAAACAAGGCCTATAACTGTTTGTCCCAAACGTTTGCAACGTTGGAATTTTTCATTTAATGTAAGTGGACGAACTTTCTGTTGTGTTATAGTCACTGCTGTGGTGTCTGCATCGGCAGTGTTGAGAAGTTGGCGATGAGATAACATGTCAGCTTTCAACCAGCGCGGCCATATGCCCTGCAGCGTGAAAACTGATTCCTTTGCGTGTATGCGAAAAGCGAGCATGTGATGGCATGGCAGTCCTATCGTCTCACTGTAGGAACAACAGCGGTTGTGTGCAGTAACATCACCAAGAGGTGGCCCGTCTTCAGCCAACTTGAGCTGCTTCAACACCAAGGAGCAAGCAAATGGTGTCAGTGCGGCACTGAATTTGCTCTGCGCTGAACCGGCCGGGTAGTGCTTAACACTAACTTTATCAGTTACCGACAATATTGTGTGGTGCCTTTCCATGCGCATGCATGCTAGCATTGCTATCAGATCTTTAAAGAAATTTGGCAATGAACTGCCACTCTTAATGACCGCCTTTAACCTCTTGTTCACCGACTCCAGACAATTATTCGTTCTTTCGCCAAATGTAACATTTTGACGCTGCCAACATAGCACCCATTCGTGGCGACATGTATGCCAGTTTGCTTCATAGTATTGGACTACGGTCTGTGGCATCGATGTGTGAAAACTTTCTCGCAATGAACTGTACTCTTCTTCAGATTTTGCATACGCGAGGCCCTGAAGCGCAGAGTGTTGGCGCGTCCTCACGAACAGTTAAGAATACGGCAACAATCTCGCTCTCACCATTGGGGCCCACACACAACATGACGTACAACGGCATGCGGACATTCGTCAGCTTGTACGTTGCATCAAGCATCAGCAGTTCCGGATAAAGACTGAAGAATTTCTTCATATGACCATCCTGGAAGAATATGCTTGTTACGGCACCATCGTTGTCCGTGATTATCTCTAAATCTGGGTCTATGAAATAAACAACAAAAATATCCTGCATATGGTAACCTACACGTATGAAGTTTATTTTCTATGAATTGTGACATTTAATTAAAGCGCTAATTGATAATGCAGAAAAAGAATATACTAGATAGTAATAAGTTATTAGAAAAAATTTAGAATTTATCTTATGAATAAACGGGTAGCAAGCTAAATAAGATACATAATTAGCATGCCACAAGTCTAACAATATATGTACACACGGTAATGTAAAACACTATAAAACCAGGCATAACATTAATGCAGGTACAATAATAAAGTTCAAAACTAGTGGAAACATTAGTCTAAAGCAGTATGTGCAACACAAAGATACATAACAGTCCAAAAGAAGAATGATCAAGAAGTGGTAAAATAACACGGTCACCCACAGTGCCGCAACAAATCCAGATTGTAAAATTTGGTTCACCTATACTTTCTTTGAGACTTTCGTTGATAGACTGCAGATCGTTGTGACCATGCACTTTGCTGCCAAGATTGTGGATGTCCTTTAATGTAATGCGTTTACCTAAACGTCACAAAATTACATAATACATTTTGGGATACACCAACACACACACACATACACACACACACACACACACACACACACACACACACACACACTGTGACTATGACATAAATGGGCTACGCCTATGGTGATCGCGTGAAAACCGACAATAACCCCTGACTACTTTTGGTCCATCGGTATAAGTAACAATCATACGGGAAAGTGAGTAGTACAAGAAAACAGTTACCAGTCTGTTGTACAATGTGCTGGTGTATGAGCCACTTGTTGGCGTGCATAGCCAGCATGTTCAGAACGGATGCTTGTTCATCATCGTTCAACTTTCTACGCTTCGGCAGATTCTCGATGTGCTCCTAGAACGAAATAAGAATGCAATAGTAACGAATTTTTTGAATCAGGAAGAATATCTATACGACGCCCACAATTCCAGTATGACCAAATGGGTTGATTTAAGTAGACAGTTTGAACAAGCTCAAATAACATGTCACTTAGTTTTTTTCAAAATATGCAATGAGAATAGCTTCATGATGTCTGCATGTTACACTATACAAACCTTCAGAATGTCGTGATTATGATTGCTGTCCACTTTTGTAACTACCAGCCGAGTACCATCTTTGCTCGCAGCGAGCCAGATTCCAAATGGACATCCTGATCTGTATGTGCTAAAAAGAACACAATAAATCTAAGCTAAGCTACCTTGTTCAAAATGAACAGTTACTGTCTAAGTTATACTGTTATATCAATGGCAATGATAGTGGGGACACTGGTGAATTATAAAACAAAAAGGGGCAAATGATAAAAGCCAGCGAATCTGTTTGCATAGAAAGCATCTAGGAAAGTATGAAAACATAAGAAACTGATATCTCTTCTATGAATAAAACGTTATCAACCTGTGGTTTGTTCGTTGGCCAGCTGATTTGGATTTGAAATTTCTGCCGCCGTGATAGCATGCGTACCGCAATGAGTAGTACACCAACTCCGAATTGACAGCTCTCTGTAATCCCTTAACTACTGCGCTATTGATGGTTCGGCTGTCACGTTTCCACAGCGATAGGTTCTGCTCTTTCTGTAAATGACCTATCTTTTCGTTGAGAATAACAAAAGACGAAAACTCGTCTCCAACACTTATGAAGTTAGAACTAGCACTAGCATAAGTCGCCATACTTATTTCAACCGGATGTACACGCCATAGATATGTGCTATCGCCCATAGATTATTTGTGGGTCCAGACGGTTCCCTAGACACACAATTACGGTGCCGTGCGGACGGTTCCATAGAAAAATAATTACGGGACCGTCCGGACGGTTCTGTAGCCAGTGCGTTTAAATAATAAATAATTTAATAAATAATTTACGTACTGACTGACTGTGAGATCATGCAATGTTGGGTATTTGTGTTGCAGTTGTACTTCTCAAGTTATGAGATTACCTAGGTGCAAAGCATTTCAATTTTAGGTCCGAATTCTTCTGGGTGCCACGCACCCACATAACTTTCTCTCTGGGTGCATTTGCACCCAAGGCTCCCAAGAAGTCGGCGCCTATGATCATTGGGAACAGTAAAGAGATCTTACCCGGCATCGAAACAACCAGGCTTTGACGGACTAGATTTGATATGTCACTCGTATATCTCTGATGGGGATTTGGGGTGGGGGGGGGGCGTTACAAAATTTCGGATAGGGCCTATTTAGCTATACATTTACATTTATGAAAGAGTGAATGGGCAGTTGTAGAAATTATTAAAATATATATAGGTTGCAGATGATTATTAGGTTTAATTCCTGTCCAGCGGTGAAGAATATCTAGATATTAATTAGGGTCAGGTGCAATTTAGTGCTAGCCTGTAGCCTATATATATATATAGGCCTACAGATCTGTAACATAGGCCTAGTAGGCCCTAACTGTGTAGTTTAGACCAAGATTCCATCAACCAGCCGCTTGCAACAGGGTGCAACAGTACAGAGGCATAACTTGTTCTACACGAAGCACGGCGGAGACAGATCTCTGGGAGGGCACAATAATAAAAATAATATTGATTGGCATTGTTCAGAAAGTGGGGGGATGGTACCCCAGTCCAAAAAGTTGGGGCATGGGTACCCCTCGTACCCCCACAAATTAGGCTACGCCTGTGCAACAGTATCCTGGACGACTTTGAACCCGAGCAGGCCAGGCCTTTTGCTAAAACATATATGCAACCAGAGGCTGCAATCTTGCTTGACAGGAGGAGGGACACTTTAGAACGGAGTCAAAATATTTTCGTGCCAACGTGCTCACAATTTCTTTTACCTTTTTTATGCACGAAAAATGCGTTAAAAAAGCAACTTTGTAACGGCATGTACATGTAGATATATATTTTTTCATAAAAATTCTAGTATCACTTGCAAACGGCGGCGATCCCGGGGGTCGAGGGGGACAAGACCCACCTTTAACAGTGGGGGACACACTATACAGTTTTCCCCAAAATTTTGAAGAAACACCAAAAATAGGTCAAACTTTTTACCTCTTTTTTGACCAGATCAGTTCAAAAGTGTCCTGTGTCCACACCCCACCTGTCAAATAAGATCTCCGCCAGTGCTTGCAAACTAATTCAATTCTAAAATTAATTAATTTTATTAGTTAGTAACATAGTGTGAAACAATATAAACAGAATAATAATAAACAAAACTCATTTATTTTTGTTAGTTGTTGGTGGCAACGTGTTGACGTGTCAGCTGCTTGGACTCAATGGTCAACATTCCACTTGGCAATTATTTAACAAAATAGCAGTCAGAAAGTTTCTTTAAAAATCGGGGGACAACTGTATAATGCGTCCCTCACTGTTAAAGGTGGGGGAACTTGTCCCCCTCGATCCCCCGGAATCGCCGCCACTGTAGGCACCACTTAATTTGGTTAGTTATTTTATGGAAGGGCAGCAGAATTCGTAACAAAAACTGTCCATTGTAAACAAGAAGATGGAATTGTGACATGCACAATTGTTAGCCTTTTCTGGACAGTGCTGAAAAGTGAAGGACTGATGACTGCTGATGGCGGTGGCGGCGACGGTGGTGACGATGATGACGACAACGACGACGATGTAAGGGTGATCATCATGGGCGGCGATCATGGGGGGACGGGGCGACATGTCTCCCCACCTTTAAGCGTGGGGGGGACACGCCATATATTTGTCCCCCCACATTTTGAAGAAACACCAAAAAAGGCCAACAAATGTAATTGCGTGTGATGGTTTTGACAGCCTTTTTTGACGAGATGAAGTAAAAATTATTTATAAGGAGAAGTGTCCCCCGAAAATTCTGAGTAAGTAGAAAGGAAGAAAAAAAATCCTAAGAAAAAGGTAATAAAATTTTGAGAAGAATTTCCAGAAAGTAAAAACAGTTGAAAATTTTTTTTGCGATGACATGACGCGCTAAAAAGTTCGTCAATAGTGAGAGATTGACTGCTGCGACCTGAAAAGAAGTTGTAAAAGAGGTGAATGACTGAAAAAAGGTCATCAACTTTTTTGGAGATGAACTCGCGGGAAAGTCATGAAGTTATCTAAAAAAAAATTTCTTCTCGGGAGGAATTCTTAAAACAAGGTCATCAACCAGACCAAGGCCGACTTTGTTCCCCCACCTCCCAGACAAGATCGCCGCCACTGCTGATCATGATGTATGATAATGATGACCGGACCAGTAATGATGATGATAGTGTTGGTCGTGCGTGGTGGTGGTGATATAATGATATGGTAAATGCAGGTGATGATAGATAAAACAATAATAAAATTAATGCAAGAATGTTGTATTTAAGAGCTTGGTTGAGGTAATGGTGGTGGTCAGAATGACATCCGCTCTTAACAGTGTCAGTGTGATAGGAGTTAGCTAATGCAAATTTTAAATACCCAGCATGGGCCTAATAACTCAAGTGGAATGCAAATAATCGTAAAATACTGAGACATGCAAGTTTGGAGCGGAGAGTAGCAGTCATGAAATATATTACACTATTAAAGGATTTTATGAACCAAAGACCTGATGATAAATCCAGTTACCGGTAAACAATTAACTACCAGGAGGAATTGCTCCTGGCAGTTAATTGTCTTTTGGGTAAAGTGGTTACGAGAGGTTTGAGATACTAGTGCCTGTTTCAGAAGGATTTGTAAACATTGACATATTGTCACCGATGAACCTCTGCTAAGGGTCCAGGCCAGGCAGTGAATGAGTGTCGTACAGGCTAAGAATTTAGTTACTCACTCGGCACAAGGCAAAGCGGGCAGTCAATATCGAACTACTCTGTACCGCCCACCACTCCACTTCTGTCCACGTGAGCTCTCATTCTGTCCAGATTTATTCTGGTCTTTGGATGTGCCGCTGTGCAGGAGTATCTAATACAGGTCGGATATATCGAACACTTTATTGCCAGCTGTATAAGATAATGTACTAAAATACAGACTGAGCTGAATTTTGGTGAGAATTCTAGTGATCTGCAGTCACTGTAATTCTACAAGTTTTGTCAGAGTGATTCACATCAAGTAAGTTACACTTAAGTTCATGTTGAAAAATGTCAGTGCTTTTCTTTTTATTTACTTTTTTGCATAGCTAAAGCTCTTATTTCGGTTTCTCAACTGAATTTGGTGACATAGTCACATCAATAAGCTTACTTAGAATTTAAACTACACATGATTTCTATAAATTTCTGACCATTCAAATCATAGATATCTTGTGATTTATGCCAGTAGGTCCTAAAGCTCTTTCTGAATTTGTCAGCCAGATTTTGAGATACAAGTAAATTTATTCAGCAAATTTTCCATTAATATAGGATATTTGATCACGGTAGCAACGCATTTTTATTAATTATGAAGTTATCAGTTATCAGGTTTATTTAGATTTACCAACCAAACCACGAACGTACTTGTTTGTAGGATTTTAGCCATAATACTTTTGAAGTAACTTTATTGAACAATGAAGCTGTACAGATCGTATCATGTTTAGATTTGGCCTAAGAATTTTTTCAATTTATACAGAGCCAAGATTGTGAGTGAACCCTGCCAATGGTATTCATATTTATTGTGATTTGATAATCACCTGACCGGTTTCACCTGCATTTTTGGCATTCCACTTGCCAGTTTTATCCAGATTTTGGTTGAATGGACAACTACACCCCTTCTGTTAGTTTTACCCACATTTCAGTGAACATTTTTATATTTTTAGGGGAAACATGAGTCGAAAACCCTTAGATAGAAACCAGAAATCTTATCAGGGTCAGAACCTTCCTCCAAGTCAAAGGTCGGTACCTGACGAGAATATGTCACGATCCGTTGATGATCAGGATGAACACAAGTTTGAAACCAGTCGTATTCAAGTCCTGCAACAAGAACGAGTTCATGTTCAAAAGAAGACTTTCACCAAGTGGTGCAACTCTCATTTGGAAAAGGTAACAGCAGTCTAGATGAATACATTTTTTTCTTTAACGCTTTAACGATGAGCATGTACTAAAAGTGATTGGGAAACCAATGCAGCTCGTTGTTAAAGTGTTAATTGTTATTAAGTAAGTAAGTAAGTAAGTATATTCTTTATTTGACCAGTTGACATAACGCACTCTGGTTTACATACATGTCAGACAATTAAAACATTTAGAACATTATATAGCATCTTAATCAAAAAAGTCTTTCTCATTTGACCATCGGCCTTAGGTAAATTTGCTATCGGCCTTGCTATCAAAATTTGTTTATTTTAACTAACATGAGAAGTGGCTTCAATGAATGTTTGCTACATTTCTGCAAAGGTTTTGTCATTCCCTGAAACTTGCAATACGGTTTCATGGTTGCTGTAGTGTCTGGTGCACAAGGCTTCTTCAACCAAAGTATCTGCGTAAAAGAGTCATTATATGGCTATTTTGCTGCACAGTTGAGCTTTATGAGAGTTTGGTGGAATTGAAACTTCATCTTGTTAGCAGTTGTGAATCAGAAGACTGTATATGAATATTCTTCGATATGGCTCATTTAAAGTGCATGTTTTTTAAAGGAGTATTTTCAGCTGATCTCTGTGTGAAATAAGTGCAAAATTTGTTGGCCAAACACAGCTTTTCCTTCGATGTCCCACTTTTCGGAAAACCTTTCTGCTAGGCATGATATTGGCTAGGTGGCGCTTCGGCGTGTTAACATCGACTCAGCAGTGGCATGTGTTTCTATTTGGCCATGCTGGAGTCGGGAGCACCTCTGAGTAGCCTCCTTGAAGAGGTGCTATATAAATACTTGAATGAATGAATGAATGAATGAATGAATGAATGAATGAATGAATGATTGTATATCAAACAGAATTGGCTTTGTACATTTGTTATTCTTATCTGCAGCACAAGAAGTGCCTCATTGTAACTGGCTCTGTATGCAAATTTCAACTATGCATTGAATCTGGCCATTTGGCTGTGCTTTGAACTGTTGAGGTTCTGAATGGGATTGTAAATGTTGCAATATTTCTTTATTCTGTGTCCCATCTTGGCTACTTGCAGTCTGAATACCCAAGATTGTGGAGCCTCAGGCAAAATGCTGTTGTGTTTGGGATTTGTGAGATCACTACCGCAGGACAAATGCAAACAAGACGGATTTAGTCTGCTAGCCAATATCTGAGCCTGAAGAATGCTCTGGGTTTAAAGAAGTTTCTTTGCTTGCTGCTTCGAAGGGCAGGGCCTTCATTACCTTCATGACCAATATGTTTTACTAATGCACATGACAAAGTTTAAAGCTATGAATTAATGCAAACATCAGAGAGTGAATATGACATATGAGGTTTTGCTTTTTTGTTAATCTTAGGTGTAATTGTGGGCTTAAATAGTAGTTGCTGTTAAATGTAAGAAATTCTGCTTTTTCTAACTTTATCTAATGATGTTAGATTAGATTTTTTATCAAAATGATTTTTATCAGAATGGTGACAGTGACAGCATATAATTGCTAGTCAGGGAGCTGTCTCTAAGTAGTGAACCCAAGGGAATGGTAGGTCTATATACATTATACAGTAATGCTAACAGGAGGGGCCCAATAGAGAACTTTTTGGCTAGGTTGGGAATGCATGACAAATGTCATGAAGAGGCAATATATATAATACTATATAAATATGTATGTATATATATACACGGTGAGTCATAAAAAAACGTATCCCTACATATTTTGCTATAACTTTGTCAGATATCAGGTTATGTTAAAGACATTTTAAGTAAAGATAGAGGAGTTATTAGAGAACATTATGACACTTAAAGTTTATGTTCAAATTGACCTCATAGGGCATCCGCGCATGTGCAAAGACGCATACACCTCTCCTTGACTGATTCATCAATGATGCGCTGATCCATTTCGTCCCATGCCTCCAAAACTCGTTGACATCATGTATTCGATATCTGTAGACCTTTCTTGCATGACACACATTTTATAGTCTACCGGATTTAAATCAGGGATGTTAGGTGGCCACAAAGTAGGCGGAATGAAATCAGGTGTTTCAGTTTGCAGTCACTCAAAAGTCTCAGTGTCGACCATTCTGGCCGTTAGCGGGCGGCCTCTACCTGGTCGACGATAAAGAAAACCCAGTTTTATCGATCTTTGAATGGAGAACATTAAATCCACCAAGAATCAACCTTTTATCTGAAAATTCCTTTAAAAACGTTTTGCACCATAATTTTTATTCTTTTTTATAATGTTATGACATGTTATCTTCTTCGGTGAACACCATTTTGTCGAGGGTTGTCGTGATGTAATTATAGTTTAGGCGGGTTCAGCTTTTTACAAAAATAATGTATATAGCACTTAGCTAGACTATCAAGCGTCATTATTCTGAAATTTCATTGAAATTGATGGTTATCTGCATGAATTATTTTAAATTATGTAGGGACACGTTTTATAATGACTCACCGTGTATATATATTATAAATTGACTGCCTTAAAGAATAGCTTCTTGCAGAGCTTAGGGTTTTTAATGGTCTGTAAACACTACTTGTACCATTCATCAAGTGTTGTGCTGGGTGGGGAGTGCCTGTGAGTGGATTTTTAGAGAGATGGCAGATATATGCTCTGAAGGAATAAATGAATGAATGTGTGGATGGTTGAATCAAATGAATAAAAAGAAAGACCATTGAAGCATAGCTATCAGGTGAGAAATGAAGCACCTTTGGACTAAAATAATTACTAATGACCACGTGGGTTTAGCTGAGGTCTTTTTGAATGGAAAGATAGTAGGCCTTCTAGTAAACCTTTAGACATTGTAGTGTTATGATTTGAGTATCTGACTCTGGTATTTGAGATCAACATTGGACTGATGGATGGCTGAGATGGCCCTTGGGTCAGTGAAAGACATTAATAGTCTAATAACAAGTTTTGAAGTATTTGTTAGTAATTAATTTATGATTGAACGAATTCTGTAGTGTCTCTGGTATTGCTCGAGCAAACTGACTGATTGACTTGTCAAAAGATTAAATGCGTGTGCTAGAACTTTGTCTTTCATCTCATAGCAGAGAAACGAGTTCAGAGAAACTATCATTGCAGCACGTGAATTATTTACTTTTAAAGTCTGAGATGGTGGTTGTAATATCACTCTGTAACAGCTGCATTTTATCCTTTCTTTTTAACTGTTGCAAAAACTATGGCTCACCAACTTTGATCATGCTCCTTTTGCTAGGAGCTAAAAACACTTTCAAACAATGTTAAAGTTTGCATTTATGATTTGGATTACAGAAAAACAAACTATATACCAAAATGTGGACAAGAATGTCGGTTAACTAACAGCCATGTTTGTTGTGCAGACAGCGGGCCTCCATCATGCCATTGATGGCCAACTATGGTTCTAGTCTTAACCAATTACTGCCTGCTAAGCACTTCCTTAAATTCAACTAGCAGAAAAGGACACATCATTCGCTCACTGTACAAATATAAAAATTGTGATGTTTTCAAATTGCTCCGATATATAGCTTGTTAGCATTTATTCTAGCCATAAGCCTATGTTAAGTTTTATGTTGTTAGTTCAGAGCTGTACAACTGTATATATTAAGTTAGACTTTTATAATAAATTGCATCATATTTTTCTGATTGCATTGTGTTACTACTCTCTCTCTCTATTGTAAGCATTGTTGTTGTAAAGTATGGGTGTTTTTGTTGTGTTAATAAAGATTACTTATTTACTTACATAGTATATGTATGTTATGTCACATTGCATTGTCCTTGATTTGAACTTCCTCAACTCCAGTTGTTTCTGTCCATTCACTTGAGTGGTGTATTTTCCAACAGGTGAGCCTTTGGATTGCAGATCTTTTTGTGGATCTCGGAGATGGTAAACTCCTGCATAAACTTTTGGAGATCATTTCCGGTGAGAAATTGGGTCGACCGAATAAGGCCATGCTCCGGGTTCAGAAGCTGGAAAATGTTGGCAGATGTCTCCAGTTTTTGCAATCAAAGGTCAGTTAGGTGACTTTTCTCTTAAACAGAATAAAATTAAAAATAGCTGTAGTATAAAATAAGAAACAGTTAAATATTCTGTATAGAATTCACTACCTTTGGCTTTGTGAGGTCCTTCTCTCCCTTTTACCTCATGTCATATGTTTTGATTGAAGACTCCTGTTTTTTCAGCTACCAACACTTTTTAGGAAAATACACTAATTCTCGTGATACAACAGTATTACCACAACAACATTCATTCATTCATTCATTCATTCAGAGCTCTTATATAGTGATGAATACGACGATTTCTACAGCGGCGTAACATGACACATGCCGTTATAAGGGCGCTTAGTGCCCCTCCCAGATACCTGACCAGAGGCGTGCCCAGCCCGAATCTGGCGATAAAGAACAGTTTCAAGTGCTTGTAAAAGGTGTATGCAGAGTCCCTAGTTAAAAGAACATGCAGATCTAAAGGAAAGTTATTCCTTGTGCTCCGTCCAATCGCTGAAAAGGCACAACGTTGCATCTTCGAAGTGCATGCAAAGGGAACAACAAGTTCACCTTCAGATGCAGAACAAAGATTTCCGTGGCCAGCCAGATCTGCAGTGGGGTAACGAATGCCAGAGGCATTCCCTAACTGGCACTGCCAAACCCAGACTGGTGTCTTAAATTCAATGCGCTGGGAAATAGGCAGCCAATGGAGCACGTCGTGCATATAATGCGAGACATGGCATGGTCAAATTTTGAAATACCACCAACAAGCCTAGCATCTGTATGCACCAAGCTGCCCAATGCACCCCAAGGGGAGGCCAACGTAGATGGTACTGCAGTGGTCAATGTACAACTACTACTACTAACAATAGTATTAGTAATAATAATAATAATAATAATAATAATAATAATAATAATAATAATAATAATAATAATAATAATAATAATAATAATAATAATAATAATAATAATAATAATAATAATAATAATAATAATAATAATAATAATGCCATTGATTGCAGCAGAGTGAAAAGTTGGAAAAATACATCTTTGAATCTTTAAATCTTTCTGCAGCAGTCATTCTAGTTCTCTTGATTCATGGTAGCATTTTCATAAAATTTCTAAATGCTTTGGCTATCAGGAGCAAGTGTAGGCCTATTTTGTCTAGGTTGGAGTTGTGGAATTTTGACTGACGCACATAAGATTCAACCATTGCTTAAAAAAACGAAATCAAGGATCATTACATCAGTATGTGTTTCTCAGTTTAGCATACTAACAGCAGAGGTTTACGCAAAAGAGTTTATGAATTCAAAGCATGTAGACCACAGGCTATGCAGGATTCATTAACAAGCAGAGAAGCTTTTATTGTATATGCTTGGTATGGTGCTTTTCAACAGCACAAATTACTTTTAAGTCTCTAACAAGGCTATAAATATCTGGTTAAGAAAGGTCAATGTGCTGTCTGAGCAACAACAACAGCGATTTCACTTCATTTAGTGCTTTCAAGTTGAGTTTAGATTTTGTCTAATAGTTACGTTAACGAGTTCTAATAAATTCACCACATGTTGTTGAATGTGTGCTTGTATTCTAGTGTCAAAATATATACTAGTCTAATAAATGCCATCATGTTTGTAATTAAGGTGCTAAGTTTAGTATAGTTTACAAACCTAATGTTACCGTACATAACCTTACCATAACTAATGTGATACTATAGAGTTATACTCCAGGTTCACATAGGTTGACCATTTTCTTTCTGTGCTTTTAATAAGCTTGAGAATTTTCTTGAGGGAGGCAACGGGTGTCAGCACGGGGACCATAGCCCTACCACACTTAAAAACTGGAGGAAGATGGCTGACATATTTTGATCTCTCTTTTGATCCAAAAGATTAAAATTTTTAAATGAATAATGACTTTATAACTGGTGGGTCATTAAAAATGTTGACGACGAAAAGATTGTGAAAGAAGCACTGATGACTAAAAGACGTTGTTGCAAAGTGCAACATTGGTTACTTGGCCCCTTCTGGATCTTGACTTTCAAACCTGTGCCATAAGCACTTGAACGAGGCCCACTTGTTGAATTTCACTATTTTCCGGACAGAGAAGTAATGGAACAAAGAGAAGTAAACCCTTTGTCTGTACATGGAATTGGACTGGATGGGTTTAAGTCTCTCCAGAGAGGGTCATTATGTGTACACTATGAGGAAGTCCTGAACATGCAATTATCTGTTGCCTTATAATTTTAATAGTGGTGGTATATAAATAAATGGAAATAAATAAATGGATGCACAAAGCGAGGTACTGTGTAAACAGGATAGTTTATAGTACAATATTTATTATTATTTGAACAGTCAAAATTCAAAGGGGTGTAGACACTGGAAGCCAAGCTGTGGAGGATATCTGCTGGAATTTAATTGACTTCTCCAACAGAGAGGTTAATGCATCTAATTTGCATTATAAAGAATGTTGCCACTGGCGGCTTGACAGGTGGGGGAGATACAGGACACTTTTGAACTGATCTGGGCAAAAAAGAGGTGAAATTTTTTTTCGCGCATGATGTGTGTTGACCTCGTTTGGCATTTCTTCGAAATTTGGGGACAACTGTATAGCGTGCCCCCACTGTTAAAGGTGGGGTCTTGTCCCATCGCCCCCCCCCGAGATCGCCACCCATGAATGTTGCACTTGTAAGCTGCAAAATGTGGATTTGACAGAAGCCAAATGAGCATCATTTGTAATTGTAATTGCAAATTTATATAGCTCCACTTCAAGAGACATTCATCAGAGGCGCTTCCAACATGACAATGAAATCACGATCGAACAGAATGGTCTTCAAGTGCTTGCAGAAAAGAGGCATAATGACTGTAATGGATTTGACGTTAATTCATGAGGCTAGCGAGGAATCCTGCGGCTTAGTTAGGTTGGGGATATAGTGTTTGCAGCAGGCCTTTGGGCTTCTGTTGTGTAACGTCACACATGACTGGTCATGAGTTCTTGAACCTTGGAGTTCAACTGGACTTCTGGACCTTGTGTCTTCTGCAGATTGAGCTTTGTGATTCAATATCATATTCTTCTTATTTAACTTTCTGGAACACTAGTGCTTCTGTGAGGTTCTTTAACCCTTTAACGACAAGCATGCAATAAATGTGTGGAAAACTAATCCCTCTCGTCATTAAAGGGTTAATGCTGTTGCGACATCTGAAAATTCCTGTTCTGCTGTATTCATAACACACAAGGAATCACCAGATAGTTACTTCATAACAAAGCGGAAATCCTTAATCTTAATCCTTCGAATAGAACCAACCAAGGACTTATAGAGCTGTGCCTTTGCAATGTACTTAAACACACTATTATCAAGTGGATTGATACATGCATACATAAACATAAATAGACTGGAAGATAGACTGGAGGATGCCTGCTGGATATCAACTGAACTACTGCAGTGGATTATGATTGACTGCTTTTACTTGAGTAACCATTAATTGATGTGTGGAGCTTTGTGATGATGGTGGCATAGAAGTTAGTAGATAAGATCAGGTGGAGGATGAACAATTTGCAAAAGATGAGGTTTCTGTGAGCAGCACTCTTATTTCATGTCGATGAGTCTGTAGCATTGACTGAGATTAGTTTGCTTGTGTAAATATTTACAAGTGGTAGTTTAACAAGTGATGTGAATCCACTGTCCAGGTATGTTTAAAGATATACAAGTGTTTTTTTCCAGGTTTGTTTTAAGATCTACAAAGGTTAAAATTAATTAGTGGTTCCAAGTGTCTGTTAAAATTAATGTTTCCAAGTGTCTGTTAAAATTAATGTTTCCAAGTGTCTGTTAAAATTAATGTTTCCAAGTGTCTGTTAAAATTAATGTTTCCAAGTGTCTGTTAAAATTAATGAGTGGTTTTTACATTGCTCTGTAAAATTTACGAGTGGTAATATTAGCAGGTGTTTTTTTCTTGGTGTATGTTATGATTAACAAGTGGTTTTTGAAGCGTGTTAAGATTGACAAGTGGTTTGTGCAGGTGACCATTGAGAACATCGGACCAGAAGACATAGTAGATGGTAGTCCACGTCTCATCCTCGGCCTCATCTGGACGATAATTCTCCGCTTTCAGATTCAGAACATTGTCATTGATTCAGTAAGTGATGACTAAGAATCAACAAGTTTTTGTTTCTGTACTAGGGGGAGGGTCACTGCCGTCAAAATATGGTATCTGTTTCATAACCGTCTGGGCAATGGACTAAAGTAGACTACAGAGGACTGAAGATTAGGCCACCATTGCTTTAGCATCCAAAAATGTTAGGCACTGCAATTAATCCTGTTTGGACTAACGTTTTTCAGATAAGATTTTTGAAGGGTATTGCCTTGAGCGAGGCAGGCTTTTTGGTCAGGAGGCCAGGCTAGTAAGACACTGCACTAGTAGATCTCTCTGCAGCGATATAATACGGTACAGGAAGGAATGTGAGGTTAAGCAAGCTACGGTACCTAATCAGTTATTGTTATTTCAATCACAAATTCGAATCGTGCCACTTCAAGAGAAACTTGTCAGAAGTGCTCCTGACTTAACAACATAAAACCACGATTGAACTTTGAAGAGGGTTTTAGAGAAAGGGACAAACAAAGGCCAAGAAGCTCATGTCATAGGTTGCTGTGTAACATATTCCAGAAAGGTTACAGACCACTACTAACATTACTGAGTAGGTAAGTAAGTGTTTATTAGCATCTGACAGGCACATATGGTAAAAAATGATTGAATACATTAATTACACTCAAGTAAATATAATCTACGGGCAACTTAGAAAAACTAAATGCAGCTCAAAATTAATTGGTTTCGCATCGCTGTTTGGAACAGTATAGATCTAGCAATTGGTAGCATCAAAAGAAGTCCTGTATTGTAGATATTGGACTTCCATTGCATTGTCCTTACCAAGAGGTGGCTATGTAGAGTGTATCAGTTTTCAGTGGTGCAGTCCTGAAGTTGAAGAAACTTTCTAGTGGAGCACGGATATGGATATGACAAAAAGACACATCAGCATGCTCTTTTATTTTTCTCATCTTGCCTCAAGATATTTGTTTCAGCAATAGGTTTCCCTACTGGCTTCCTGTCTGAACAGACTAGTTATTCTGAAAACGTTGTCAACAGTGGCACAGGTTTTGCATCGGTTTCCATGACCTTTTTAAGTGACCTTTAAGTGAGGCATCGTGGACTTAGATTGTATGATGAGTTTAAACATATTTATAAATATAAATATATTTAAATTCGTGTTACTACATGAGACGCTGACACTAATTCGATCGTATGTTTATGTACACACACGCGCCCACACATATGTATAAGTGTATTTATAAGAGATCTATAGGATAATAAGTCACAGGTCAAAAGTCTGACCAGTCTTTGGTGAGACACTTCACTAGACTTTTTACTGCACAGGTCTCTCTCTGGTCAAGTGCCTGTTTGCCTTTACAGTCAGCAATTAATTTTTAGACCCCAAACTGGAGTTCGGGTAGGCCATGGGAGTGTCAAGATGAGTGAAGGGAACAATTATTCAGAAGACGGCTGAGTAATAAATACCACCATTATGAAGTGCTCTGCATGGGTCACACTTGCATACCAAGCAGATAAACCTCTTCGTCTTGTCTTATTAATGGCTGAGCCGGAATGTTCTGTCCACGGTATTCCACTGCTGCGATTTGTTGCTTCCCGTGTGGTGTTTTCAGGAAGCCCCATATGAACTGTGGCCTGCAGTTCACTCAGAGGCTTCAGCTGTTGGATGTTTGACCAATTTCTTTTGTCAAAGTGTCTTTGTATTTATCTTGCTAATTATTGTTATGGTCATCATTATGATCATCATTGTCCTCGGACATTGTCACAATTAATCATTGTTATATTTCATCATCGATAATTATTTATCTTATTGTATTACAATCAGATTTGTTGATCCATTCTCTTAATATATTACTGTTGATGATCCTTGATAATGAAGAATATGGTTACCTGATAACTGTGCTAAAACTCTGATCAACTTAAGTGGTCAGATGGCAATAAAGGAATTTAACCTATTTAACAATTCTAAGTATAACAATACCAATCAGTTAGAGACACTCTTGTATACTCAAACACATTTACCTGAGCAGCTTGACACAGGCTATGAGACAACTTACGCAACAACTTATGCAAACAGTTATGCAAAGATTTGCAAACAATAAGGCAGAGATTCCGGTGAACACAAAGGAGGCATTGTGCCATGGAATCTGCAGATAGTGTTTTTGACCACACTGATTAACATTATTGCCTTTGGTCATCTGTAGGACCTTCCAGTTTCCTCAAGTAGCCGTATGATTGTCCGAGGCCATAAATACCTGTAAAACACGTCGCTGGTCATAGGCAGTTGTGTTCGGAATCACCTGTGTCTTTTGCACCTGTTAAACAAGCACTGTAAGCAGGTTAAGTGCCATTTTGCACAGTTGCCAGTTTTGACTTGGTTGGCCTACATGCTCACGAGGTCCACGTATATGTTATAGGGTACTTGAAGTCTGCTTGTTGCTTGATTAGAGATTTTCAAAATATTGCTCCATTCATTAAAGTGCCTATCTATCACACCAAGGCCTATTACGTGGCTCTTTGGTTTTATAATCTATGTTCAATTCGCATGATCAAAGGCTGCAGGTCATATTAAAGTGCTCAACAGTTTATAGGTTAATTGTCGTTACCATGTGGTGCATACCTTAAATTTTCAGCAACTGTCTTCGCATTTTAGTTTGCTTTCCAGTCTTTTGGTCACACTGTGTGATGCAACTGCTGAGGTAGTTTCTGTTTAATGACAATGTTTCTGTCATGATGAAAATGATTAGCTTCACCATCGATCTTCCTTTAGTCAGTAGGGCTCAGACTGGTACAGTTTGAGTGTGGCCCTGTCGGATTTACAACCAGAAAGTGATTCTAGCTTTATAGTACAGTTCTATGGTCCAGTCCATTTGTAGAGATTGATCTAAACAAGGGATACGCAACCTTTTCGTTAATGTCGGCCGCATCAAAGTTTTATATTCTCATAACGGCCGCCAAGATATAGATATTTAAAAATATTGGGATGAGAGATAAGATTTATTAATAAACACTATTAAACAGTGGCGACCCCATAAAAATATGCTTAGGCCTGTTACGAAAATGTTTAGTGGCGTCCATCTCCTTCTCCACGAACTTTAGTACCAGCGGCGGTGCCAGGATTTCAGGCTTGAAGCCCCAAGCCCTTCCGTTTCTCCCTTTCCCTCCTTCTCTGCCCTCCCTTTGTTCTCCATCCCTTTCTCCTTCCTGTACCTCCACTCCCCTCAGACACTCCTCCTCTTCTTCCTGTCTCTCCCCTTCCTCCCATTCACCCCTTCCTAGTCCTTTCCCTTTCTCCAGGCCCGGCCGTAGGGCGTGCGGGGCCCAAGGCAGCAAGCGTTGAGCGGGACCCCAAGCAAAAATGGCATTGCGGAGTTGATTTCCTGCCAATACGGTAGGCCCTATTGGCATTTGGCAATACTATACGTATTGAAATAATGCAAAATCGAAATTAAATCGGTTAATGAACACACAATGCAAATCAGGCTCTTAGCTTAATACTAGAATGTTACTATGAAAGCAATGTTTTATTTAATTATTTGAATATATCTGTTCAATCTCATCGTAGTAAATTTTTTTTAGCCAGCAGCGCGGGCCCCTGAAAGCCCGGGCCCAAGGCGGGTGCGTCGTTCGCTCTGCTCCAGGGCCGGGCCTGCCTTCCTCCTACAACCACTCCCACCATCTTTGAAGAGGGGGCCCAGGGATTCTTCCCAGGAAAACTTCAGGTTCTAGATGCATGTACATGTGCGTTTTAGTATAAATCCTGTGAAAAAACGGTATTTGCACGTGTGGCAACTGATAAATTTGGGATATTTACATTGCATTACAAGGACGGCGGTAAAGGATGCAGTTGGAATGTCGTCCCGTTGTCTTTCATCCTTTCCCATTAGAAATGTTGAGCTGTTGCTTAAGGGACAATTTTTATTCTTCATGAAATAAAATTCCAGAATTTCCTTTCTAAGAATTAATACACAGACGGCCGCCAAAACATTATCTAAGCTGGATCAGCTGTCCACGGCTGCCAAATCTCCCTGTCACGGCCGCAGGTTGCGCACCGCTGATCTAAACCAACAGAAAAATCGCCAAAAGCCATTAATATTGCAATTAAGCATTTTGTCGATGTTCCTCAATACTTCAGTTGAAGGACACTCATGGTGATGTTCTACAAATAATTGAGAATACTTTCCAGTTTTGTAGCAGCAATAGTTACCATTAAATGACAGGGTTATAATTTTGATTGGTTGTAGGGTCATATTCTTGCAGGCATGCCCACATGTAGCCCATATATGACCCCTTTCCCGTATATGACCCATATTCCCATATGGGTTCCGTATAGAGCCTATACGGGTCCCAGGCATTGTCCATTGATGTGCTTGCATGGTAGGAACTGCTGAAGGTGACAGTCAATGCTGATAACCGCAATTATGTCAAAGAATGTCACGAATACTTAAAAGGTCATCGAAATGGTAAATTTTTGCTGGGTTTTGCTGTCAAACCTTTTTCTTTTGTTTTTCCTTTCTTTCCTTATGTTGAGAGGGAAAAAGTTGTTTTCTTCGTATTAAAAGCTAAAGGTTTCATCTTCAACTGCAAGGTGAATTGTTGGCACACACACAAAAGCACTAACCTCATCTTAGTTTACCCACTGGATTATTGCATGCTTCAGAAGACCTCAGTTCTGTTCATAGCCTGTGAATAGATTAAAAATTGATGTTGATGATAATGATAAGATGAAACCTTTCTGCATTGGTGACTCTGACTGTATGTAACTAAGTATACATAGCTGCAGTAAATCCTTTTGGAGTATGCTTAAAAGTCTGACCGGAATTTGTTGACAAAGAGGCAGGCACAGTATGAATTTGTTTTAGGCTATAGTTTAGAACTATTTCCGATTTCTGCAGTCACTTCAGACAAGCAAGTGTTGGTAGTGATGCTATTCTGGGCCTTCAAAACAGAAAATGAAATAAAATCCTTCCAACTTTAACTGTTTTCATTTGCTCTGGAAGTGTGCATGCTGACCCTGCATCTTGCAGCCTTTGAAGAGCAGTTGTTCAATGTAGGTGCAAAGTTTATGGACACTGTTGCATCAGTTACGATGCAGGAATGAAAGTGGAAACCCACAAGACACTTGCCAAAAGTCAGAAGGATGACACTAATGTGCATATCAGCATAATGGTAACCGAGGGTTCAACAATGTCAAACAATTTGAGGGAACGTGATCAAAGGGACCAAGGTCATGGCTGTGTATTCAAGTTCTTAGTGTTTGGTTGATGTGCTTCAATGTATGATGGCTTTTGTCGGTTGTCTAACACAGGAAGAAATGTATCGGAACTGCTGCAGGAAGGGTAGAACCAAAGTGCAAGAAGTTGTCTTATCTCTTTGTTTGAATAATTTAATAATTTACATGGTTTTTCACAGGATAAATCTGTTCTTACAGGTTTTATTCAGATCTGCACTTTCTGGAGCATAATTGGATTCTACTGAACAATCTGAACTGTTTTAACAGTATCAGTGATATTGGTTGGCCCAGAGTACAGTAGTTATATGATCTGAAGGAAGATGAGAGTAGTGCCACCAACACTGCAGGTGACTTTTGTGATGCTCAGCTGCAAAAAAGGCTGTGTTGCGAGTAATGCTACTCGCTTGGTTTTAAATGAATTTGCCTGCCAATGAGCTCACTTAACATTTTAACGACGAGAGTTTACTAAATGCGAATTGGAAACCAATGCAGCTCGTTGTTGAAGTGTCAAAGTAGATTGGAACTGTAGAACCAGCTTCTTAGCTATGTGCAGAAGATATAAGGGAGATGCCAAGATGTCATTTAAATGAGTTTTATGCCTAGGACGAAAATTAATTATTTCATAATTTGGTGGCATTTTACGTAAATGGGAAGTAAGATTTTGGGAAGATGGCAAGATGATCTGAAAAATATGACTCAACAGGAGCAACAGCTTCAAGTGATCATGAATCACGTTATCAAGACATCCAAGGTGTGGCCTTTATAATAAGTCACAGGGCAAAATGGAATAAATATACTAATCTAACTATATTACACTGTGATAAGGTGAATCTTTACAATTATTTTAGGGATGCATTTATAAATCTGAGTTAGCTACTATGTCTCTTGTGTTCGGTGATGGGCAATAGTTAACTAAAAAGTTGCTAACTTTTAGTTTAACTAAAAAATTTTAGTTAAGGAAGAAGTTTAACTAAAAAAAAGTTTAGTTAAAACCATAGTTTAACTACAAATTTTTAGTTGCTAACTAAAAAGTTTAACTAAAAAAATCAGCAATATGCAACAATTTTTCCATGGTGAACATTGAACACTGTCAGCAAAAAACATTTTAACACTGCATGGTTGTAGCATTAACAGCCTGTGTTTTCAAATTCATACACTACTTACAGTACACATGTAACTTTATGCCAGAACAGTACACATTGCATAGTTTGAAGGTGAAATTGTCATTGACACTTTGCGTTATTACAGTTCACTTAACGTCTTTTATTGTGAAAATGTTTGTCGTAAAAAGTTTGGAAAAAGTTGGGAAAAGTTTAACTACTTTTTTTTAGTTTAGTTAACGGTAACTAATTTCCAAAATCAATTGCCAACTTTAGTTAAACTATTTTTTAGTTGGAAAATAGTTTTAGTTTAACTAAAAAATAATAGTTTAGTGCCCATCACTGCTTGCTTTACACCTTAATGTAGTATGTATGTATGTAAGAAGCCACTTTGTATACAGGCCCGGCTCAAGACATTTGGCGGCCCTGGGCAAATCGGCGGCCGTAGGCAAACCGGCGGCCCTAAGCACAAAAAGTTGATGACTTTTTTAGTCATTCACCTCTATTTACGAATAATAATTAAATAATTAAAAAAAAATGGAAAATTGGCGGCCCCTAAAAATCGGCGGCCCTGGGCGGCTGCCCAGTTGCCCATATGGACGAACCGGGCCTGTTTGTATAGCATGTTTTAAGTTTTAAAGTACCTCTTTCAAGGTGTTGCAACCATCCATGACTATCTAACTGATCTAAACAAGTATGTTCTGTGACAGTTTGAAAATGTTTGCTGAGCAGAGTTAAGTGCAACATCACATATGTGCAGCCGAAGACTGTTCCAAGGTGAAGGCCCGAGACTTTAGGGATGGACCGTGGGCTCCTGTTGATGTGTGGAGGCACGGCTCTTGCATATCTCCATGACAAGCCAACATGGTTGACTTGAGACTGGAACATAAAGATGATGTGTGCTGGTGAGGTGCTGACCAATGAAGCCACCCCAGAAGGACAATCTTGAATTTAATTTGCTCCTCAACTGCAGGCCAGTAGAGATCGAGTGTCCCTCATATAATCAGATACATGAAAGCACTTTGGCAGATTGGCCAGTAGTTGGGCCATGCAGTTTAGAACAGATTGAAGCTGATTTATTCAGAACTTTGGTGGACCTGCAAGGATGGATTTTTACAATAGAGATACCTGTAGTGATTGTCCATTGGAGATGATATTTATCAGTATTTAATCAATTAGTCTAAGACATGCTGCAGCTGCTAATGTGCTACACGAAGTGCATGGTTCCTGCTATGTTATGTTTAGGTTATGTTTGCTTACTAGAGCAGAGTCAGGAGCCTCTGACAAGGTAAATGAGCATGGATTATATATGAAATTAATCAAACAGTATATTCCAGTTAGAAGTTTGATGGTTTTCATAAACTGGCTTTAATAATATGTAGTTTAAGACAAGTGAGGATTTTATCCACTGTTGCTATTTGCTGTTTACCGGTATGTGGATGACAATAGTATGCAGTGTAAGACAAGTGAGGGTTTTATCCACTTTTGCTATTTGCTGTTTATGTGGATGACACTATTGTTAATCTGAGAGAGAGACACAGACAGACAGACAGACAGACAGAGAGGGAGAGGAATGTTTGGTTAATGGCTTGTAGGTGGATGTGTGATGCATGTAGATGACCTGCTGTTATTGGCAGCATTGTTGACTTCTCTTCAGAATGTGATTGTCACTTGTGAATTTGAAGCATGCTATTTGATAGGAAGGTCAACCTAGCAAAATCAATGGTGCTTAGGATTGGTAGTGCTTTTAAACATTTCTGTAAGTGTTCAACCATAACTGATTTAAGCTTACCATGTGTTGAAAGCGAAACATCAGTTCTCAAAGTTCTTCACTCCCGGGACCACTTCACTGTAGTCACGCGGTGGACCACCTATGTTTTGTGACCCAACAATTGATTTTTATCAAATGTGTTGTGTAAATGAGCATGGTAGAACAAATATAACTGTGGAGGTAAAATGGTTCCACTATGACATAAACAGTGACGTCACCAACACCATAGAATAGATGTAGTATTATAAAAAAAACAGGCTAGAATGTTATTTGCTGAACTTCAACAACACAGTGTATTAATACGGTATGCATGGAAGGACGTTGAGGGAATGTGTCGCGGACCAGTTGGCTCACGCTCATGGACCGCAGGTGGTCTTCAGACCACACTTTGAGAAGCATTCGTCCCGGTGTATATCTAAAAGTAATATTTAGTTTTTTGCATGATGTAATTTCTGCAGTTGACAACTGGAATGCACCGCCCTGCGAGACTGTGTGTGTGTTTGGAGTAATGGTTGATCTGACGATTAAACAGGCCTGCTTGTTGATGTTGTGCAAGTGGCCATGGTAGATTGAGTGAATATGATTACCTTTGCCTTTAAGTACTCCTGTAGTTTGAGTTGATAGACTGATTTTGTAATGGCAATCGGAAAAGGACTGTGGGCTGTTGTTTCCACTTGTCCTGGGTCAAAGAAAGACTCCACGGCTTGAATGTGTCAGTTTACTCAAATTAAAAAGATACCTACGTGAAAATGATCTCATTATGTGTGTATATTATATATTGATATGTAGTGTGATAATAATTGATGATGATTATTCTGAAAAGACTGTTATGAAAAAATAAACCCCAGATAAAGATGTGTGTTCATGCGTATTGAACCAAACTGATTTGCATCTTAAAAAACTCTGAAGTTCCTTTTGTGAAAATGCAACAAGACATCTTGAAATGATACTCGAAATAATGCTTCTGTTGTTTGACTTGTGTGTGTGTGTTGTATGTGTGTGTGTGTGTATCTGTGTTGTGTGTGTGTATCCGTGTGTGTGTGAGAGCTCCCTTGCATTTATATTTATACAGCACTTTTATATCGATCAGAGGCACTGAGGCTCGGCTGTCTAAGGGATCTGTTAAGAGGTCTGAATTTAGCACTGTATCACAGCTTATTTATATGTGAAGCTAAGATAGCAGACGATGCAAGTTTTGTACAACATGATGTATGATAATCTGTTTACTTCAGGGAGAGAGCAGTGAGAGACGTTCAGCGAAAGATGCCCTGCTTATCTGGTGTCAAAAGAAGACACATGGGTACGAAAGTGAATGTCTTTCTAGAAGTTTAATTCATCGGCTTTCACAGAGTTATGCCTTACTTCCCTCCCTTACTTTCTTAAGTTCATGTGCTCACCAGGAATTGGTGATGATTGCACCGACCTGAGATTTATTGATACTATGTCATCATCATTGCTGTACACCCACCGAACACTTCATGGTTTCCCTTCACACGACCCTGCAGCGTGCTGCCAGAGCCAAGTCATGAAACTGATGTAATAAAGATGTTGTGATGACATCAGGTGATAGCAAGAGGATAATTGCTATGATGTCTTCACTTATAAGATTAATTCTGTGTGATGCTTTAACCACCAATTTTAGTTAATTTTTTCTGTACAGCTATAAGGGAGTCAAAGTCGACAACTTTTCTACAAGTTGGCGTGATGGGTTGGCCTTTAACGCGATCATACATGCTCATCGGCCTGACCTCATTGAATTCGACCGACTCGTATCTTCAGATCACATTGGCAACTTGAATAATGCGTTTGATGTAGCAGAAAATAAATTAGGCATTCGACGTCTCCTTGATGCTGAAGGTAAAACATTTCAATGCAGACATATTAATATTATATACACTTGCAGAGACATAAGAGAAGGTATGCATGTAAACATACCACATAAACTGCAATAAGACCTATGAGATGATTGTCAGGGTAGCCCGGGGTCGTGCGAGGGGGGGGGATGAACCAACTGAGACGTTGGGCTTAACCAGAGTCAAGAGCTTGAGGGTTCTTGGAGTAATTGTGTCTGACACCCTTGGTTTCGATGAGCATATCGATCGAATATGCTGTGGAGCCAGGCAGTCCTTGTATACCTTCCGCGTGCTTACTGCCCATGGTCTTGCTGGTCCCAGGCTGTATGATGTGGTACGAACTATTATGCTGTCACGTCTGCTGTATGCCGCCCCGGCATGGTGGGGATATGTTGGACAACAAGAAAAGGAAGGCTCCAGGCAGTTGTAAATAGGCTAATCCGACAGAGGTACCTCCCTGGTGATTGCCCAAAGATCGAAGACATGTGCCATCTGGCCGATACCCGTCTGTTTTCGGTGGTTCTCGAAGAACCGGGACATGTCTTTCATGGGTTGCCCCCCCAGTTAAGCCAGCGGTTTACAGTCTGCGCCCCAGACGCCATGACCGGGTGCTGCCAGAAGCAGACAATCAAATGAAGAAAACATTTATAGTCAGAATGTTATTCTCGTATTAATTTATCATGATGTATGTACGCCGATGCATGTTCAGAGTGCTGTTTGGCAACTGGTTATATTAAAGAATATACTTACTTACTTACTTACTTTAGATAGGTCACCCTTGGATGTCTTGATAATGCATCCAGATTTGCAATCACTTCAATCTGTCTCTCCATTTGAGTCATATTTTTCAGATCAGTTTAGTAATTTGATGACTGTCTGACAGCCAGACATGCATACCTCCAAACATAATAATCTTCGTTTATTAATTCAAACTTATAAGTATGCAGTAAAATTACATGATATAGTAGTAACAGACAATAACAAGTTTAACAGGAGTCGAATTTAACTGTACAGCAGCCATGCAAGGTGCCCATCTGTACTACTGCTCATTTTACAATCGCCACCCAGGGAATGAAGGCTGAGTTAACCTTGTGGGGCTAACGGTATTGAACCTGCGTCCTTCCGATCTTCGTGCCAGCGTGTTACCATTCAAGCATCTCCCCGCCCCAACATATATATATTTTTCTGTGTTCTAATAACTTATTTGTAAGAGGACTGTAATATTTATGCAGTCATTCAGTCTGTATATTAATTTGATATTGCATTAGGTAATCAATGACTGGATTTGACACTGTGTTTAACGTATCTCAATTCAGATGTCGATGTTCCAAGGCCAGACGACAAATCCATCATGACCTATGTCTCAGCACTTTACCATTACTTCAGTAAAATGAAGTCGGAACTAACGGGAACAAAGAGAATTGCTAAGGTTTTTGCATGTTTTATGTATTTCACATATCTGGCCCTTTGTGCAACCTCCTTGTCTTTTACATAAAATGCATCATTTTAGTTTCTTTCAATAGATGACTCGTAAATTTGTTTCATGGCTTTGATATCTTTCTTGCATAAATGAATGATGGGACAAAAGACTAATTTACAATTCAGTTTCTTTTGTCCAAGGGGTGTGCAATAGTCTATGTTTAGTGTGCTGAACTGTTAACCCAAAGGTCAGGGGTTCAAATCTCTGCTAAGGGAGGAATATGTCTTTCAGCTTGTGTGACCTCATGAACTCTGGTATATGTACAAGTGCTGATTGTACACTTTCAATGAGGAGGTCGTATGGTAAGGGACTGGCTACCCGCCCTCTTGTGATGGAAGATAAGGAAGTTAAGTTGCCAGCACTTTTACCTATGACTGCCTCGTGGGCTTAGCTCAAGGTATGATAGATCTGTTATGATTGTCATAGACATTGGGAGGGCTGATGGACATCGCTGAGATGCAGCATGATTACGATCGACTGGTGACCAATCTGCTCGACTGGATTAATTCCACGATCAACAAACTCAATGATCGGAATTTTCCAAACCACCCAGATGGTATACAAAGGGAAATGGTGAAGTTTACAGAATTCCGTTTGAAGGAGAAACCACTCAAGTTAGTACAAAATTGTGTTCTGCCTGTGATTCATCTAACGGACCTAGAACAATTTGACAGAAGTTGCTGCTAATAGTACTTGTAATAATATGCAGTAATTAGACACATGAATTTCCTAGATTGGACAATGATGGGTTGATATTTAAATAACTGATGGCTGAATCTTTTAAATAACTGATGGCTGAATCTTTTAAATAACTGATGGCTGAATCTTTTACAACATCATTCTGGTTTCATGGATTGTATAATGTACTGCTTAAAATAATCAAATCAAATCAACTCAAAACCATTTTTATTTTGAGGAATCCAAACAACAGTCACATAACAATAGTAACAAGAGACATATACACTGTTGTTAAACCCTCAGAATGGGTACTCAGAAAGGGACATTGTCCCGCTAAACCCTGTAGAACCCTTATACTTGTATATAATAAGATGGCTTGATTAGATACGTACATATGACGAGCCCCGGTAAGGGCCGTAAACAGAACACAAAGTACAAAATCCTAAAGCAAAGCAAAAGAACACAAAACCAATCCGTAGCAAGATTTCGATCAAAATACATCAGTCAAAATAACTCAAACCGGTGCAAGCACTTGTTGTCTGCTCAACTTTCCGTGCGTTTATCATGAGGACAAGTTTCATGCTACTCTTTAGCAGTGCTTCATGTCATGCCAACTTTAATACATTAAATGTGACAGTTGATGTTAAAATTTGGGTAAAGGCCATTGTGAAATCCAGAAATACGTTACGTTTCCTAAGCCCTTGACAGCCAAAGTTACATGAACCTCAGTGGAGGTCCTAAGTTCGGTGGTCATCTCTTCTTTGCATTCTGTGATAGTGGGTTTGAGGTTGCTGACAGACTCTATGCAATGCCATGGACAAGCATCTCTTTTCCCTTGGGGCTTCCACGTCAAGAGCGCCTCTGAATAGCTCCTACTGTCAAGAGGTGCTTACAAATTCCCAAATACAATACAATACAAGTTGTTCATGCACACTTGTGTTAAGCCTCAGATTGAGATTTAACGACCTTGCCTGTGTAATAAGTTCTATAAATGAATAAATAAATTTATGAGTACAGAAATAAATAAAGGTACAAGATGATTTGTTGCATATGACACTGTAGATACAAAGAAAGAGACAACATTGAAGCTCTTTTCTTCAGCATTCAAGCAAAGCGCAAGGCTAATGGTTGGAAAATAGGTGGAATGTCAGATGGAAAGCTTGTCTATGACATTGAGAGTGGATGGAGAAAACTGGAGAAGGCAGAGCACGACAGGGAACTGGCTTTACGAGAGGAACTCATGAGGTCATTGTCTTTACTCTTTTGTTGCGTTAATGAACTCATTCAGTTCACTTTTAACTCATTCATTCATAACGGACATTTATATAGCGCCTCTTCGAGGAGTACTACTCAGAGGTGCTCCCGACTCCAGCATGGCTGAATAGGGCGGTCTTAAGACGAGAAAAGAACTTTTATCATTAGCCTCATCATCGTATTCAGGATTAATGGGAATGTCTGATGTTTTGGATGCTGGACCGTAAAACCAGAGATCTGGGATTCAAATTCCTATCCGAGTTGCATGATGTTTCAAGCTTTCTGATCTTGCATCCTATAGCAATCTCATTTATAAATAAGTACATTGGCTGTACACTTTTGGTGGGTAGATCCCGTGGCAGCCAAAGAATTGGCCATCTGCCCTCACATGCCGAAACTGAGAAATATCAAGTCATAACATTTCGCACACATGGCTGCCTCAAGGACAAGGGACTCCTTATCTTCTTCATTGTCTTAATTGTAAAAATGTGTAGTTCCCATAAATTTTTGTTGTTAATCATTGTTTTTTTTGGTTGCCAGTTTGTTTAGATGGTGATATGTGGTGTGTGTCATTGTAGGCAAGAAATGCTAGAATGCCTGAGGCAAAAGTTTGAGAGAAAGGTTAGCTGTGCAGTGGTTATTGAGACTATTTAAATATGTTTCCATTTAATTATATTTATTTATCTGTTTTAGTACTATCAGTTGATTATCATAAAGCCAATGTCTGAGTAACCAAGTTGATCATTGATGGCATATAGAAGCATGTCACTACATTTGTAGTGTAAGTAATGATGTGAAACACTTGACAGTAGAAAAATTTAATGTAGTTGAAAAAAGAATTTTAAAGCACATTCACTTCACTTATGAAGTTCTCTCTAGAAATTGACCACATTTCGTTTTTGAAAGATTGTATACAGTACAGTACAATGCAACTGTAATTTGATGATCTACTTACAAAGTTCAGAAGTGCACATTAAAGCGTGGCAAACATTTAGAGCCATAAATAGAAGTTTTCAGTTTAGAGTGAAGGACAGTTTTGGTAAGAGAGTTGCGTACATGAGGAGGTAGAGAGTTCCAGATGGAGGGACTGGGAACTGTGAATGAATGCCGGGCAAAGACAAGATGTGTACCATGAACAGCATACTTTCCAGCATATGCTGATTGAAGAGAGGATTGGCAAGAGCTACAGGGTGTAACAGTAGAAGATAATTAGGATGGCATGTGATTTGAATGTGCTTTAAGTGAGGAGTGCCAACTTGAAGTGGATTTTCTCACACACAGAAAGCCAGTGTAGAAGAGCGGGTGTGATATGGTCTTGGTAAGAGATTTGAAGATAGTCTTGCAGCCTCTCGCACACTCAAAATAACTCTCATAAATAGAACTTTATCAAGTATGTAATAATCTTTGCTGAATTTTGTTACTTATTCATACAGGCTGCTTTACGTGAAGCATGGCTGACAGATATGACAGGCATTTTATCTGACCAGAATTTTGGAAACAGATCAGACCAGGTTGAAGCTACATTGAAGAAACAGGAAGCAATTTCAGCCGACATTGAAGCAAGGGTTCGTGTTTTGATTATATCTTTATTAGGATTTATTGTAAAATGGATTTCTTAACTTAAAATATAAAGTATTTGTGAATTAAAAACGAAATCTGACCTTTATCATTAATACTTTAATGACTAGCTGGATTGGTTTCCCAGTCACTTTTATTACTTGCTAGTCGTTAAAGTGTTCATGGGTGGTGTTCATTTTTAATGACAAAATTAAAGGTGTCATATGCAAGGCAGAGTAGCTGTAGTGAAATCAGAGCATCATGCCCTTCTGCTGTGATTTCTTCATTCAGCTGTCATAATTTCTTGTTCTCAGGGCAGCTCGGTGCAAGAACTCAGTCAGATTTGGAGGAGAATCCATTGGTGGTGTGTGTACATGTGAGAGAGTGCCTGCATTTAGAGACTCTTCCTGGTAATTTGGGGAGGGAAGATAGATGAATGGTAACACTCTTGCATGAAGAACATAAGATCTTGAAAGATGCGGTTCGATACCCACAAGCCCCCTCTAGGTTGACTCAGCCTTCCACTTCCCAGAAGCAGCGGTAGAATGAACGGGCGCCTAACAGGCTGCTAAGACGTGTGTTCAATCAGATCTTGATAATTGTACCATCGTGTTTCAATGTAACTTACTGCGGTTTGTCAGTGAGCTTGTCAATAAACATGAATATATTATTATTAATTGAGCTTTGTGCACCCACGTTGTTTCCTCATTGAATTTTGATATTTGCCAAACTTTAAGCTGGAGTGAATTAAGGGCATTTTATTAAAACATTCATAGGTCTGTCATGCAAGTATTTTGTTTCTACCAAACAGGAAAACCGTTTTACAGTGTTGCATGAATTAGCAACTGATTTGATTCGGGAAAACTACCATGCAAAAGATGCCATATCCAAAAGGTTAAGACGTGTATTTTGTTGTTTAAATTTTAAAAAGTAATATGTTCCAAGATAGAAAATTTGTTTTTAAAAAATCATCAAGACTTTAATTTCTTAGATCTTGGATTCGTTACTTCCCCATAAAAACAGTATGAGTTAATGTGAGTTAGTAATAATGGTTAGAAAAGTTGGGATAGAAATGTGTTTCTATTTCATGAATCATCATCATTGCCTCCCTGTAGTGACTGACCATGCCTCTGATTCAAGTATTGATGTTTGCATGTGAATCTCATATTTTTTCATTCATTCATTCATTCATTTGACATTGCTTTTTATGTGTAACTTCTGTTTAGAGAGCAAGAGATTTTGACAAAATGGCAGCATCTGAGAGATCTGCTTCACAAGAAAAGTAATGTTCTACATGGCTTTGCTGAACTTCTGGGAATGTTTCGAGAGATTGAGAGCATGGGAGTCCAGATGAAGGAAATGGAGGTAGTTGTTGTTTTGTAGACATTGTTTGTATCATAGTGCCTTTAAGGTACAAACCACAAAAAAGCACCAAATCCACGATTGTCCAACTGATTTGTAAAGTTTTGCGTAAATGATGACTGAGAATATATGCTGAGTCAAGTTTGAATATCATTTTGTAACAATGTATGACTGTCAGACTGCCAAACTTAGTTACATTAATCAATGAAATGCTAGAGAGAACTTAAAGCTCTGCCATGAACTAATTTTAATTGCACAGACTGTATGGTTAGAATAGCTACCAGTATATCTGAATTTTTCTAACTGTTGTTTTAATATTGCACAGTAGAGATATGTTTCTTTACCGTTTCCAGCTAGTACTGCAGTCCGATGATTATGGAAAGCACCTGCTAGGAGCAGAGGATCTCCTACACAAGCACATCCTGCTTGAAACACAGATTAAGGTCATTGGAACACTGATTCGTTCGTTGAACCAGAACGCCCAGCCATTCATGAAGTCACTGCATCCTGAAGCACAGCTCCTGCAGAAACGCCTGGAACCACTCAACAGGGATTTTGAATGGTGTGAACTTTTTTACAAAACTTTATTTGACAACATCTGTGTTTAAGAATAAGCCAAATTTGACTGAAATAATTTTCCTTGGTTTACAATATTCAAGGAGTTAATTGGACACTCCCAAGCAATGTTCCCTCTAAGCTGCGCACGTGCGCGCGCGCGCACGGCATTTCAAACTAGCGCGCACAACATTTCCTCCTGGCGCACAAACTTCGTGAGCTCTAATTTTTATTTCCGGTGTTAAATTTTGCCCATTGTTCCAGCTGACGACATATTTAGCCTACGATGCTCTAAAGGCCAAACAAGGCTTGTGTTAAGAAATGTCTCCCCGTGTAGATCTCTGCACTATTATAGCCTGTATAGGTCGCACGCTTCATGATAGGAGTCAGGACCTAATTGATACAGACAGCCACAGGTGTTCGTATGTGTGGGGTCTGTCTAAGTCACCCGATGTGTCAGAGTAGTGGACCCACAGAAGAAGCGACACTCAGTTGTACACACCAATATGCAGCCAGGCATGATTCGGAAGCTTACAACAGCTGCATACCCTTCTACGGCAGATCACTCACCTCTGACCCATGACCGAGGGTGTTCGAAATAATACCAACCTCGATCGTTCGTCTCTCTTTCGCTGTCTCATTCGCTCTCTCTGGTTTCTCTCACTCTGTCTCTGTAGCAGTCTGTCTCTGTCTCCCTCTACAAAGCCATGTGACCTGTACACACTACATATGACTGCAGATTTCCAGAATATGAAATACTCAAATGGAAAGTGAGCTATGCCTGTTGGCAGACACACAAAGTTATGATTTTGGGCAAACCGAGATTGCTAGATTAGCAGTGAAATACTGTAAACTACTTGACAAATCTGGCGACGAATACGAGAAGCAGGCTTGCAAGCAGTATCGTGACTTTAAATATATTGCAATCGAAAACTTTAAGGTAGGAATTTTCAAGATATTTGCCGATCCATCTAGCATGCAGTGTGAACGTGGCTTCAGCCTTATGAATGCAACGAAGACAAAATGCGTAATCGACTTCAGGTTGACTGCCTAGACTGTGTAATCAGAATTAAGATTTTTGTTCTGGTGAAACAAATTGACCTGGATCATGTGTAGGCCATGCTTTTTAGCAATCTCACAAAGACAGACGCGAGAAAATCGAAGCTTAATTTTTGGCCTTTTTATAGCCTACCCTCAAGGATTTTATAGCCTTTTACAGAAGTGAAGTAATTGTTTAGGAAACAATTTGAACCATGTATACGCTGGTAATGCAATCGTAGAAAGTAGCATTGTGAATCGATTAATCTTATAATTTTAGTTGCTATGTTGAATGCGTCATTGGATGATTGACCGGGCATATAAGCACACAACTTGAAGACGTTGTGTTTGTCAGTTACATTTGTTCATGTAATCATCAATTTGAAATGTGTCTACAGGCTATATGTAGGCCTAATTCCGTAATAATTATAAACCAATCTATTACAATGTTGTCACATTCACATAAATGCTACTTATAATTACTTACTTCAACTTGACTTAAGCCTTTTTCGTTTTATATGATGCGATTTTCTAGGCTTTTAATGTAAGTCTTCTGGTGAAAATGGAGGAACAATCCTGTCTAAACGCCTTTGCTACTCCCAAATGCCCACCACGCCCACGCCACCTTCACGAGGTAACCCCACTAGGAGCAAAGAGCGCAGTGGACGACCGAGTCCTCGCCGATATAATCGAGTCCCGCGAGATAAGCAGTCTGAAAGAAGGACGATGGAGGACATCAACGCAGAAGATGGTGTCTCAGTAAAAACACCGATGGAAAGGCAACGAGAAACCACCTCCCTAAACTTCTCGAGTTGCATTTAGCCATTCGAAGTTAGAGCCTGCCCAGGGGCAGAGAACTTGAACACATGTACAACCTTGCACGTACAATATAGGGCCTATTTAGTAGGCCTTAAGGATCACAAAATGTTACTGCTCACGCGGCAGGCCAATGCGCGCACGGCGGAAAAAAATTAGAGGGAACATTGCTCCCAAGGAGTTAATCTACACCCTGCCAATGGCAGTGTGGCCCTATGTGAAAGTGGTGAACAACCTTGGTACCTATTTGCTCTGTTTCTGATTTCCTATTGTTATTATTTAGAATATTGTCATTGACATAATTGCAGTTACTGGTAGAAGTTTGAAGCTTACTTTCTAATGTTTCCTTGGTTGCTGAGACATGGCTAAGATCCTAAAGTCAAAGATTAATTCAGTTAAACCTTTACCATAGTTGTAATGCCAAAATTTGAATTTAGTGTGTTTAAAAACTTAATTAACTGTTTATATTTATGCTCTGTAATATGTTAATTGTGTAAGTGATTTATAAGAGTCTGTTTTGTGTGTGTTTTGCAGTATTCATGGTATTTGCCAGCAAAGAAAGGCGAAGTTGGAAGGATCAGTTTCTTATTTTCAGTTTCTCCAGGACAGTAATGAGGGAGAGGGTTGGCTCCTGGAAAGAATCCATCTGGCAAAATCACCGGATATTGGAAAAGATTTGGTTGCATGCCTAGCTCTCCTGAAACGACATGAGGTATGGATTGATTTGGACAAAAACCTCAGCTAGTTATGGTCTGTTTCAGTTTCATAGTTTTATTCCTGAACATGTTTTACCTTTGATGTTGGTTCCATTAATGCATCGTGCTATAAAACTGTTTGTAGTGGATCAACAGTTTAACGACATCTTGTGGCAACATAGGCTGTTGATGTCAGCAGAAATGCTTTTCGACAGTTTTCACTGTTCATAAGGCATTTGTAGTTAAAAATGCACAGTCCCTTCACACAGAAATTTAGTTACATGTACTAACCTATTTTTTTCATCCAGTCCTCCTAATTTAGCCTCATCTTGTTCCTTTCTCTATAGGGTAATCTGAAAATCTTGACAATGTTTAAGAGGGTGGCCTATGATTTTATGCATTCTCGAAAGTGCTTTGCTCTTATTGTCTTGATCTTCTTGAGACCAGTTTTCCAACAATCTTGTTCTTATCTTATTTAATTCATATTCAGTGAACGTCTCAATCTCATTTCATATCAGCTTGAATGCAGAAATTTTTATCCTGTTCGGTCATGGACCATAACACCACGTTTGGCATCCCTGGATATTTTGAATCAGATGGCTCATCAATTTTGAAATTTAGCATAAGTTCTGAATAGTCTGAATCAATATGTGGATGATTTGTACCAGACTCTGGAGCAGGAAGTGAAGGCCCGAAAGGGTCTTGATGACATGGTCTGCCTTCTCGGACAGCAGTTGACAAAGGCAAATCATCCATCTAAGAATGGCATCCAAAGCCAACTAAACAGCCTGCAAGAGAAAAGACGTCTGCTCGATGGTTTCATCAAAGAAAGACGGCAGCGCCTCGAAGATGCTGCAGAATCTTATCAGGTTGATTGTCTTACCATTATTATGTTTTTGTTTTTCTTCTTCTTCTTCTTGTGCATTTATTAAGTGCTATTATCTAATGACAAGGCATCATTTGATGGCACAGAGCAATTGTGAGTTAAAGACTTGCTCGAGGTTCCTTACAGAAACCATCTCAGAGGAGACTCAAACCAATACTGCCTGTGTTAGAAGGCAAGCACTCTAATGAATCAGCTACCTTAGCCCACATTAACTGATTAGTTAGAGCAGTTATAAACGAGATTGGTTATAATATAATGTGCCAGCAATCTATTCTATTTCATAATTTATACAAATTTTATTTTAAAATTTATTTAATTATTTGCAGGTCATGATGAAGGCTCTGTTTATTGATTGATTGTGACTGTGTTTTAAGTTAACAAAATAAAAATAAAAGAAATAATCAATGAAAATGCTATTACCGTATAAGTTTTTGAGGGGCTGCTTGATTTACTAGTTGAGTAATGTATTGCAATGAAGTGGCAAAGTTTTATTTATCACCTACTAAGTAACATTTCTGTATTTATGAGGCATAAGTTGGATGGTTTAATTTTCTATCTGTTGGATGATTTAACTCGATCATATGTGTGATAATATTTTCTGTACTTTGTCAGTACTATGCCGATGCAAACGAAGCAGAGTCTTGGATGAAGGAGAAGGTGGCGCTGGTCCAGAGTGATGACTGTGGAAAGGATCTGTCAACTGCCAGGGTTGGATGCAGTATCATTACTTTTTGGTTCATTTGTTATTAAGCATTTTTGTTGCAGCGTACTGTGTGTATGATTGTCGGCACTGCTGCTATTGAAAGATTAGTCAGCACTTTGTGGGTGAACAGCTTGGACAATTTTCATGTGGTCCATGAGTTTGGAGTCCAGCCTGCAGCATACGGCTGTACATTACATGTCATCCGTATGATGCACTTGCTTCTCATCCACAGGGGAATTTATTTTGGTGGCACAGAACTTCAGCTCGAGCCCTTCATGCCTTTTCACATGTAGGACAATCCTCCTGGAACAGTCTTCCATCGCACTTGCATGTTGCCAGATTTGAATGCATTCATTTTCTGCATATCTTAATTACAATGCACTTCTTTAAATCAGTTAGATAAGCAATGTGTGCAGCACAACTGCAAGGCACTTAAAAGGTGCTATAGTAAGCATGTTGATACATACTTGCACATATGCACATTATTATTATTGTTATTATTATTATTATTATTATTATTATTATTATTATTACATGTTTATTAAACACACCTACCGGTAACCAATGATGCTGAGCAATTGTGAATGAGCTTGCTCAAGGTCTGTTAAAGTAACCATCTTGGGAGGCTCATATCCATACTCGCCACATTACAAGGTGAGTGCTCTAACCAATCAGCTACTATGTCCCACATACAATGTCATACATACGCCTACATCATTGTTGTATTTGTCATGTATGTCATCATCATCATCATTATTATTGTCGTCATTAACTTTTACTGTTCGGTGTTTAAGTCAAGTGTACCATATTTCTCATACAGAATCTTCAGAAACGACATAACCATCTGAATGGAGAGATTAAAGCGTTTGAGCATGATGTCAAACGACTTGACCAACTAGCAACTCTGATGACGAAAGCAACTACTGGACACAAGGTGAGTGAAACTCTACAGATGCAGATCACAGCCTTAGCTGCTTAAACTACTTGCAGAAGAAATGATCTTGAAGTAATAAGACTGCAGAATGGAGAAGAAACCATTTCTTCTTCTTTGCTCTTGATACTGATTGACAACTAAATTGTTTCAAGACTAAAAAATACCGAATTTCAGCATCCAGCCTCTGTACCATCGAAGCTGATTATTTTCTTCTGCTTTAGATGCTACACTTTCATGAAAAAAAGCATTTTTATGAATGGTTTGTGCTGGCAACACTTTCTTTTGGATATCTTGAATAATTCTTTTGTTCAATTCCATTTAAGTAAAATATTGCTGAACTTCTAATCTGATGGGTTTCTCAAGTAGTGGTGATGTAAATTTGCAATGACAATTACAGTTTCTAATTTTCCAGATCAGTCCAGAGGCAGTGAAAGAGCTTGCAGCACCAAGCACGATTCTGTATGGCGAAGATGAAGCAGAAGAGGAACAAGAACAGGAAGTGATGACAGAAGAAATTACTGAAAAAATAGTACCTCAAGTTCAGGCTGTGTATCGATATAAAGGAAAAGATTTTGAAGTGGAAAAGGGAGAAGTATGTATCAACATCTCCTCTCTTACAATTCTTGTGATATTCTGTTATATGTACTGTACTGGTTTTTGCTGAATCCTCAGGGTAGCTAGTAAATATCTATTCTAGTCTAGTCTATTCTAATCTCGTGTTAATCTATTCTAATCTGGTAAATATCTATTCTAATCTAGTAAATATTATATATTCTAACCTGGTAAATATCTATTCTAATCTAGTAAATATTATATATTCTAACCTGGTAAATATCTATTCTAATCTAGTAAATATTATATATTCTAACCTGGTAAATATTTATTCTAATCTAGTAAATATTATATATTCTAACCTGGTAAATATCTATTCTAATCTAGTAAATATTATGTATTCTAACCTGGTAAATATTTATTCTAATCTAGTAAATATAGGGACCTGCGAATCACAAATTTCCGTCGAATCGAATCTCGAATCGAATCGGGGGTTAAGATTCGAATTCGAATCGAATCTCGAATCGAATCAGCGGGTACCAAAACCATGCTTTGATATTCAAATAGTGTGTAGCCTATGTGATAGCACAGGCGTACCACCATATCAATAGGCCTATCTCAATAACATTTCTGCAGTTTAAAATCAATTAAACTAAACATTAAGCTAATTAACAGAATAACTCACAAATAATTTATGAGTTAAGTAAGTAAGTATTTTCTTTATTGTACCAATTGCATAACCGCACTTTGGTGTACATTCATCTAAGCCAGGCATGGGCAACTTCTTTTAGGCCTAATAGAGGGCCGCCCTAAGATTTTAAGGGTAACTCTGGGCCGTATGCCAATCGCAGGCTAGTCTTTGCAGATTAATCTGCCCCAGAAAATGAGAAAATATTAATTTCGGTTAAACTTTAAGTTTAAAATAAATGAAAATAATTTTTATGATCAATCAATCAATCAATCAATCAATCAATCAATCAATCAATTTATTGATCCACAAAGCAAATGTGACAATATACAAGAAAATATAATTTAAATAGCCACTATGATGCTGAAAAGGTTTGAAACATTAAGATATTCATGGGTTTAGAAGGCTATATCATGCTGTGAGTGGTCAATAGGAAGCCCTAAAAGGACCAGGGTCCCGCTAGTAAGGGTCCCCCCATTTACTTAACAAAACTCGACGACGGCCATGAAAACATAATTATCCTAATGCCTACAGTTCTACACTACAATAAAAAAAATATGTTTCAAGTTTCTTCAGTTTTAAAAATACATAAAACTGTTAGTCTGTACAATTCATCCATTTGCTAGATGTGCAATATTTAATATAGGCCCTATAATAATGATTAAGGTGAGATCTGACACTGCACCGGATTAAACAATGATAGTTTAAAACAAAGGGCTAATCATTTTTCCGAAAAAGATTCGAAATTTTTCGATTCGTGACATCATTTTCGAATCGAATCGAATACCGCCGCCCGATTCGTTTTCGAATCGAATATCGAAGCTTCGCAGGTCCCTAAGTAAATATTATATATTCTAACCTGGTAAATATTTATTCTAATCTAGTAAATATTATATATTCTAACCTGGTAAATATCTATTCTAATCTAGTAAATATTATATATTCTAACCTGGTAAATATCTATTCTAATCTAGTAAATATTATATATTCTAACCTGGTAAATATCTATTCTAATCTAGTAAATATTATATATTCTAACCTGGTAAATATCTATTCTAATCTAGTAAATATTATATATTCTAACCTGGTAAATATCTATTCTAATCTAGTAAATATTATATATTCTAACCTGGTAAATATCTATTCTAATCTAGTAAATATTATATATTCTAACCTGGTAAATATCTATTCTAATCTAGTAAATATTATATATTCTAACCTGGTAAATATTTATTCTAATCTAGTAAATATTATATATTCTAACCTGGTAAATATCTATTCTAATCTAGTAAATATTATATATTCTAACCTGGTAAATATCTATTCTAATCTAGTAAATATTATGTATTCTAACCTGGTAAATATCTATTCTAATCTAGTAAATATTATGTATTCTAACCTGGTAAATATCTATTCTAATCTAGTAAATATTATATATTCTAACCTGGTAAATATCTATTCTAATCTAGTAAATATTATATATTCTAACCTGGTAAATATCTATTCTAATCTAGTAAATATTATATATTCTAACCTGGTAAATATCTATTCTAATCTAGTAAATATTATATATTCTAACCTGGTAAATATCTATTCTAATCTAGTAAATATTATATATTCTAACCTGGTAAATATCTATTCTAATCTAGTAAATATTATGTATTCTAACCTGGTAAATATCTATTCTAATCTAGTAAATATTATATATTCTAACCTGGTAAATATCTATTCTAATCTAGTAAATATTATATATTCTAACCTGGTAAATATCTATTCTAATCTAGTAAATATTATATATTCTAACCTGGTAAATATCTATTCTAATCTAGTAAATATTATATATTCTAACCTGGTAAATATCTATTCTAATCTAGTAAATATTATGTATTCTAACCTGGTAAATATCTATTCTAATCTAGTAAATATTATGTATTCTAACCTGGTAAATATCTATTCTAATCTAGTAAATATTATGTATTCTAACCTGGTAAATATCTATTCTAATCTAGTAAATATTATATATTCTAACCTGGTAAATATCTATTCTAATCTAGTAAATATTATATATTCTAACCTGGTAAATATCTATTCTAATCTAGTAAATATTCTAACCTGGTAAATATCTATTCTAATCTAGTAAATATTATGTATTCTAACCTGGTAAATATCTATTCTAATCTAGTAAATATTATATATTCTAACCTGGTAAATATCTATTCTAATCTAGTCTGTGCGTAATATAATTCTATCCACCAGTAATCTGTTCTAATATACCGGTAATCTAATATAGTAGTATAATTTGTAATCTAATATATTCAAATCTGCATGTAATCTAATCCAAAACAATGACTTCTATTGTGTCATTATCATAATGCACAAGGCATCAATTAATAGATCTGGGCGTGTATTGTGTCCTTCATTAATACTAATTTATTGTATTGTATTTCAAAACTAATAGTATGCAATTAATACTGATAATAGTATCTTGCTTAGACCCTGAGTACATCCTTTGGAAAACTAGCAACTGACCACTGTTGTACTTTAACAGTACCTAAACCATGTTCAAGTGGTATTTGCTACTTTGCTGTTTAACCGTAAAACTCCGTAATACAACAAATATTATAGAAACAAATTTATATTATTGTTCTGGATGCAGCTGCTTGTAATCAGAGCTGCTTTCTTATTTAACTTGCTTCTTGGTGATGTTGGTTCATTGGACTACAGCTTAGATATCACATGGACTTCTTGTTCGATGCCAAGACATTATTAAGTGCTGTAGAATGAATGAGGATTAACATTCAATTTCAAGGAGGTTTACCACATGTGAATATTCCAGGTGCTGCAACTGTTAATGAGAGCAAACAATGATTGGTGGAGTGTTGTTCGATCAAATGGACAGACAGGATTTATCCCAGCTCAGTATGTCAAAGAAGTGGAGCCAAAGGTTATCAAGAAAGTCACCAAAGTTCCAAAGAAGCAGATGGTCAAGGTTGATGCTCATAAGGAACCTGCTTTGAAAAGCGTTTTGCCACAGTTGGAATTCCGAAGAACACCGTCGTGTCAGTACTAGTTGACTTTGGAAGATTTTTCTTTTCATTTGTGTTAAATGGTACTTTTATGCCATACTAACAGTGATGATAGTAATTTGTTATTCTGACTATTAATATTGTTTGCAATGGTTTCGTTTGTTATTGTTCAAGAAATACTCTTATGTTTAATGCAACTTACAATTTTTTACTTTCTTTCAACCAGATAGATATCTGAGTTAATTAACCTAGCAACTGGCTAACTGCGCCTCAGGTTCGCATTTCTGTAGGACCTTACACACATCAAAAGTTTATAATAATATTGATTGTTATGGAGTTTGCAAACTAGTCTTGGCCAAAGTTAATCTTCTGCTTATTTCTTTCATTTAGTTGCCATATTGTACAAATACTTTAGTATGTAACAATTTCTTAATGAGAATTAATTTTAATCATGTAACTGATTAGATGTTGTTTGATAACTTATGCACTATGATAATGACCCTGCAGACGGTTTCAAGTTAGATTTGACCAACTATTCTGCTAAAATAACACAACTGATGTGATTGTTATTTTAGTTAGGTCACAAGGCAATCTGCATTTTGATCGAAAAAATGTTGAAAAGCGACAGCAAGGCATCAACAGCACCTATGAAAAACTGTGTTCACTTAGTCAGGTCAGATTTTAGTGAGATAAACGTTAATCAAGACTTCTAGTAAAACACAGTGGAGTGGTGCAATCTGGCCAAGGTGCCTAATTTCATTTATGGAGGGTTGGGGGGCACACCACTGATCTGGCTTCCCCAACAGATTTGGTGAGGATTGCCCACAGAATTTTTACAGTAAAACGTGGCCACAGTAATACTGTGAAATAACATAAACTTTTAATGGAAAAATTGGAAACTAAAGAGAAAAGGTAATGAAAAATATGTAAACTGGAAGAAGGGATGGGAAAAAAGAAAAAAATTGAGTAAATGATGTTGCAAAAGAACCAAGAAAAGCTATGAAAAGCAACAAAAACTCGCCTGTGACTGAAAAGTCTTAAGAAATTTTGAGAATTTGAAAGCAGTTTTGGGTGCCCAAAAGTCGCAAAGTAAAAGGTTGTCAAATATGTTTTAACTTGGAACACCTTGAGTCCTAGGCAACCATAAAATTTGGCCCTTTTGTCGACTGCCAGATCTGCTAGTGAGTGTTACTAATTTTAATCATCAGCTTTAGACATTCTTGGTGATTGAAATACTTGCATATAATTTAGATTCATGTAATTTAATTATAACTTTAATGAAAGAAGTTACCGATATACAATTCTGAACCTAAACTCTGAAACACATTTGCAAACATTGTTACACAGTTTGGTGCACCATTTATAGTTTTGTTCATAATGTGTGCCATTATATTTCAGAATCGAAAGAAAGCCCTGGATGATGCTATCCGGTTGTTTGAGTTTTCCAGTGTTTGTGACGACTGTGATGCGTGGATCAGTGACAAAGTATGGGTTCTTATGTGCTTATTCTGTTTTTAAAGAAAAACTAAAAGGTACTTCTTTTCATTGAAAAACACTCGCTTCATCTTGATCTGTTATTGATGGGTTTGAGATTACATGTATTGTTAAAATGTGTAAATTATTCATTCATTTATTCAAGTATTTGTATAGCACCTCTTCAAGGGGGCTACTCAGAGGTGCTCCCGACTCCAGCACAGCCAAAAAGATCAGATTAAATTAGATTTAACTTTATTTACTTATGCCAATGTGTATTTATCTTAAAATGAAGTTCAACTGCAGTTATGTTGTTTTGCTCAAATCCCTCGTAAACCAAGCAAAGATGAGAGACTGCATTCAAAGAAGAAGAATTTATTATGGCAGAAGGACAAATATGGATTGAAAATGTCTCTTCAAAATTGCCATAATAATAATATGATAAAGTGACTTTTCTATGAGATTATTCAATCAACTGATGGCTAACCTTGGTCTCACACACTTCAGTTAAGTTAATTTTTCTTTGTTTGTTTTTTCTAGGAGAAAATTTTAAAGACAAATGAAAGTCTATCCCAAAACATGCAAGCCATCAAGCGCAAATACCAGGTGAAGAGTCTTTTTTAGCTCTAATAACTTTGAGTATTCATTACCTAAAACAACCTCCAGTTTAATAAGCTGATATAATGCTGTGTATCATAACTTAACCCAGAATTGTTCACAACCTATTCATCTATAAATGTCGGCTCTCCTCAATTTGCCGATTTCCCAGAAAGTCTCCCTTGAGACTAAAACCTGAACTAAAAATATCCTACCCTTCAGTGCCATCCTACAACCATGTTATCATCATATTGGCTTTCCATCTTAGCATCAAGCTGTCTCCCCTACCTGCCTCACCCCTCTGAATTCTGACCTCACACTGAAACTGACCTCAACAGCCTGGCTGTTGCAAATCTTAATCTAATCTATTCTTATCTGTTGACATCTAATACCATTATTGAAGCTCAATCAATGTTCTCTGCAAGTGAAATCGCAATCTAATCGCAATCATAATCCATCGGAGAAACAAAGGTGAATTTCGATAGGTTACATTACAGGTAACCATAGATGGTAAGTAAATTGAAAGAGTGTAGACTTGAATCTTGTTGAAAGAGTCTGGACTTGAATCTTAAGTGTAGACTTGAATGACATCAAGAATCGATAGAATGAACTGGGCAGCAAATTCCGTAGCTTTGGACCAGCTATTGAGAAAGCCCGCGAAACCAAAACTGTTTTGACTTAATTTGATATACCGGTAGCTTTGTTACTGAGAAAATTTTAAAGATTTACATTTTATTACATTACAGGTAAAGATTGACTGACTCATACTGTGTTACTGTTTACTTTGTTTCATTTTGTGCTGGTCTAATAATTTAAGAATTACTTAATTTTGATTGGAATTTTATGCTTTATTATCATTGTTGTTATTATTCAGCTTTTGATAACAGACATGGCTGCCAACAGCCATATGATTGATGACATGAATTCAAAGGCTGATGCCATGATACGCGATGAACACAAAGAAACTGAGTACATTAGAAGAAAACAAAAGCACATTAATAGCAGGTTGACACTGCCAAATTCAAATACTCAAGAACAACATGTTAATAGTTTGTAACATTAATTAAATCAGTATTAGGTAGTTGAAGTAATTAAATTTTTAAATTTTGCTTAATGCTGGTTTTAAATTGATTTTGGCATTTGGAATTCCAACATAAATTGTTTTGTGATATATTAAGAAGTGCTTACTATGTAAATTAAGAAGTGTTAACTATTTGTTTTTCCCTAAAGTTAGGGGTTCAATGCTTGGCTTTAAATTCTTTGCATTTCTACTACATAGACTGCTCTGAAGGTTTTCTGTGACAGTTGGTTAACATTTTTAGTGATATAGTTGGAATATTAGTGATTTAAGTAACACTAAATGTTTTTTTCTGACAGGTGGAAAACCTTGAACACTTTGAAAATGCAACGTCAGCAGTCTCTTGCAGGTGCTTCTGGGTAAGTGGCAGTTGGTTTTGTATTTGACTCCATAATAAAAGTATAGGTGATTGTCTGAAATATCAGCACTTTTTACAAACGCTCATTGATCCTTGTAGCCTACAGTTTCTACTGAGTGCTTGTGAATAAGCTGGTTTACAGGACTTAATATTTAGGTTTACTTGGAATCTTGAGATAGCAATTACAATTAGATCTTGAAAATGCATCTCACCAATGTATGTATAGTTGTGGCATTAACATTTCCCAGTAATATTTCTTGTATATCTTGAAAATGCATTTCATCAGCTTGTGTGTAGAACTTGTAACATTAAGTAAGATTTGGCAGCTTTCAGCACTACCACTGAAGGACACCCTTTTTTAAACCCAAGGAGCTAGGAAGGCAACTAGTTGTGAATGGGCATTTGTAATTCTGGATAGATACTTATGAAGAAAATCCAGTTTGTGTACACACTGCAAGAAACATCACAGTAATTATGAGTTTTTATTTTTTTGTGTGACAGGATTGAGCTATTCCAGGAAATGTGTGATGAACTGAAGGGATGGATCATTGAAAAGACCAATGGCATTAATCCAAATGAGACTGGAAAAGATTTGAAGTCTCTTCAGGCTCTGACCCGAAGGAATGAAAATCTGGAACAGGAATTAAGACTCATGGAAGAGAAGAAGAAGAAGATTAGTCTTGTGGCGAGCGAGTAAGTGTGCTGGTTTTTTAAATGAAAGTGTTAATTTATTGAAGGGCCAAACTTTTGGTGTTGAAGCAGATTTTGTTCCAATTCCAGTGTTGCATCTTTAACCCTTTAACGGCGAGAGGGATTAGTTTTCCATGCATTTTGGTACATGACCATTGTTAAAGTGTTAATGGACTAACTCCGTGCTGTCCAACACGCGCTTGCAGCCTGCGGGCTGATTTGAAATGGCCTGCCGAAGCTGAATACCAACCGGAAAAACTTGCAAGCACAATTCAAAGCCAAATATCTCACTAAAAACGTGCTTGAACGTTTATTGATATCCTTTTTGGTGCTGAACTATTATAAAGCATGTCATATACATACATGCTATTATTCACTGGTTATTACATAATTATTGCCATGCATAATAAATTTTAATTCAGTTAGTAATTTTCAATAAATTTTAGTCGTTGCTTTTGAATTTACTTGTGCGGCCCTCGGCTTCAATAATAATTGTTTTGGTGGCCCGCGGTGTCAAAAAACGGTTGGACAGCACTGGACTAACTGATCAATGTTGTTTTCTGATGTTCAACTTGGTGGTCCATTGGCTGAGTCTGTAATGTAAAGATTGTGGAGTTCGCTCTGTTTAACAAACATGGGCCAGTTGTTTGCACACATGTGCCTTTGTCACTATGCAGTAGAATTTAGTACCAGTGCAAGCTAGGCAAATAATATGCACTTGTCCTCTCATCCATGACCTTGGAATTCATCCATTGCTAGCTCAAAGACCTAAACAAAGGAAATGAGTGCTTTCCCTAGGTCCTGTTATGGAACAGAGGATTATCAGTTTCACTTTACTTTTTCTTATATAGCGTGAAGAAGTCCTATCCTGAAGAGTCGCAACATATCGTTCAGAGAGAAAATGAAATTGATACCTTGTGGTTGGCTTTGCAGGTTGGTCTTTCATTAACATCTGTGTCTTGTTCTTTATTTACCAACTTACATTAAAAGTCAAAGATGTAGTTTGTCAAGCAACAGACAGACTCTTGGTAGCTGGTCCAAAGCTCTGAAGCTCATTGTCCAGTTCTGTTCATTCAGTCAGTACTTTGATGTGATTCAGGCTAAATTTAAAAATCTCGTCTTTGTCAGCTGCTTGCCTACTGTGATCTGGCTTTTGATTTCTGATTGAGATTTCACTTGAGGTGACCAACGATTGATGTCTTTAGCATGATGATAACTGCGCTCTAGAAGTAATTAGGTTGGATTTGATTATATGGTAACCTTGAGATGGTGACTTGCAGTTCACATTATGTTCTAATAAAATCTGGTAGCTGATTGCAACTTGTAAAGGATTAATCTTGTTTCAAGCATCAATTTTTATAACTGAAAACCCGAATTTGCCTACAAAAGAATTTAGGTAATGAATGCACTGACAAATCCACAAATATTTCATATTAAAATCAAAATAGATGTGTCGACAGTTATATATGAAAGAAAGTGTAATTGAAAAGTTCATATCTAAGTTAGATGCCTTTCAGTTTCATCTTAAATTGTAGCATATTGTGAGGCTTAAAAAAAACTGGAAACCTCTGAGCTTGATAATGGTAGCAATTGACGATGCTGCAAAGGCTGGAGAGACAATTAAGATGATGTTGATGGTAGTCATGTGTGCAACACTTTTGTGAGGTATTCAAAAGGTGCTATCAAAAAGTCTTGATACATGCATACGCAAAGACATACATGTTCACGAAGAAGTTTCAAATTTTTTATAGATTTTTAAGAGTTGAGGTCATGTTATTGAGCACCGATGGTACTATTACTTGCTGTAGAATAAGTTCAGACTGCACAAACATCAGCTGAGTGTGGCTGAAGAGAAATTTCAGTCTAAAGATGAAGCCAACGATCTGGTAAGAAAACCTTTCTGTTTCTTAGGTTACCCCGGGTACTCAAGTCACCTGACATATGTCTGTTATCATGCATCACATTTCATTATCTAATTATTTCACATACATAATACTGCAGCAATGTAAGATTATGGCAATAGTAATTATCAGCACAACACTACCACTTACCTTTTCTAAGTTGTTTATCCACCGTTGGCTCCCTCTTTGTCTTAACGATATATGGACCTGACTATGGCTTGGTTTTGATGCACCATTGGTTGATGCCTTGTGCATTAGACACTGCCACAAATAGAAGTTACTAATTAATAATAATAATGCCTCCACCATTTGCTCCAATTACATTACTGTCACCACATCTGTTACCACCACGACCATCACCAATTATTAGATTTTCAGTCAACTGATCAGGTGTAAGTTTTATGAAAGGACTTTTCAAAATCTGATTATGTAGTTGACTGTGATCCATAGTTTTTCACTTGCCATAGGTCTTCTGGCCAGTTCCATTAAGGGAACCAGATGTAATTGTAATTCGTAACTTCTTTTGCACCAGTGTCTAATGCACGAGGCATCAACCTATGGCACACCATAACCAAGCTGTCATCAGGTAAATATCCAGTAGATCGGTCCGTAAGACAGAGAGGCAGCCTATGGTGGATAAACAATTTGAAAGAGGTAAGTTTTAAGTTGAGAACGAAATCACACAAGTGGCTAAGTAGAGTGCTCAGAAAAGCTTGTTCACAAAGAACAGTTCTTGTTTTAGGTATGACCAGACAAAGACAATCAGATGATCGTGTTGAATCATGATAAATCTGGGAATTAAGAACTGATTTTAAGTATTGTAATGGAGAGCGATCTTAAACCCGTCTCTCTGTCCAACATCCTTTTCAAATTTGCAGATGATACTAACCTTCTCACCCCCCAAAATTCTCCTGTTAGCTTGGAATCTGAATTTGATAATATTAAGGATTGGGCCTCCAGGAACAGAATGACACTTAATTTTTCCAAGACTAAAGAAATTGTATTTCATAGACCGAATCCAAGACACTTATCTCTTCTGGATCCTATCAGCAATGTTGAAAGAGTAAAAATTGTCAAATTGCTGGGTGTTCTTTTTCGAGAAGACTTAAAATTTGATGACCATGTTTCATTTATTTTGAAGATATGCAGCCAACGCCTATACCCCCTAAAAGTCCTCCGATCTCAAGGAATGCCTCCCAGCAAACTAAAGAACATTTTTCAAGCCCTTGTAGTCTCCCGACTAACGTATGCCATACCATCTTGGGGGGGATTCCTGTCGGCTGAACTGGGTGGAAAAATTGAATCTTTTTTGCGCAGGGCTGGGCGCAGTAACCTCTTTAGTGGTGATGGTTTAACTTTAGAGAAGATTTGTGAAAAAATTGAATTGAAGTTCTTCAAAAGCATCCAGTCACCCCAACACTGTCTTCACCAATTACTGCCTGCAGAGCACCTTCATAAATTCAACTTAAGAAAAAGGGGACATGCTTTTGAATTACTGCACTTTAATACATTGCTACATAAGAAATCCTTCATCATTCGCTCACTGTACAAGTATAAAAACTGGGTTAATGCTGGTTCTAGTACCTGTTCTTCTATCTAAACTGGCTCTTTTTGTAGACCATAGTAATGCTTATGTTCCTTAGAATGTAAGGCTTAGATCATAACTTTAGTTATAGATAGGCCTATGTATGTAAATAAGACACTATCGTTTATTGTTTATAATACTGTATAATGTATATGTATGTAAATAAGACATTATATAGAATTGCTTGTGTTTAAACTGTCTTACAGTGTTACTGATATTGTGATCCTTTTGTATGTATTGTTGTAAAGTATGAGCGTTTGTCTTATACTAATAAAAGATTACTTACTTACTTACTTACTTGCAGCTGGTGATGTGATGTGATCAACAGAGACATGTTATTTACTGTGATTGTCTTTAAAGGTCTTTACAGAGATATTCCAGAATCTCAAGAATTCAGTGATTACAGTGTGATATTTTACTTTTCTAGGAAAACTGGTCACGTGTCGTGATGAACCGGCTAAACGAGAAGGAAGTGCCAAGAGATGTTTCTGAAGCAGACGCCATGTTGAAAAGCCACAAAGAACTCTATGATGAGATTGTTGCCAATCGTGTCAAGTGCGAATTAAATACATTGCATTGCACCACATTGCATTTCATTTGGATTTTATGAGAACATTTACTTAACTCTATCCAGTATTAGTCACCTGCCATGGTGGAAAGTGGTTTAAATGTGTAATTGCTGTGTTTAACAATTTACTCATATAAAAACTGCTGTATTTTCTCTGCTTAGATTATTGAAATTGTTGCCTCAACTAACAATGCTCACACTTTTAGCAATGATATAAGTATTGTATTGTATTGTATATGAGCATTTGTAAAGCGCCTCGTGCGGTATAGACCATTCAGAGGCGCTCCCGAGAGAAAAGGCAGGATTAAGGTGAGAAAAGGAAGAAGCAATGCTACCAGAGAGAATGGTGGTGTGAAGTCGGTTCCAAAGTGAGGGACCTATGCAGGCAAAGGATTGAGCCATAGTAGTCCTGACACGAGGCACTAAGAAGATCAGAGAGGATGTAGCAAAGCAGCAGAATATTAGTGGTGATATCAGGCCAATTGCATGATTTAAACCCAGTGAGTGGATTTTATTTTGCCTCTGATTCAAGTATTGAAGTTTGGTACAAAATCCTTACTGTATTATCATTATCGTAATGATGGTATCATGATATCAGTGTTGGAGATTGCTTTCCTTCAGATTTGAGAGATTCAAGAGTTTGGCCAATAAGATCTTGGAGAAGGATCCCAACAATCATGAACTGAGGAGGAAACTGAAGGAGATGGAGATGGAACAAGAGAAGATGGAGGAACTGTGGAGGAAACGCCAAAAAGAACTATCAGATGCTAAAGAACTTCAGGTCAGTTATAGAAGCCGTCAGTTTGTCAATTCCTGCGACAAAGCATGTTGACGTTTGAGTACTTGTAGCTTCCTTCCTTCCGTCATTCCTTCCTTCCTTCATTCCTTCCTTCATTCATTCATTCATTCCCTCCTTCATTCCTTCCTTTCTTCGTTTTTCGTTCCTTCTTTCCTTCCTTCAATCATTTGTTCCTTCCTCCTTCTTTCGTTCGTTCCTTCGCTCTTTTCTTCGTTCGTTCCTTCATTCTGTTGTTCATTCATTCCTTCCTTTGTTCTTTTCTTTATTCGTTCCTTCATTCCTTCCTTTGTTCCTTCGTTCCTTCACTTGTTCCTTCCTTCGTTCCTTCCTTCTTACCTACCTTCCTTGCTTATACAAGTCCATAGACTCACTTACTGCTGTACTGTATTTTCTGTGCCATCCGTCTTACAAACGATGACTCTTTTGGCCATCTAGGTGTTATCCATGCTGCATTTTATCATTCAGCTGCCTTTCTATTACTTGCAGTTCATTGCTTTGTGTGGTGTTACTTGTTATTATTAATGCTTTACTGTTCATTTTTCATTTTACAGTTATTCCTGCGGGAGGTGGATCATATTAATTCTGTGACTGCAAGTCACAATGCTTTCCTGGACTTCAACGATCTTGGGGTAATCACTAAATTTTTTCTCTCGACTTTCTTTTATTGCATTTCCTGAGGATATGTCAAGCTGTTGTTTTCAATTTATGTAAAAATGTTTGCCATTAAATAGTCCTAGATATTGTAAAACTTAAATAAAAGTTTTAGTAGTCAGTCGCTAGGTTTTTTAGAAACAGAGCGTGCTTCTCCTTCTATGTAAACGTTGAACTGAGGAAATCCAAAGCCTTCCCTGTTGCACTTGGCAAAGATTGTCTGCTCTGAAACCAACAAGCACCAACCGTTAATTCAAATATCTTTGACTGATGCCATGCTGTCCATGTTGACGCAGTAGGTAGTTTTCTCATAGCCTCACCTTAATATAATTATTATTATTATTTTGCCATACCAACAGTTTTATTATATGAAATCACAATGCAATTGTTATTTAAAAAAGAGGTTGCCATGCAAACAGTTTTATTCTATGAAATCACAATGCAGTTATTATTATTTTATGAAAGAGGTTGCTATACCAACTGTTTTATTCTATGAAATCACAATGCAATTGTTATTTTGAAAGAGAGGTTGCCATGCCAACAGTTTTATTCTGTGAAATCACAATGCAATTATTATTATTTTATGAAAGAGGTTGATATGCCAACAATTTTATTATATGAAATCACAATGCAATTATTATTATTTTATGAATGAGGCTGCTATACCAAAAGTTGTATTTCTATGAAATCACAATGCAATTATTATTTATTGTATAAAAGAGGCTGCTATGTCAACAGTTTCATTCTATGAAATCACAATGCAATTGTTATTATTGTATGAAAGAGGTCGCTATGCCAACAGTTTTATTCTATGAAATCACAATGCAATTGTTATTTTTAAAAAGAGGTTGCCATGCCAACAGTTTTATTTTATGAAATCACAATGCAATTATTATTATTTTATGAATGAGGCTGCTATGCCAACAGTTTTATTCTGTGAAATCACAATGCAATTGTTATTATTTTATGAAAGAGGTTGCTATGCCAACATTTTATTCTATGAAATCACAATGCAGTTCTTATTTTAAAACTAGCTGTAAACCCGTGAAAAATCACGGTATATAAAAAAACAATTATTAATAACGTCATATTATAGGCCTATAGCCGTCGTCAAGACAACCGTCAAGACAACCGTCGCCAAGGCGGCAGTATAGTGACGTCACAATAGTGTTTGTTTACGGGACAGACAGACAGACAGACAGACAGACAGACGTACAACGGTTATTATGTAAGTTGATAATAATAATAATAATTATTATTATTATTCTTCTTTGGGATATGTTTCTCAGCAACTTCAACTATGGTTTTCTTCATTCTCTCCCATGTGTTGTTCGAATCATCTTCCGCCTCTATCTCATCTCTCTCAAGTACTTCAAATCGATTCTTTATTTCCATCCTGTATTCCGGAGTAATGCCCTTGCAGTCGTATCTAGTCATTCGATCTCCTTTCTTCAGCTTTTTTAATTTCGTTTTCAGTGTTGCTACCAGTAGCTCATGGTCGGTACCACAATCCGCTCCTGGTCTAGTTCTCACATCTCTTATCGTACTGTTCCATCTTTTATTTACCAAAATGTAATCAATCTGATTCCTATATTTCCCATTCGGTGACGTCCATGTGTACAGTCTTCTCTTTGGTTGTTCAAAACATGTATTCATGATTCTCAAGTCATTCCCTTTGCAGAATTCAACAAGTCTTTCCCCAGCTTCATTATGTTCACCCAGTCCATGAATACCCATTGTTCCTCTATCAACTCCTTTGCATTGCCCCACCTTCGCGTTAAAGTCCCCCATGGTTATCAGTACATCTCCTTTCGGAGTTCTATCCATTGTACTCTGCAAATCATTATAGAAACTATCATGTTCTTCTTCTGTTGCTATCGATGTTGGAGCATATATCTGTATAATAGTTGTGTTCACCTTTGCTCCTCTAAATCTTACACTCAAGATTCTATCGCTCACCGTATCATAACCCATTATCGCATCTGTACTTGTCTTATCACACATGATTGCAACTCCATTTCTTCCTCTCTCTTTTTGTCCTGACATTATTATCTTGTATCCATTCCAGCTGAAATGTCCTTGTCCTTTCCATCTTGTCTCGCTTAATCCCAATATCGCTAAGTCCAATTTTTTCATCTCTCCTTGAATCACATCCATCTTTCCAGTTTGCATAGAACGTACATTCCATGTACCCAATTTCATCTTTTGACTGCAGCTCAGGTTGAGTCTTTTCCCCTCAATACGATCCACCTCAAAACGTCCATTCGGCTTTTGTCCTGTTGCTTCATTAGACCGAAGGGTCATTGACTCACCGTCTTGCTCTTTCCCAGTAGCTTTTGAGTCGCACTCCGGCCTGGGAGACCCACCATCTGCGACTATCGGTGCTTTTGGTTTGTTGTGTCTCATGACGATTTTCTTGGCATGTTAACAGGTGTGGTTTGCCATTGCCTTCCCCTGGTTTTGCCTGCCGTGCCCGTTCATTCCCCTTCCCATGGAAGGGTATTAACGGTCTGCACCACGTGAAGGTGGGCACGGAGGACTTTGGTTCATCAGCCCAGGTCGGATCCGAGTCTACGCTCAAAGAGACGTCGGTCAGGTCGCCTCCCTGCTTTACTCTGAACCAGAGTGACTGATGAACCTTTGCGGACCAAAATAATTATTATTATTCTTATTATTCGCCTCGGCCGAATATCCCATTTTTCAGCACTATTTGCCTCGGCAAGTACTGTACAGACAAATAGTTGCAAATAAAATTTGTAAACTTATTCATCTAGCATATTCATTTTGAAGAAGAAAAGTACAAAAAGCACTGACATCGAAACTCCACAACGGAAGTCAAGTCCATTTAATTGATTATTTATATCTAAAATTCAAAATGTTTTAGTCAGTTATTACAAGTACACAAATTTATTTCGATAATTTTTTATTACATGAAATGTTAAGCTTTGCATATACAACAAATGGGACTCGGGATACCCGGATCCGGCAAATAGTACATCCAAATACTCGGATTTGGTTCTCGGTGGAAAATGTCTACCCGGTTATGCCCTAATTATAACAAACTTTGATTGACTTTTTCAGGAAATTTTGTTGACTGATTGCCAGCGAAAGTCAATACCGATATCAGTGCAAATCACATCTTTATAGTTAACGAGTCAATTAAAAAAAGGAAAAACGAACACGTGATGTTGTGTAAAACCTATACAATCAAACTCATGTTTAATATAGGGAAATGTGAACGTAAGAAAAATCACTACAAAAATGTGCTGCTCTACTTTTATACAGTGGATTTATGCTATTCTTGAATTTTCAGGGCAGTTTAGATGAAGCAAATGTCCTGATGAAGCGCCATGAAGACTTTAAGAAGACGCTAAATAGTCAAGATGATCAAATCCGCAATTTGGAACAGACAGCAAAACGTCACACTGAGAATCAACACCCAAAGCAAAGAGTGTGAGGAAGTTTTCCAAATTAATTTTAAAACTAATATTTTTTACTTATTTTGGCCACCCAACTTTAATCTTTGCTCACTTGCTCATCGATTGCTTTGATTCTTGTGCCTCAAACCCAGAAAGGTACTAGATTACCATGCTTTTATTGGCTGCTGATCTGAGGCTTTGGAATTTGCTGTTCATATCTGAGCGTAAGTGCCATCTTAGAGCATTGCCATTAACTGTAATCTTTTGAATATTACTGGTAAGAGTGATCACAGTATGATGATATCATGGCTGATGATGTTGTTTGTTGATTAAAGAATGAGTGATCGTGTGAGGGATGTGATAAAACAAAGAGAGTTGGTGAAGAAACGCTGTTCTAATCGACATGATCAGCTCTTGGCGTCAATAGCACTGCAAACCTTCAAACAAGATGCTGATGAGGTTAGTCAAAAGTGTTTTCTTTATAACGTATACAAATAAAAAAATTTATTGGTGAATTGTTGGCTTGCTAATTTTGTTGGTACCATAAGTTGATTGGTTGATTGATTGATTGATCGTTTTATTAGTTATTTACTTGATTGTATGATATTATTTGGTGACTGCCCACTTATGTAAGTAATTTTAAGGCTAAATGAAACTTGATGAATGCAACTTTAGAATGGCTGATCAAAGGCTTATTTATATGATTGTATGGCTTTCTGGTGGCAGTTAGTCCATTGATTTTATTTGGTAACTTTGCCCACTTTCAATAAGTAATTGTAAGGCTAAATTAAAACTGATAAACACAACCTTAGAATTACTGATTCAAAGGCTGAATGAAAAACCACTGCCATTACCTTTGAATTACTGATTCACAGATTTGCAAGCTGAATACAAATAAATACAGCTGTAGAATTACAGATTCAAAGGCTGAATAAAATTCTTAACCACAGAATGAGATATTTAAAGGCTGAATAAAATTCTTAGCCACAGCTTTAAGAGGCTTAGAATGATAGATTCAAAGGCTGAATGAAAATTAATAAACTGCCACAGAATTACGTATTAAAGTTCTGAATGAACATTAACACTTTAACGACAAGCTGTATTTGTTTTCCAGCCACCTTTAGTAGGCCTACACTTTCATTGTTAAAGTGTTAAACACAGCTGGACTTAACATGCTGCAATAGAGCATAGATTTATTTCCTCCACTGTGTAATCACTTGCCTTTTTCTTTGATAGCTGTCGGACTGGATAGACAAAAAGTATGAGGTGGTAAGTGATGAATCATATCGTGATCTGACGCATCTGCTGCCAAAAGTTCAGAAACACCAGGCTCTTGAGGCAGAACTGAAGACAAACAAGGAACAGCTCGACAACATCAACAGCACTGGAAAGTCACTGATTCACAGCAATCACTATGCCACTCCTGAAGTCAAGACAACCCTCGGTGACCTCAACAGTCGATGGGATCTGCTGGACGTCAAGGCTAAGGACAAGGGAAAGAAACTGCGCCAGGCTGCACGGCAGGAGCTGTTCAACCAGGCGCTTAGCGAGGCGAATGCCAAGTTAGCTGAGATGGAGCGACTCGTCTCGTTGGATGATGTCGGCAAAGATCTCAGGAGTGCCAAGGATCTAATGAAGAGACATCAGGTGCGTGATTTTTGTGTTGAGTATGTTTACTTGACAGATGTGTATTGTTCTATCTCGAATTACATTGAACTGTATCTTACATTCTTAATTTCAGTTAACTTAAAAGTTATAAAATCAATCATTGGGGATGCGTCTAAGTAAAGATGTACCTCTTAGCTTCCCAATGAATGTATATATGATTGTTACACATAATTATATGACTGTAGTTATTGAATACTGACTTTCATGCATAATTTGCTTCAGCCATGATAGCCAGCTGTCAGGAACTATTATGTCCATGACCTGTCAGATTTTGACTGTACCTCTCCAAAAGACAAAAAATTTTGCCTAGAGTTTCACTTCAAGGGACCACTGGTTGATGCTTAGTGCTTTATGATAACATGATAACGATACTTTAATAACATATTGATTTGTAACTTCTATTGCGCTAGTGCAGGGGTGGGCAAACTACGGCCCGCGGGCCGGATCCGGCCCGCCAACACTTTTTATCCGGCCCCCAGAAGCCTTCAGAAAATTAAAAAATTACTAGTCCGGTCTCTGTCTGTTATAATAACTAAGTCTGCCGCAGAGGTTTTTGCACATGATCTGCACGCAGAATTGAAATCCGTTCAAGTAAAGCGAATGTTGGTTTCAAGGCAGATGAAAGAACAAAATTACGGACACTTTCCTCACATCCAGTTGCCAACTACCCCAGCAGAGTCTGCAGAAAAACATAGTCTTCATTTGCTCAAATTTGATAGAATAGTTCGCCAGACGTTTTGCGGATTTTAAACCAATTGAGACTGAATTTGCGTTGCCTACTAAACCGTTCACACTTGACACTGACAATTAGCTGCTACGGAACTTCAGCTGGAGTTAACCGACCCTCAAAGTGACATTGAGCTCAAAGGATCAGACCCGATAACATTTTTTCTTAACTCAGAAAGGAAGAATTCTCAAATCTACAAACTTTTGCTTTAAAATGTTTGTGTTATTCGCATCCAGTTACATCTGTCAACAAATATTTTCAACTATGAAGATAAAAAAATCCAAGCACATATCTCAGTTAACTGATCTAAACTTGAACTCAAACTGCGAAGTGCAGCCAGTGCAATCACTCCAGATTATGGGAAACTTGTTCATTCATGCTCACAGTTGCATACATCTCACTAGTAACAACCAAAGTATATTTAGTAGGCCTATATTAGAAATAAGTAAACTTCTTTTCATGTTAGTCGTTATTAAAAGTTAACAATTTGTTACCCGGCCCTCCGAATTTTTTGGGCGTTTAATGTGGCCCCATGTGCAAAAAGTTTGCCCACCCCTGCGCTAGTGTCTGATGCATAAGGCATCAACCGCGCATTAAACCCATGATCAGGTCAACATCCCAAAGGGCAATCTGCTGAAACAGAGAGCCTATGAAAGCAAGGCAATTCGAAAAAGGTAGGTCAAGTTGAACAAAATGACGATTGAGCAGAGCGATCAGATACAGTAAGAGAGTTTCAAACTTTAGAAGTCATTAGATTAGATTAGATTAGATTAGATTAATCCTTTAATGACGAGAGGGATTAGTTTTCCGTGCATTTTAGTAGACGCTCGTCATGAGAGGGTTAAGCATATATAGACTGTCGAAATGGTCTACACTGAATTTGTTTAGCACTATGACCATTAACATTTCTGCTGCAATTTCTGTCTTGTTTTGTTTCAGATGCTTGAGAATGACATGCGTTTGAATGCAGAGAAGTTGAAGAGTATTGTTGAAGAGGGTCACCAGATGGCGCACGCAGGTCATTTCGATTCAGCCGGAATTCTTAAGGCAGTTGAAAACTTTGATAAAAGGCACGTTGCAAAAAATTGATTTTGTGTTTCACTTATTATTTTAGCAACCCATTTTACTTGAAAATGTTATGCAAGGATGCTTGTGAAAATTTCTGTTAATAGGAATGGTATTTAATAAGTGAAAAAGTTTTGTAGTATGTAAGAAGTTAAACTATAATGGAAGCACTTGACCAGCTCTAGCTGTTTGTATCTCAATTGTCTGATCATCTGGATGTTGACCTAATTGCAGCTTGGCCTTGGGTTGCCATTGTTTGATGCTTTGTGCATTGCACTCCGGTGCTATAGAAGTTACAAATTTATTTATTTATTTATTTATTTATTTATTAATCAATAATTAATTAATTAAGTAATTATAACGAACTTAAGATAGCAAGTAGATTTAATTTGTCTTATAGCAAATATATTTAATTTGTCTTCATTTTTAACATTTTTATATCTTTTAGTTTGAATCTTGATGTCTTGAAAATTATTGTAGTGAAAAAAGGCTGCCAAAGTAAAGTGCAGCCTGTCTTCTTGTCTAAGTCCTGGCTAATTTTTATAGTGTGCCTTTATCGAGTCCAAGTCCGAAATGATGAAGTTGACTTCTAAGATCCTCAGATTGGACTTGAGGTCGAGTCCAAGTTAGTTAGTTGGTTTACATTTAATATAGTGCCTCACAAAAGCATTTTTGTAGCTAATAACCAGCATACCTCATTATTGGTAAGCGTTAAATGATGACTAAGTTGCACAACTGTTTCAGGTTCACAGCTCTGCAGGATCCGATGAAAAGGCGTCGGCAGAAGCTGGATGAATCGTTGCGCTGGCATCAGTTTGAGTTTGATGCTAACTGTGAGCTGCAGTGGATCAAAGAGCGGGAGCATTTGGTTGCTTCGGAGGATTATGGAAAGGACCTCACAGATGCTCAGGCACTGCATGCAAAGCATAAGGTGCTGGAAATCTTTCTTTGTTATGGTTACCTTTGACATAAATTCGTATTAGGAAATTTTCAATGTTGAAGTGGGGCTTAACATGTGCTTGTTTGCATTATCTTTTGCTCGTTGATAATGTTTTGCATTGTTGGTCACTGTTAGCTAGATTTCTAGACTCTTGATGTAGCGCCTTTTAACTTCATGTAATGATACATTTATATAGCTCCCTTCAAGCATCTCCCAATTTAGCACTGCTTAAGACTTCCCAAGTGCTGCTTCTGCTAGCTTAAATGACATTACAGCCATTAAGAATAAAAACTTCCTCAGTAAGCAAACAGTGCTAAGATAACTTGAAGTGCCACTTAAGGCATAAGTGGCACATTAGTAATCTGGGTCAGTAATTTAGTCATTATTATCAACATTCTGTTATCATCGTTATTGTCGCCACCTGTAAGTTTAGCTACTAGCATAGTAAGCTCTGTTATATTCTTCTGACTGTAGAAACTTGACCAGGATATTCAAGGACACACTTCAGTTGTCAAAAAGGTCATTGACAGTGGACAGGCACTGATTAAGATGAAGCATTTTGCCAGTCCAGAGATCAAGGACAAAACAGACGAGTTGTCCGTGAACTGGAATGAGCTGCTGAAGCAGTTGGCTGATAGGAAAAGACACCTAGACCTATCACTTGCACAACAAAAGGTTTGCTGAAATAATTTACTTCCGTCTAGTACTTTAGTAATTTTATGTGGCAAAATAAGTAATGTACATAGTTGTAAATTCTGTGAGCTACAAAAACTGCTTAAAGAAAGTAATTTTTTACTGATTTTTGGAAGTTTAGGTGAGTCAGATATGCAGAATCTGCCTATGACAACAAAATTACTTTTTGAAGGAACCTTTAAAATCTAATCCCAGTAATATTTACTAACAGTTTGGTGGAAGTTGTATGGGACTTGTATCATATCATTTGAAGTAATTCGTAATTTGTTGGCTTAAATTATAAGGGCTTGTCTGTTTGTTGCTGTTTAGTATTTCTCTGAAGTTTCTCAAGTTGAGACGTGGCTCAACGAGAAAAAAGATCTTCTGCGCAACGACGACTATGGTCGTGATGAAAGCGCAGCCATAAAGCTTCTTGCGAAGCACAAGGTAAAATTGTGCACATAGGATACAATGTAATGTAATTCAAATGTAGGAAAACATTTTAATATTTAGAACATTTGGATGATGGAGCAAATATTAGATCAATAGATGGTGAATCAATGGATTAACAAATCAATGGATCAATAAATCAGTGATCGATGAATCCTTGGTTTATTTAAAGTACAGTTGAAACGCTACCTACTGTCCTCACAGATTTAATTGTTTGTATGGTTTGTTACTGTTTTTTACCTTGCACTGCACTATTTAGATTTTTCGCATATGACTTGAAATGTTGTTTGAAATTATCATGAAGTTGTGTGTTGAACAGGCCGCCTGTAAAATGTTTATGTGAGAGGATAATCCAGGCTGTAGCGGGACTTTTGACCCTTTTGGATTACCCTTTTGACGCCAGCACTTGTAATGCTATAGGCGAAACTGTCATAATTTGATTTGTCTGTTGTTTGGTGCTTCAATAAAAATTTAATCAATTAAAAAAAATTGATCAAATTGAATAGATCAGTGGAATGATGAATCAGTGGATCGATAAATCTGTGGATCACTAAGTCATTGGACATGTTGATGGTGAATTGTTAGATAAGCATGCTCGTATGTTTGAATGTATATAATTATCCTGCTATTTAGGTAGCACCTTTTTCAGAATCTTGCAAGGGTTCTAACCTTGGCTATCTAACATATCGAAAAAGTTGCGACTCAAGACAATGTACTTGAGGTGTACTTGAATGCAGTAAAAGTATGTCGGTATGTATTTGCAATGCTAATTATGTAAATGTACTGTTTAGAAAATTGATTTCATGGAGGTCTTGTGCTGTTTTACTTTCTAGGTGCTTGATTCAGAAGTGAAGGCTTATCAGAAAATCATTCAAGACTTGAGAAGGAACGTGGAAACTGTCCAGCATCTGGATCCTAGGAATTCGGCAGAAATTGAAACCAGACAGGTGACTATTGATTTCAGTATAGTTGCCAAAGCAAATGCACTTAAATATGTCAGAAATACTCATGGCTCGAAGTGGGAAACAAGATGTGGCGATATGGCTAAAAGAATTACTCTCCTTTCCCTCCCCTCTCCTCTGTCCTCCCCTCTCCCCTGCCCTCCCATCCTCCCTCTCCCCTCCCCCAACCTCACCCCTCCCCTTCCCTAACTGCTCCCTCCCCTGCCATCCCAGCCCCTTTCCCTTCCCTTCCCTTCCCACCCCTTGAAGAGGAGGGTCCGGGGGTTCTCCCTGGAAAAATTTTGGAATTCTACATTGCCGCAGGTGAGTTCTAGCGCTTTTTCGGAGAAAGAAACTGGTTTCTTGTCAAGGGTTTCGTCGTAAGAAACTATTTAAAATTCACGAGACTGACTGATATAATTGCCAATTTATACTGACTTTTCTACAGAGTTTTACTAGTTACACGACAAGATGGCTTTGCGACTTTGTATGAGCATTCCGGATTGCTAAAATACACTATGAACGTAGTATTTTTTGAGTACGTGATACCTGCTAGAGGTAGCATCTAATCAGAATTAAATATTTAAATTTATTTAATCCAGATGTGCCAAGTCGATCGTTACAAATAATTTGGCTGTCTATGCACAAAACTGATGTAAATTATAACTGTAAGACAATGTAAGTAAGAACAGGTAATATTATAGGCGCCGTTGACTTGCATACCGTCGATACCGATATGTTTTTAGGCCATACCGGTATGGATTTTTTGCCTGGAAAAGTTCTGGTATGCTTTCGGCTGGCCAGGAGAGGTGCCGGTATGGCATATCGTTTCATACCGTCCCACTTCGAGCCCTGGAAATACTAAACTTCAACACATGCTGTCAAGAAGCTTTTAGCAAAACATGTTATTTCTACTGGCTATGTAATAACAAGCTACTTAATACTCTGTGAGGCTTGCATTTTCAAAATGTTTTAAATGAATTTGTTCAGATCAGTTTGATGTCATGTAAGTAGCTACTACAGCATGTTTGTAAGGTACATAAAATTTTAATTGTAACCGAATATTTATATAGCAACACTCCAATCAGTGGCGCTCTCGACTCACAACACTGCCAGAACCGGCAAAAAGAAAGGTTTTCAAGTGTCCGTGGAACTGAAGCGGAGAGAGGATAAGACGCTCTTGGCGGAGGGACTGGGGAGGACTGTTTCAGACTAAAGGTGTTATATCAAGCATATTGTTGAATGCTTGCTGATATGCGACCATCAAAGTGTTATTAGTCTTCAGGTGTAGCTTCATGTTTATTTGCATTAAGAGTGGTCTTATATTTAAAAACCTTTTGCATATTGTAAGCTGATTGTAATCCTTTAATTGTAGCAAAAGCTTGAGGTGGCAATCGAGGAACTGGATCAACTTTCTGACAATAGGCTTGAGAAGCTTCAGGATTCAAAGAATTTCCATGCTTTCATGCAGGAAGTATCAGAAGTTAAACAGTGGATTGCAGAGCTACAACAGGCAGCAGCTTCAGACGACTATGGACTAGATTATGAGCATCTCCAAACAGTAATGAAGTCCTATTTAAATTACAGAAGATACCTTTTCGATTTGTTTCATGTTGTTGGATTTATTTATCTTGATTTGAGGATCAAATGATTCTATGTATATCAGTTTTTAGGCTTTTATTGTCGAAATTTACATATATTTGCATATATGTTTTTCTCTGGTCTCTCTAGCAACCAGACTCAGACCTCCACTGGACATCGATCTCTGGACAATCTCTGTGATATGACGTAGCACTCATGTATAAGCTGGTGCCCTGCGCTTAGCTTTAAAGTAGTGCTTTAGAAATGTGGAGTTTATGATTATGATCTTTGTTTACCGATTAATAATACTAGTAAATGGAGTAATAGTGTGCTGATGTAAGTTGCTATGGATGGTACAGTAGAATAATAGTGTGGAATCATGCTACCCTGATTATTATTATTATTATTATTATTATTATTATTATTATTATTATTATTATTATTATTATCATTATTAAGGAGCATTTATATAGCGCGCCTTCAAGGTGATCTACTCAGGAGCGCTCCTAATCCAACCACGGCTAAAGAGAGTAGTTTTCAAGTTTGCAAGAGACAAAGTAGTCCCTCCAGAGTCCAGACTGATGTGGTTATAGTGTGGAGATCAGGTTAGCTTGAGAGTCTTGCCTACACAGATGGATTGTCCACATGGTTACTGTTGCTTTCTGCACCTAATCTGATAGCTCTGTAACACCTGGACCATAACTGAACCGATTGTAGGGTGCTTCTTTCTTATAACCTTGCATTTGTAATTATGATAAGAGTTGTAAAATGATGTTACAGTAGTCTTTATTTACATTACTGTAGTCTTGCTAACAGATTTTTCATCTTCACTGTCAAGCAGATCAGCTATGTTTGAGCTTGGTGTGGATTCGTGCAGAAAGATCTCAAATTATTTAATTTTAGGTTGTGCTGAAGAAGTTTGGTGCGCTCCAGTTGGGAGTCCAGGCCGGTGCAAAAAGAGTGGAGCATGTTGAAGATTTAGCAGAGGGACTTGTTAGGGATCAAAACATACATTCAGATGTAATACGAAAAGAACAAGAAAATGTCAGGTATTGTCACATGTACATTTACAGCACACATTAAGGCATGCATATAGCATTTGTTCATGGGAAAGTTATGATTTGTAATCGCGTACTCCAGATCCTTGCATCAAGGCTGTTCGCACAGTTATGGCCTTGTGACCACAGACTCACTGCTGCTGCCATCAGCCTTGACATTTCATCCAAGATAGGTGAACCCAGTTCCACTTTGTTCCCTGCAACCTGTGAGCGATCCACCAGTATAAATATCCATATACTGATAACTTGTGTATGTATATATTGTATTGTATTTGGGTATTTGTAAAGCGCTTCTAGCGGGAGGGGCATTCAGAAGCGCTCCCAGTGCAAGAGACCCCGAGAGAAAAAGCAAGTTTTAAGAAAGGTAAAAGAGGAAGAGACGTTACCTGAGAGAATAGAAGAACGAACAAATGGAGGAAGCTCATTCCAAAGAGCAGGGCCAATGGAGGCAAAAGACCTAGATTGAGCCAGAGAAGTCCTGACCCGGAGATCGAGGAGGTTAAAACGGTCAGATGAACGAAGAGGATGAAGAGAAGCAGCAGAGTGAGGGCGATGAATTAAGTCACAAATATTTTGGAGCGAAACCAAGTTGAGCCATAGAGACAAGGATGATATATATAGGTAGAATGCATGTATCATGTTTTTGTACTATATATATAATATTATATATATATATAAAATTGATCTTGGCATGATAGGATTGACCAGTTATTACTATTGTGGATTTACCAAGAATCAAACACTTCATTTCCTATTTGGCCATTATTAGCAGAAGGCAGAGACATGAGTCTGTGTTGACTGTGAGCCATAATCGTTATTGATCATGTTGACGTTGGTATTGTTGTTCAGCATACTGTTGATTCTGGATGATGCTGAGGATAGTGATGATGATTATGGTGGTGGTGATGCTGAAGATACTTGTGATGACGATGATTATGACGATAATGATTATGATGTAAAGCACAGTGTAATAGACATCACAGGTTTGTGAGATCTCGAGGATGTTTTGTTTGACAGAAATGCTTGGCAGAAGTTGCTGGAGTTGATCCGACTTCGGTCGCAGAAGCTAAAATCAGCCAGTGAATTGCATCGCTTCAATCGTGACGTTGAGGAGGCTTTGTCTCGCATCCAGGAGAAATATTCCAACATCCCAGAGGACCTTGGACGTGACCTCAAATCTGTGCAGAGCTACATCAAAAGACATGAAGGCTTTGAAAATGATCTCATACCACTTGAGGCTCAGGTAGATTGAGTGACTTTGCCTTCCACAGAACCTAGGTGTATGTTTTATATATGTATGAAATATGGTATGTATCTGAACATTTATGTAGCACATTTTAAAGAGATTCTCCCATTAGCTGAAGTAAGATAGCTGTTTGAAATTATTTCAGAAAAATCTGTCAAGTAAGTCAGGTGTCATCTGGCTGACATTCCGCTTGGAACTGTCTACCTTTGACTCTCCGCCAAGAGCTTCTTGCCCTCTCTCCTGTCCAGTTCTGTAGACGCCTGAAAATCTTCCTTTCTGCCGGTGCTGGCACTGATGCGGGTTGAGAGCGCCACTGATCTGAGTGGCACTATATGAGTGTTCGATTACAATTGCAGTTACAGTATGACTGCTCATTTGTACTCAAGTATTTATTCCTACACATCTGAAATGTACTGACTTATTGACATTGATATGTTTTGCTTAAACAGCTGCAGGTTCTGGTAGATGATTCATCTCGACTGAAGTCCATCTATGGTGGTGCCAGTGCAGATGACATTGAGCACCAACAGGAAACAGTTATGGAAAACTGGAACATTCTGAAGGCAAAGTCAGCACTCCGAAAGCGAAACCTCGAAGCAACCCTCAAGTTCTACTGGTTCATGTCTGAGGTGACCCTTTAGAAGAGTTGTTAAAATGAAAAATTAATTTGATCAAATTAAGCAGAAATTAAGATCATCAGCTTTATTGATTTACATAATTAAATAGTTCATATTATTATCTGATTGATGTAGATACATTTGTAATTTCTGCTCCATATATTTTAGAAAAACTTTGTGCTAAACATAGGATCTTAAAATATGACTTATAACACAATGAAACTAGGTTTTTGTATATAGCCAGAGAGCATTTTGATCTGGAGATGCTGCCGTGCATTTAAAAAAATATAGTTTTTCTGTAATCTTGAAATATATGCAGTTGGATTGATTTTTTGGTTGCATTAAATTTGGTATACTTTTAACAGGCAAAGATTCAGTTGAACTGGATGCAGCAGGTTCAGACGGAGATGAAGGATAGGGAACCAGTACATAGCGTTGCTGCAGTGGTTGACCTACAGAACCATAACATGGAGATCAAATCAGAAATGGAGGCACGCGACGCTAGGCTGAGAGAAGTTGAAAAAAGTGGCAAAGACATGATCAATTCAAGACATGTTGCAGCAAATGATGTATGTTATCATAACTTGACCTTATAAATCGATTCAATCATTTATTCAGAGCATTTGTATAGCCCCTTTCTCGGAGGCACTCCCACCCAAACAGAAAAGAAGTTTTCAAGTCTTAATAGAAAGTGCATTCAAGGTCCCTAGCTAAGACAGCATGCGAATATATTCAGGTCTTTCACTCATTGTTGATTTACCAGTAGTTAATATTTATTATTACAAAGGTATGTCATTCTTAACACGTATAATTTTATCAATACATTTTATTTTTTTGCTGCACTAAGTTGACACAAAGTCAGTTTAAATGCTCTGTAGGATGCAGTTTCTTCAATTTCTGCATTTAGTTTTCATGCCATTTTCAGTTTTTGATGACTAACCAAGTAAACTAATCTTGATGCGTTAATTACAACTCATTCTGAAATCCCTCTGAGGTCAATCAATCAATGCCAGTTTAAGGTGGGAGGTAAACAATTGTCTTGTTGTTAGAATGGTTGTATTTATTCCGGATATTTCTATAGCGCCTCTCGAAGTCAACTACTACTCAGAGGCGCTCCCGACTACAGCATTTGATACTGTGCCGGAATTTTAACGCCGAAGCGCCACGAGCAAATGCGAGTGAAGGACTTGCCCAAGGTCCGTACGCAGCGGCTAGAGTGGGATTCGAACCTGCAACCCTCCGGTCACAAGGCGCCGAACTTACCACTGAGCCACCACGCCCCACACCAACTCAAAAATCATTCAGAGCTTCAGTAGAGTTTCTACGAGAGCAGATTTCCAGATTTCTACTGCCTTACATTACAACACTTTACATTACATTACATGTAAACACCTATGCTATTCTTACTTTATTTTGGGTTTTGGTTTTGGTTTTGCGGTTGAGCAGAGCTATTGAATTTGTAGATTACAAGCAAGATTCGTGAACTGAATGCTGAGCAGGAGAGACTTATGCGCAACTGGACAAAAGACAAGGAGTACCTTAGTGAGCTTTATGACCAACAGACTTTCCTTCGAGATGCCCATCAATTGCAAGTCTTGAGCAACTCACAGGAGGTCTGTCATTACTTTCTCTACATTGCTGAGGCATTTCTTATATGCTGTTTTAATGTTATGTGTTGACCTGTAGTTTTCAATTTTACTTCTATAGTGAAATTATATGTTTGATGAGGTACGGTCAATGTAAGAGACTTATGAAGCCGTATGATGTCATTTAAAACTAGCATATAACTAACTGTATTAGTAGTTTCCAGAATTTTCTTGTTCATATAAATAATTGGCGAAGTATTGAGTCAGATCCTAGAGTGATATTCTGTAGTGCAGTAAGTAGTGGGAACCAGGGCTGTAGTGGTAAAATTAGAGGTGAGTATACGCTACCGGATAGTTTCCCGAAACAAATTAGAGGTGAGTATACGCTACAGTATTTTGGTAGTATACACTCCAGTATTTTAATATAAATAAATAAAAATATTTGTGAGGTGAGTATATGGTCTCTAGAGGTGAGTATACGCTGTATACCGCGTATACCCTCAACTACAGCCCTGGTGGGAACTGTTTCAGACAGTACTTTAAGTAATCTAAAAATCTAGTGACTGCTATAATGCTGTTATCAAAATACACAAGGCATCAATCAGTTGTTGCTTCAAATGATGTATTCAAAAGTCATAGTGCAATAGAGGGAAACCTAGAGTCAAACTATGGACGATAAGCAAAGATGAAACACTAATGAGTTTCAAAAGTCAAAGAGCTCTTTATCATTTAAGTTTATTTTTAGTCATAGATTTAATAACAATTCTTTATTGTCTGTTGTGGTTGGTTCATAAGTCCTCTGGAATAGGTTGCGATGGAATTTAAGAGAAGATCTGCTTTGCTTTCTCCTGTCTTCATTCAATCTCCTGGAGTTAAAATCGGTTTTCTGGTGCGTGTGAATTTGGTGTCTGATAACATTGCATTTTATTGAATTACATTACCATACATTACAGAAGATTGTGCTGCTCTTATGTTCTAGGCATACCTGAAAGGGTTTGAGTCGGGTGAGACGGTGGATCAAGTGGAGGCCCTGATCAAGAGACACAATGCCTTCGAAATCCTTCTGGTTGCAAATGAACTTAAGGTAATATACTGAAGATGTAGCTTCTGCATTGCTGGTGTACAGTGCAAAAGGCATCAACCATACCTAAACCAAGTGGTAGGTTAGTACCCAGAAAGTCTGTTTAGACCGATGGGCTATCATGAAATGTGTAGGTCTCTTTGGAGTAATTGTACAGTGCAGCACCTTTGTGAAGGTGCTTAAAATGCACTATAATAAGTTTCTCTGTTAGATATTGGACAAAATTACTATAACCAATTTGTGTCGTTCAGCAATTTGTTACATGCTGTGTGTCATGTTTCCTGGCTGTACTGTCATTCAGAATTTGGTTAGTGAATTACTTACTTTCATTTAGTCTGCTTGCTAACTTACTTGCTGTTATTTTTAGCTTGGGACGTTGAAGCAGTTGGGTGGCAAGCTTATTGATGAACATCATTTTGATTCCAGGAACATCAAATCAGTATTGGATGGCATCATTAAGAGGTTCTGGTCTTTTACATATCTCACTTTTGGTCTGTTACTCATTGGCAGCTTTTTTCTCATGTCCAATATTTGGGATGTGTTACTTTATACCACGAAGTTGTATTGTATTGTATTTCATATTTATTTTGGTAATCAAACATTGCAAGGATAAACAAAACTGATTATATTGTAAGACATGTGCTGGCTTTCGGTTGAGGACAGGATTACCTTCAAAATCCTCCTCGTGGGCAGAGTTCAGCACCTGACTATATCAGAGAGCTCTGCATTCCTGTTTCCAGTCATAGCATTCAGCAGCCCATGGGACCTGTTGGTCCTGGGCTGTTTTGTACATTTTCTGTACAGTGATGCATTGGACCATCCTCCTGGGACAGTCTACTATTAAACTTACAAACTATTTCATCACAGACAGCTGGAGAACATTTTCAAGCCATCTTAAGATGCACATTTTTAGATCTGTTAGATTGCCATACTAAGTGCTCTTGTACGGTTCTTAAAAGGCGCTTTACAAATAGCCAGATACATTCACTTACAGGATATCTGTCGCCCTACATCTGTTGTCCAGCGGCGGTCTAACCTTCGATCAGCCGACCAAGCTGTACTCATGGTCCCTCGCTCGCGCACTGCAATCATGCAGCGCCGCTCCTTCTCTGTTGCTGGCCCTGTGACTTGGAACGGGCTCCCAATGGCGCCCCGTTTGGTCCATATGGATCACTCTACTACTTTTTATACTAATTTAAAGACTGCTCTTTTTAGCTGTGGCTGGACTGGGAGTGCTTCTGAGTAGACAGCCTTGAAGGGGCGCTATATAAATGTTCCGTAATAATAATAATTCACATACAGAGTACAAGAAAATCTATTGATATGGCATGAAACGGTACAGAAATATGAATAATCATATGAAAACACACATTTGTAAAGCTTATGAACCCAATATCTGTTTCATTTTACAACCTAACAGGTGTCCTCTTATTTTATTTAATTTTTCAGACGTCAGCAAATTAATACGATGTCCAATGAAAAACGTAACCGGCTGAAAGACCGACTGCTCTATGCTCAGTTCATTCAGAATGTGGCTGATGTAAGTTTTATGTTCTATCTTGCATAAGAGTGAACTACATCTTACTTCATCGTACTCTTTCTTGCAGTGAATGGTTGAACTTTTAGAATATCAATCAGGATCCTCAAATTGTTCTTATAGATTGATTTTATATACATTTTTAGATCTTTATGAAACTCCTCAAGATGTATACTAAGATGTTTTTATGTTGTTGCTGAATTTGAAAAGAAATTACTACCCAACCTCATGCTGGATTTTCTATCCAAACAAACACATACCATACCTTTGTTGATTAGGCCACTGGACTATTTTTTTAGGTTGTAACTGTTGGACCTTGTGCTAATTCTGGTTTACTTTTAAACTTAAGTATAACATTTCATCTTTGAACATGAGAGGATCAGAACCCAACCCACTGGTTCCTATCCAGGGCTGATAGTAGACATAATGTTCAGTATATTAGTCAATATAATTAATGCTCTCTTTGCTATACCACTCGTGGTGACCTCTTTGTTCCTTTCACACGCACCACTACTATGCAGCAGCGCACTTTCTCCTGAGCTGCGGTCTGTTCCTCAAGACTCGTCCACCGATTTCTTCTCTGCTCTAAAGACTTCTCTTTTGCCCGGGTTGGGCTGGGAGCGCCTCTGAATAGTTTCCTTGAAGGGGCGCTATATAAATGCTCAGTTGATTGATTGATTGATTGATTGATTGATTGATTGATTGATTGATTAATGGTGTGCATTGGAAGACTATTCCATAAGGAAGGGCAAGAACATTTTGTTGAAAATAAATTCATCTTAGTATGTACAATATGTGTGTTATTAGTTAACAAAGTTCAAGTGTTATGATCATTTTGATGATATAGATCAGTTCCTTGATGAAATAGCCATCATAGGTGAAACACAATGACAAATAAGAAACCAAATTTTGTATATAAGTTCGTGAATGTTGAACATCTTAAGTGAGTTTTTGTTGGTAGGCTGAGGGCTGGATTGAAGAGAAGCTGAAGATTGCAAAAGATCAGAACTTTACCGATGCCACTGATTTACAAGAGAAGATGAAACTCCTCAAGAAGCATCAGGCCTTCGAGTCAGAGATAAGGGCCAACGCTGAAAGAATAAAATCCATCAGAGAGGTACTGTGAATTAATTAATGAATAATTAGCAGTTAACTGATTAGTAGTTATAATTAATAATGTTGAGATGTTTTGCTGCACCATTTGTAATGCACCTTCTCTTCACTTTTAATTATTAATTTATTCTGTCTCAGTCACAATCCTCACTTCCACAGCGTTCTTCTTAGCCAGATTTTGATGAATCTTAGCTCATCCAGGCACTTTAACTTCTCCAGAGCATTTGTTTAAATTTCATGGGATAATGTCTGCATGGGAAAAATTATTTATTCAAGAATTAATTAAATGGAGATTTTGGCAAAATCTATGTGACTTTTGTGATTGGTTCAATTATTATTAAATCTCGTATTAAGACGATTTTTATTTTTGCTTCTGAAGAAGGAACATCACAAGGATCATTGTTTGGGTACTGGCCTGACACAGACAAGCAGCCTTTGTAAGATTCTTAGCATCTTATTTCTTAAAAGGTGCTATATAAATAGCAAGATGCAGATATGCGTATATGCGAATGAGAGTCAAATTGCTGCTGGTTTTCTTTATCTGTTAAGTACAAGTTCAGTGTATTGATACGTTAAAATTTGTAGATGTTTAAATCAATTTTGTTTCTTCCATAGACTGGTGAGGTTCTTTTGAAGAAACATTTTGAGGACCATGATGCGATTCGCAGTCGTTTGAACCACCTGATCCTGCAGTGGAATGAACTGCTGAAGGCGTCAAAAGAAAAAGGTGCTGGTCTTGAGGAGGCAAGGGACATCCTTGCATTCAATGAAGAAATTAGCAAGGTCAAGGACTGGATGAAGGAAAAGGTCAGAACAATACTTGACTGACTGCTGTGGTTCTTACCTGTTTCAGTATTTTAACCATTCCATCAAATTTTGTAGTTTTTGTTAGAGTTAGAAAATATAATGGCATTAGTTCTTAGAATTCAGGTGAAGGCAGGTTTAGATAATTGCTGGTTCTGCGCTTTTGTGATGGACTTTAAAATGTGCTATATTAAGTGTCCTCATGCATACATACAACATACTTCCATACATAATTTATGCATTTTTAGTGTAGTATAAGTTACCTCTGGTAGTGCTAGTGCCTGGTGTACTCTGTCATCTTTTGTGGACATTGTTCATCATTATGTCTAAGACTCATCTGCAGTTTGTAGTGTGCTACTTGTTAGGCTGTCCAAATTGCATTATGTACTTATATGCTCTTAAAAGGTCCTAAACAGGGCTATGCACAATCCGTATAAAAACAGACATCTTATGATGCACCTCTTTTGGTTCGTTGGACAACACCTGCAGCAATTTTTAGCACCTTGCAAAAATTGCTCTATAATACCAGGTTCTATTACGTTTCATAACACTGTTTTGGTGAAATGTTCTGTGACTGATGTTGCAGGAGATGTTTGTTCACGGCTGTAACTTGGGAAGAGATTATGAAGAATGCGAGGTGTTGCAAAAGAAAGTTAATGACACCGAGAGCGTAAGTAGCAGCTGATTGACTTCTGAAATATGTATACTAGTAATTAATTAATGTGCTTTAATGAAAAGGACGTCTCAGAATTAACAGTAACAGTACAAATTTATAGCCTCTGTAGCAAATTTTATGATAAATAAAAGAATTAAAACCAGCAATGAATTTCTGCCATGCAGAATGTTAAAACATACAGCTGTGAAGCTGGAACGGGCAAAAGTCATTTTAGAGCAGCTTTGAGATTTTCGTAATAGATGCCACACAAATATCCTTTTAAATACTTTACTAGTACATTACAGTCACGATTAATATAGTGTTTTCCTTCATTCTAGTATGATAGTCTTATGGTTTTACGTTTTGTAATTCATGTAATCATATGAGAAAGTTAACATCATTCCACTTATTAGTGTTCTTGTAATATATCTTGGATTTTCTGATTTTAAAAACTATTATTTTCCAGGGCATTACTGTTGATGACGATCGAGTGAATGCAATCAGGAAGTTAGCAGATAAGTTGATTAAGCAAGGTCGAACAGACACAAAGCCCATAGAAGATCAAAGGGACTCTATGACATCAAAGTAAGAACTCCTGACAGTGTCTGAATTCTTTGTTAAATATCTTCCATTCATGAGTGTTAATAATGTAGGTATATTCATACCCCTGTTGGCAGTGATCAGTAAAAGTAAGAATTAATACTAAAAATTTGTTTATAATTTTCATCACAGTCTAGTGAAAACATTATTTAATGTGCAAATGGGATGTCTCCGGAGTAGCTGAAACCGAAACACAAAGAGCTCAATTAGGTAGTGAATTGTTAGGTTGTCTGATGTTCTCTTTGTTCAGATAATTGTACTTTTAAAGTCACTAGCTGAGAACTTTATTGTTTTTATCTTAAGGTTATAGTATTTTTATTGCTGTGGTTTTGATCTTATAAACTTGAAATTATGGCTCATAACAATGACTTTGACAGATGGAGAATAATACAAAATTCGCTGGATGGTCATCGGAAACTTCTGTCAATGGCTCTGGAGATACATGCGTTCAATCGAGATTTAGATGATGTTAATGAAAGAATCAATGAGAAGGTTAGATGGTTGTTGATAAACAGATCATCTGCTTACTATTTGCTGCTTCTACATTTCAAATACTCTTGTGTTTTGTGTGATAACCATCATGCATTATCATGCATAAGGTAACTATTGTGCTATGGTCATTGTATTAGACTGCTATTCTGGCTGGTTTATCAGCATTTAATTGTTTTATAGCACCCTTTCGGGTGTGGATGCTCGATGGTGTAGTGGTTAGCGCACTGGAATGTCAATCGAGACATTGGGGGTTCGAGATTCTGCTCCAGCTGCACCCCCAAACAAACTCAGTTGTAATGAATACACTGATAGTTGGTGGGAAGATGAGATGGCGAGGGAGAGGACTGGCCACCCACCCTCATAAGCCGAGGCTAAGAAAAGAAGTCGCTAGCACTTCATACCATGGCTGCCTCTCAGGCTAGCTTAAGGGACTGCTCTTCTCTTCTTCTTCTTCCATCAGCATGTGGTGTACAATGGTGCTATGCAGGTTGATTTTTTAATAGGCAGACAGTATTTTGCACGTGTTGGCATACTAGATTTTTTCCTTGGTTAGCATGGGAGTGTACAAATGTGACGTTGAACTTTTTTTTAACTTGAGTTGACCTGCATACTATTGTAACCCGTACTTTTCACATCCTAGCCATGATTGTGTAATACCTTCTCAAACATCTAGTGTTAATGACTGTTTTGAATGCTAATACAAATCTTCATTTATGGTAGTGCCAATCTTATGCTTAAACAGTTACATCTACTTTTAAATTTTTGAGTGAATTATCCAAACAGCAACATCATATTCATGACACACGAAGCACATGTTACAATATTCCCATCTGGGCTTCATATGTCCTACCATATGGGACCATGTGTAGGATATATGATTCTCAGGGTATGTCGTCATTTGGGTTTTGTATGTTCTCAATGTGATTATTATTAATTTGCAACTTCTATCATGCCAGTATCTAATTCATGAGGCATCAACTGATGGCACACCAAAATAAAGCCATAATCAAGACAGTATGGACAAGGTCATTCTGCTAATACAGAGAGAGGCAGCCTGTGGAGTATAAGCAATTTGAAAAAGGTAAGATGCTGTTGTTGTTGGAGTAGAGAAGCAGACGAACTGTCAGAGTTAGAACCCTTTGCAATTGTGTCAAAGTTTAAAGCTGAAAATCTATTTATTTGTCTTTGCTTCATTTTTTTATTGAACTACTTGAACAGGATGCAACAATGAAGGTTGGTTCTAGTCTGACTTAAAAAGAAACCAATTTTTGTTTTCTGTGGCACATAGAAATATTCACTGCATGTAAGCACCATCCTGGCTACCCTATGCCTGAAAGCAGCACTCATTCATTCTTATAAAAGAATGCCTGCACCCACCCTATTTGGCACAGCAGCCTATTCATTAACATGGTCGGTTTGTAATGCAATGATAGTGACTTTGCGCATGGTGAATGGACAGTGTAACTTCCCAGGAAAGTTGTTTGTGCACATTCATTTTGCACTTCAGATTGAGTGACTTTTGCACACGCAATAAGTGCAGTGATTAAATAAAGAAAGAAAACAATGGGTATTCTCTTGTTGGATTGCTGTGGTCATGTCTGCACTTGCCCTGGGACGGCCACACTTCAAAAGAGTTTCTACAAAGGCTCGTTAAACTTTACCTTTGTGGATCACATCTACAGATATGAGGCAGTATATTTCTTCATGTTGAACAGAAGCGATCGTCCTCATCCTGCCAATCTGGTGAAACAGAAAACTGGCAAAATTTTTAGTTTTGGTCTCTTGTTTAAATCTGAGGACATTTATTGATAGATGCATGTAAAATATAAGCGATTACCTTATGAAGTATACTGCGTGTCAAGCTTTTTCACACTTCTAACAAGTTCCTGCATTTTTCGGCTCAGGCTAATACATATAATTAATGAGTGTGCTGTGTTTCTGTGTGTCTTGAGAATGCAGTTTACATTAGAAACATAGAGTGTGTTTCTGCATTTTGCTTTCAGCCGCTTTTGCAGACTGTTTTGCATGTTTTTAAACTTTGTGAAGTTTATGTTTTGATGCACTGTGTTGCTTGTATCTGAGGCAATCAACTGCTGTATGACTATGCAAAAGATTGACTGGCATACTCACTCACCATTTCTTCTTGAATAGCTTGTGTTTAATATGAACTGGATCTGTTGCTGAGTTCTATTTTATCCTTGTTTGATAGCACAGTACATTTCACTGTACAAGCTATTACTTTACATTACATTCGTGAAGCCATAGTTTCTTAAAATATACATGTATGCTGCTATAAAAATGGGTGTTCTTATTGTATTGTATTGTATTATCTGAACATGTATAAAGTGCCTCTCGCAGTGTTCGCTAATCAGAGGCGCTCCCAGTGCAAAAGACCCAGTGAACTTAAAGTTGTTTTAAGACCGTGGAATGAGGCACTTGGTCCACCAGCTAATAATGAGGCTCGTATCAATGGAGAGAGTTCGTAAAGTTATTGTAATTGGCTTGTGGAGTTCTCTGGCAAAACCTAAGATTTAGAGTAGTTTTTATTATCTTATGTCATTGAAGTCAGCTATAGTAATTGGAAATTCATCAAGAAGTTGTCTGTGTGCTGTTCTGCTAAATTCTAAGTTTGAGACATTTTGTTTTTTATGTTAACATAGTCATCGCTGCTGTTGATTGACAACCTTGAAGACAAGGATTTGGCAACGATCCAAGCTCTTCAGAGAAAGCAAGAAGTTGTAGAACTGGACATGATAGCACTACACCAGCAGATACAGGCATGTCCTTCACAGCTGATGTGTCAAGTTTCGTTTCTGTCATGTTTTAAAATTAAAGTTGGAGTTTACTTGTTACAGGTACATCTCCAGGTCTGTAGCCCAGATAGCTAATTGGGTAGAGGATATGTCATGGTGCCTGTGGGTTGGAGGTTGCTGGTTCTCATACCAATGTACGGGGACTTAAGTTGTGTGGCACCCATTCAAATGGGCAGCAGTGGTTAAGGAGTTCACCCAAATAATTCATTGCAAAATAAGCTGTGTCGAGGCTATACAGTCTATAGAAGACGTGTACATTTACATTGTTCGGTTCCTCACATCTTGGAGCCCAACATCATCAGTGGTGAAAGCTTGTGTGAAGAGTAAGGTGCTTCAAGCTGACACTTCAGTGAATTGTTGTCAGTATTTTCTTGCAATTTTGCTATGACCAGGTAATGATGTAGCGCAGCAGTTCTCAACCTGTGGGTCGCGACCCCATGTTCCCCGCCTTACGATTTACCAGGGGTCGGCTGGAACCTTCAGAAATTTGTTTCAAAGTTGTCAGCATAGTTTCTTAATTTTAATTTTTTTTGTAATTATGATTACTACACTAATGGTAGCAAAAATGCGGTGAAGAGGAGTAACCCAATCAATTTTATTGTTGGGAACTTGGGGGTCGCCACAACTTTGGAAATATATCAAGGGGTCGCAGCACTAAAAAGGTTGAGAACCGCTGATGTAGCGGAATTCATAAAGGTTGCAATAGTTCTTTTTTAACAACCTACATCCGTGTGGTATATCTTTAGCAGCACTTTTGACTTTGAGATATTCTGAAATAGCATTCTGGTTGCATATTCATTTATACTGATACTGTTCACATGTTTGTTTTCATATTTCATTTAGAAACTGGAGGCTGTATTTGGCAAGCTTAACCGCAAATATCCAGATAAACTTGATGAATCTGAGAAGAAACTGAAGGATGTTAAAGAAAACTGGATCCAGCTGAATGGCATTGCTACTGATCGGTAGAATTATCTCTTGTCCATTTTTACATGCAATGAAGATTTTGTCATCTGACAGTCATTTGATGCCCTTCTGGTTAACAGGAGTTTATTGTTTGTTTTATTTGATTTTGGGCATTTGGCATTTGGTTTTACTAAATAGCTTCATAATAATTACCGTATTATTGCTATTTTGTTCTCCTGTTATATAAAGGTTGTATTATTAATTATGTACATCTAGAATGATGGCTGAAGTATTGATAACTTTAATCAGCAGAATCAGTTTTTGAGTCAGTTATTTTAGAATCAATTGCTTTCTGTTTGATGTTTAGTAAAGGCAAACTACAAGAGAAGTACCTGATTCTGAAGTATCTGGCTGACGTCAAAGAACAGGTAACTTACTGGAGTTTCTATTTTTTCTTGAACAGCATTCATTGAAAATGCTAATGTTTGCTGGTTTACTGTACCACCATATTTTTGTAATTAATGGTGAAAAACCAGCATCGAGCAAAATAATTTTAAAATGATTATGGAATAGAGGTAAAGAAAAACCGAGGATCTTATGGTGTGGAATGCTAGGCAACCTCCTCCAGAAAGTTGGACTGACCACAGCGAAGCTTCTGTGCTGTACTGTGGAAGTTCTGGTTGGAGGAACAACCAGGACATCGGGTGCAGCACAACGATGAAGTATCGGCTGTATCCATGATGGATACAGCCGACACACCAAATTCCCTGAGATGGAGCACAGCCTGCAAGACAATTATGCATGAGCATTAAGATCTTAGATTCAGTGTGTTTTTGCATCAGCAGCTGGTGCAATTCCTCTCTCATGAAGGTGGATACATGCACAACCTATGAAGTGGGGAATACGCTCTGTGTCTTTCTCATAACTTCCAAAATGTTAGCATTTAAGACGTACATTATGTTCACATTTGACGTTTTGTTGGCATACATTTTTAATCATTTGATCATATATTTTCTAACACAGATTGCCTGGTGTGATGACATGATTGAACGAATGGTTGTGCGGGATCACGCAACAGACGATGTTTTAGAAACTAAGGACGGGCTAGAATCTCACTTTGAAAGAAAGGTAAATTTCTTGTTTCAGGCTTCAAATGTTCAGTATGTATCTGAACATCTGGGTAATGTCCTTTGAGCTCCGCTCAAATGCATTATGATCATTGCTAAGAGATCTAAGGTTAGTTATGATATCTATTAATTAGATTGTGGTAATAGCAAAATAATTGTAATTAATTATTGAATAAAATTAAGGACAGTTGTTCAATGGTTTTAGATGAAATATGTTTGCAGACTGAAATTGCTGGACGTTTTCCAAACTATCAGATGCTTGTTGACCGTGGAAGACGGTTGATTGCTCAGCCACAGGTATCATCAGAGGAGATAGAGGAACACCTGGAGGATGTGGAAAAGACCTGGAATGCCCTCAATGATACTTGGGAAAAGCAGAAACTTATCCTGACTCAGCAATATGACTTACAAGTGAGAGAAATTTATTTTGTTTTAATTTAATTTTTTATGCATAACTACACAGAATGTAGGTTCTTAAACAAATGTTATGTTGTGGTATGTTATATTATGATATCATTGATATGGTTGTGTATAGAGCCCTGCGCCGACGTCATAGTGTCGGCGGCGGCGCGCCGGTCATTTTTGGTCGGCGGCGGCGGCGCGCCGACGAACAAAAATCGGCGGCGGCGCCCATAAAATGTCGGCGTCGGCGCGGCGCGGCGCGGCGTGCCCTAGTCAGAAACATGAGTCACCATGGGCATCCGCAGGAATTTTTCCGGGGGGGCAAAAATTTTCTAAGGGGGCGACATTTTTCCAGGAGGCAAAATGACGTTTTTGCATGGAAAATCTATTCACAAATCCAGGGGGGCAAATTCCCTTGCCCCTCCTCCGGACGCCCAGGTGAGTCACTATGAGAGTTGAACAGCCGTTGGTCCTGTGACCAGTCAAGAGGGCCAAGTTCTCTAAAGCCACTCTATCACACTGAAGCTCAACTACATATAAAGGGACTGTAAGAGAAGACACCTTCAGACATTTGCCTTACAAATATGAACATCCTTAATTACACCACAGTATAAATAATTACACAGTACGTCGACTCCCGGCCTCTGCAGCAGTCAGAATGTGTGACCGACCGCCATCTTGAAAGAGACCGTTTACCATGCCGATACACCGGAAACAATCACATCAAATATTTTTTAAACGTTAAAACAACATTGAGGACTACACGCCGATACACCGGAATCCATCAAATAAAATATTTTTTAAACATTACAACAACATTGAGGACTTCATTAGAATTAACAATATTATTTTTAACGTTAATTTCAGTTTAAATCTATAATTCAAAAGCTATGTTTCAAGATGGCGTCGTAATCACGTGACCAGAAAAACTAGTCAACAGCCAGCAATGAGAGTCGACGTACTGTTTAATTATTTATACTGTGATTACACTGCACATCTGTATAGGTATTGGCAAATTGTAATCAGATGAAGCAACATGCATTTGCATATTGCTTGAATACACTTGCATATGCACTGATACAGTGTAAGCCTACACACCAAGTCACATGGGAGATGCTGGATAACAGCATCCTCCCAGTAAGAGAGGTTGCGGAAGCCATGAAGTGAAATGTAAACATATACGTTTTCCTATGCACTGCGCCGAGTGGCCTCACTCCTGTTTTATATTTCAATGAATTTACCAGGTGGTCTGCTGCCCGTTTGAATTGGTGCCACGTCATTTAAAGTTTCCACATATAGACCATTGTTTGTATCAGACTAAACTGAAAAGACCATTCTTGATATTATACGTACTAAGTCAAAACCTGTGTCAACTGATACAGCTTACCTGAATAGATTCCAGCCAACAGTATTAATCAATTATACCTTCCCTTCTGCAGGAATTAGTTAAATGGCATATCTTGATATTAATAGCACTCATAAACTCCTCTAATCTTACAACATTAAGCCCAAAATTTACACCATTGTTATAAGACCACAGACATTAAAGACTACAATCAATAAGTTATAGAAGGCTTAGAAGCTATTCAACATGAAGGTAACGAATGAGGGGATATTGTAGTACTGTAGTACACATACAAAGACATGCATTGCATGTTGCTTTTGCTGTCAAGGTATTAAGGAAATGGCAACAGGAACAGATGTATCAAAACAATGGCTACTTGTAACAAGATATAGCTTTAAATGACTGTGTGTATATCATGGCACAAAGACAAGATGATCAAAGTATAAGGAAAACGAATTTTGTCAGGAAGACAATGCATTCTTGGTATTAAGATAAAGACCACAAACATTGTAATTAGCTATGTTTACTCTTTATCTTCTTCGTTAATACACCAGTTCCTACCAATCAAAGTGCCATTTCTGAGAATAGTTTGCTTATCTTTGCAATATCATGCAAAACATGAAAAATGCAACAATAACAATTAAGCATATAAAACTGACATCGGCGGCGCGCCGACAGATTGTCGGCGGCGGCGGCGCGCCGACAAACAAAAATCGGCGGCGGCGGCGCCCATGAAATGTCGGCGGCGGCGGCGCGGCGCGGCCGGCGCAGGGCTCTAGTTGTGTATGTTATGTTGGGTTATTTTGTGTTGTGGTATGTTATGTTGTGGTATGTTATGGTGTGGTATGTTATGGTGTGGTATATTATGTTGTGGTTTATTATGTTGTGGTATGTTATGTTGTATGCTTTGTTGTGGTATGTTGTGATATGTTATGTTGGGGCGTGTAATATTGTGTTTATAGTATGATATGTTGTGGACTTGTGGTATATTCTGTTATGCTAGGTTGTGGTATGTTATGCTTTTCTTTGTTATGTTGTGTGAAGTTATGTTATGCTATGTTACGTTGTGATGTCTGTATTATGTTTATGGTGTGTTTTGTTCAAAATTTCTGTAGATTTATGAGAAACATGCAGATGAAACAGACCAGTGGCTATCCAGCAAAGAGGTGTTCTTTGCCAATGACGATCTGGGGGTGAGTTATTATTATGCATTTATCAAGCACCACTATCTAATGGTCAAGCATCAATACACGACGCTGATCAGTTGTTAGTGAAGGACAAGGACTTGCTCAAGGTCCATACACAGCAGCCATCTCAGGCGAGGCTCGAACGTGTACTCTGCAAGTTACAAGTGAGCATTCTAACTTATTGACTTATTCCCTTACCATGTACAGTTAATTTTAATTATGTATTACACTTATTACATACTCAGATCAAAGATCTGAATCTGAGATGCATGACTAGTCTGCACATATAACTCTTAGCCTAGGCAATAGTAGGCATATGAGGGTGGGTGGCCAGTCCTCTACCTCGCCGTCTCATCTTCGCACCAATATTATGGTCCGTGTACTTCTGTAGCGTACCAGTGAGTGCAAGAGTGAAGCATGCAGACACACAGAATCTGATGAATAAAATTTTCTATATTTGGATGGGAGTGGGAGTGCTGCATCCAAAATCCATGGCCTGTTCATGTATAGCTGAGTTGGCTAGGGGCAAAGGTGGAACAGAAATCTTGAACCAAATGTCTGCCCTGGCGGGGTTTGAACCCCCAACCTCTGGTTTGACAGTCCAGTGCACGAACCACTACGCTATCACATTGGATTAAAGACCAAGCAGAAAAACCACTGTGTCACACAACAGACCACACAGAGCTGCTGAGTACTCCACTGTGCCTAACATGTGGTCGCTAATACATGCAATTGATGTAATTTAATAAAATTGCCATTGCACCCTGTGATACCCTCTTGGCTGTAAAACGCACATTATGATCATGTTGCCTACGTGATGTGTTCATTGGTCAGCAAAAACCATTCAGTAGTTTCAGAAGAGTGTTCCAGCGAAGACATGCATGCACACAGCATGTGATGTTTTGTGTTTAATTAAGATCTTGATTGTACTACTGTCATGTCTCAATGTAATCTTACTGCATCTGTCAGTTTGAAATAATAAAGAATATATTATTATTATATTATTATTAATAAAATCCTTTATTTGGATGGTAGTGTTACATCCAAAATCCATGTCCTTTATAGAAGTTAAAAGACAGACTTGATCAAAAAGCTGACAGCTGTTGCTTGATAACTGTGTGATTACAAGAAGCAAGATGCTTTGAAGTTCGTTTTGAAGCTTACTGCTGGATATTAATGCTGCTCATGGTAGATACCTTGCAGTGGTTGGCAGATAAGCTATTGGATTCACCTCTCGAAAGAGCAGATTTGTGTAGCATCACTTATTATTGATTTATTATTATATTGGCACTATAGAAGTGTGAATTGATTAGATGAGATGAAACGCTAGGTTTCATACAGTACTTTCTGCAAACATTTGAAATCCATTACCTCTGAGAAGTTTTGATTAAAGCATGCTATAGAAACATGTCCTACATTTAATGTTTAAAAAACATGATTGGTTTTTCGTCTGTATCTATACTTTGCATTTATATTAATTCTAGAACTCCCTGTCGAGTGTCACAAAGTTGCTGAAGAAGCTGGACGGTTTCATGACGACAGTTGAAGCGCAAGGGGAGAAGGTTAGCACCCTGGAACAGCTGGCAAGGGCTCTTCTGTCGCAGGATCACTACGCCTCCGATCAGATCAAGGCTCGTCTTGACTCGACTTTGGAGAAGAAGAATTGCCTGATGCTGGCTGCCGATAAAAGACAAACAGCACTCAATGATTCAAGAAACTACCAACAGTTTCTGTGTAATGTTCACGAGGTATCATTATCATTGTTACAATCTATGTGCTAATATGTGTGTATGTATCTCGTAGTTGAATAAGTACATTTTAAGTACCTTGCAAAGGGACTTTGCGATAGCTGAAGCGATGTTATAAATTGTTGAAGAATAAAAAAATTATTTTGGCTCTCATTTTGAAACATAGTTTCTCTGCTAAGGGGAGTATAACTGCACCTACATTACTTAATGCATTATTTGTTCATTCATTCATTCTAGGAATTTATATAGCACCTCTTCAAGATACCTACTCAGAGGCACTCCTGGCTGGAGGACCCTAAAAAGCGAAAAGACCCGTTGCTATCTGACAGAGGAGCGAGTGAAGAGCTCCTCAGCTAGGGGGAATTATTATTATTATTATTATTATTATTATTATTATTATTATTATTATTATTATTATTATTATCATCATCATTATTATTATTATTATTATTATTATTGTTATTATTATTTGTATATGAATATTTATAAAGTGCAGTTTTATATAATGCATGTTTCAGGCATCAGTTAAATTCCTGTAGCAAAACTAATGAGGTATTCTGAGGCTCATTTCATAACTTGCTGCATTGTGTTCGAGATTGTCAGACGATGTACAGTTGATTCATGATCAGTTATGATTGAATGTGGGTTAATTTTTGAACTGACACAGGTGAATGGTTGGCTTGGTGAGAAACTGCAGGCAGCACACAGTGTGTCCTACCAGGATCCTTCCAACCTCAAGGACAAAATACAGAAACATCAGGCATTTGAAGCAGAGCTTTTGGCCAATCGAAAAAGAGTTGATGTTGTGACTGAAGTTGGTTCATTTTGCATGCTTTATACTTTGTCATTTTCACACATGCTTGTCATTATTTTGACAATGGTTATTACTTATCTGGTACATTATTTCTGTATACAGGATCTCTGGCAAAAGTAAACTGGTCACTGCACCTAAAGGCACATAAACAGCACCAAAATTTATACAGTGTACAATACAACTGTATTTGATATTGCTCTCCTCCCAAAGTTCAGAAGTGCACAAAAGCATAAATCAATTATACTAAGCAACTGTGAGAGGATGACTTTCTCAAAGCCTTTGCACAGTGACATTTTGTCAAGGCTTTTACTCACACACATTCTCAGCATTGTAACATTGCACGTGTTAAAAATGATTAGAGATTACTTAGTGCTTAGATGTTTGCATTCTTTTTTGAGGTGATGATCACCCTTCACATAGAAATTTCTATTTAACAGCTTTCTTCGTTTTTTTAATTTTAATTTAATTTTAGTTTTATTTTTTATTTTGCTAAATTGTTATTTTAGGAAGGACAGAAGCTGATTAACAGAGACCACTTTGCCAGCGATGAAATCGGGGAAGAGATTTCAGGTTTGGAAGAAAAATGGAATGACCTGATGAAAATTACCCAAGAAAAAACACAGCTTCTAAATGAAGCTCATCAGGTACAGACTTTTATGTGACTCTACGCTGTCATTGTCAACATCATTGGACATTTGACATCATGACAACTTTTGACTTCAACACCTCTGTAGAGAGTCCATTTGTCCTGTCGTCTATATTCCAGTTCGCTGACAAAATACATGTATTTATGTAGCTCTACCACTGAACATAGTCAGAAGTAATGCTAGTAACATTGCTTATTTTTATTTATTTATTCCGGATATTTCTATAGCGCCTCTCGAAGTCAACTACTACTCAGAGGCGCTCTCAACTACAGCATTTGATACTGTGTCGGAATTTTCACGCCGAAGCGCCACGAGCAATCGCGAGTGAAGGACTTGCCCAAGGTCCGTACGCAGCGGCTAGAGTGGGATTCGAACCTGCAACCCTCCGGTCACAAGGTGCCGAACTTACCACTGAGCCACCACGCCCCACTTATTAGTAACTGAATGCTATCTGACCAGTTTCTGTAAAGGAATTTTTACATTCAACATCAGATTGTTTAATCATTCGATTGAACTTTCTTTCTTAGACTGGATTTACTCGTGCAAATGCATTGTAGTTTGCTAACATTGGTGACTATACGTGTTAGTTAAATTTTCAGCATTAAGGTGCACCTCTTTCAATCGTGTTCAGCACCTTTGAGAGGTTTCAGCCATGTTTAAAAACCTTTGAGAGGTGTTGTAAAGCAGCCAGATTCAAACACATAAGTGACACATGAAAAATGCAGTGTTGTACTGTATTGTATTTAAGATTGGATTTTAGCTGATTACAAATCTAAGGACTCTAAGTTCGTTCAGTGGCTGTTCAGTGTGAAGTGATATAGGCTAAGGTGGTCCTCTTGCAGGCTGTTTTGTTTCATCGAATTTGTGATGATGTTGAGTCATGGATCGATGACGTTGAATCTCAACTTGCCTCCTCTGACAATCAATTCAAAGATGTCACCAGTGTCAAAGATTTGCTAACAGATCATCAGGTACTGATACTGAAAACCTTCTTTAGTCTAAAGTGATGCAATCTAAGGTGATAATATTATTGAATTTTAGTCTGGCAGCACTATGAGTCCTGCAAGACTACAAAATCTAGCCGTGTAAATACTGATTACTTATTTTTTGTGCAGTTGTACTCTTTGCTGTATGTGGCAAGTACATTACCTACTTACTTACTTGTATTGAGGTCACTATATTGATGACCAAAAGTTCAGGAAATAAGTGCATGAAAGAAACATGCAAAAAGAGCGATATTGGTTTTGCTGTGCAAAGTCACCCAAACCAATAACACTAGATGACTGTAGGTTACTGTAATCCTATCAGCTACAGAGTCGTTTCTTGTGTTTGTAGGCCCTTGAAGAGGACGTTGCAAACAATGAGGTTAAGATCCGATCACTGGGCAACACAGCCAGTGATCTGAATTCACAGAATCACTTTCTGTCCTCCCAGCTCAACAGACGAGCTGAAACTGTTTTTGAAAGGTGAGAAAGAGATTGGCTTTTGAGGAAATTTCTGGCTGTCTTTGGTTGACAGGAGAATTTTAGTACACAATAATTCGTTTTAATCATATTATTACCAATGAGCTACTGTCTGCCACAATAGCCAAGTGGTCTATGCTTTATCGATGCTGGTACTGGTTTCGCTCTGTAAGGTGCAGTGAATGTTTTACCTTTGCCAGTGAACTTGTGTTAAACAATTACAGGGATGTGGTTTCCAAATTTATTTCAGCTAAATAACATGTTACCACCTCTTGACCACACAGTACTTGATATGCCTTCCAGAAGCAGCATAATAAGGAAAAGTGTAACACTTTTCAACACCTGATGTAACAGAATGTAACAGCTTATGTAATTGTTATTATAATTGTAATTTATAACTTCTAATGTGGCAGTGTCTAATGCACACGAAATCAACTGATGGCACCCCAAAGCCAAGCTGTATTCAGGTGAATGTTCACAAGGTCAGTCAGTAAGATAGAGAGGCAGCCTATGGGGAATAGGGAGTTTGAAAAAAGTAAGTCGTAAGTTGAAAACGAAATGATTTGAGTGAATGAGCAGTATGAACAGATGTAGGGAGAGAGTTACAAAATCTAGGTCCAGCAACCGAAAAAGCTCATTCACCAAGAACATTTCTAGTTTTGGGTATCACCAGATGAAAACGATCAGATGACCTCGTTGAATAATGGTAAGTCCAATTTTAAATATTGTGGCTGACTAAAGCTCAATGTTTAATAAACTATGAGTCCCAATTTGAAATAAATTCTTAACTGAACAGGAAGCCAGTGCAGCAATTTAAACACAATATGAACTATTTAGAGATGTAAAATGAACACTGACCTAATGACCTTAGATGTTGTAAATTTTAATTTGATTTAATTGGAGTGCAGGTATTTATAACAGCTGCTTAACTTTTATTCAGGTATACTTCACTAGCTGAACCACTCCAGGTGCGAAAAGACAATCTAAATGATGGTCTGTTGTTCCAAATGTTTCGTCGTGATGTCGAAGATGAGCTTTCTTGGATCAATGAGAAACGTGCAGTTGCCATGTCAACAGATCTGGGTGGAAATCTGATGGCAGTTGTTAATCTTCAGAAGCAACATGAGGTGCTTGCAAAAACGTTATTCTCTGTGTATCCTGGCTCTAAATAGCGTTATTTACCATTATGTAATTGTTACATATAATGTAATGCATGTGCGCTTCTCAGATGCTAATAAAGGCTACTTACTTACTTAATTACACAGGCAGTTATGGAGCATCTTTGAAGAACCTGTGAAAGAGTTCAAGTGATGAATGTTGTGCAGCTGCTCCATTGTTTCTATCTAAAGTTTTCAGGAATTATTGATTTTGTTTTGTGATTAGCACGGCCTTACATTTTAATCGCTCCTGAGAACAGGTGTGGAATGATGAATGAAGTAAGGAACAGGGAACTAGTATAGAGAGGTTGAGAACTTTTCTGCTGGACTGGATGATAGGCAAAGGCACTGGAATCAGCTGGAAAGAAATAGAGAGAAGACGCATAACAGAGAATATATTGGTGTTTTCTATCAACTGTAATCTTAGTGCCTCTAAATGTGTCAGAATAGCGTTACTTGTATTACACATAATTGTAACTGTAATCTCGATATTTTTACAGTAGCCAAAGAAAGATAAAAGTACCAGGAACCAGCTTATTCATGTTCCTTGAGGAAAGATACTGTATATGTCAACAATTATTTAAGCAATCTGTAGGGATATATAATCATAGGAAATTCTTGAAATAATTTGTGCTAGGTTTTGGAGAACGAAGTAGCTGCCCATGAACCGGTCATAGAAGGAGTCTTGAACACGGCAGAGGACTTGACTTCGAAGCGACATCCAGCGACGGAGGACATGAAGCAGTACGTTGCTCAGCTGCAGGAAAGTTTTGATGAACTGAAGTTACTTATGTCGGAACGAAAATCCAAGCTACAGGATTCCTATGAATCACAAACGGTGAGTTGCATTTCAAGTTTGTTTGATTATGTGGTGGAGGTGGGGCGGTGGTGGTGATGATGGTGGTGATGGTGGTGTGGTGGTGACAGTAGTGACAGTGGTGGTAATGGCGGTGGAAACGGTAATGCTGGTAGTGTTTAATGGTTGTGGTGGTAACAGTGCTTATAGTAACGGTGATAGTGGTAATGGTAGTAGCAGTGGTAGTGGCAACGATGGTGTTAACAGTAAACTTTATTTCAATGGGACATCAGATGCTGTAATATGTAACTTTCTCTGCTATCCAGTTCTTCTTTGAATCCATGGAAGCTGAGACTTGGATGAACGAGAAAAAGTTGCAGCTTCTCAGCAAAGATTATGGAAAAGATGGAGATGGTACTTCAGTGAGTATTCAAGCAATTCTTTACCACAAGTTTCTTTTTAAGGTAATGCTGCTATTAACTTAATCAAAGATTGAAGAACTAAACAGTTACTGTTGCACTTGTAATCACTATTATAACATGAGTTGCAACTGATGGGTCATTTTTCCTAGGTGACTACAGATTTTCATGTTAACCCCAGGTTAGGTTTGCTACAGAGTTCCATATTAACCCCAGGTAAGATTTACCCAGGTAACCCTGATTGTGCTGACTTCATATTTGCATATTAACTAAACCCAGGTACTTATGTGCACAACTACATATGGATAAATCAAGACATTCAATTGATATAGCAAGTACCTGTCATGGCTGTTCAGATGTTCGAACAAGTTTGACTTTAGGTAGGCAGAATCAATCTAAACTAAACCCCTTCAAGACACTTATTCAGAGGCGCTCCCAGCTCAAGGGCTTGCACTGCTGAAAAGAGCAGTTTTTAAATACACGTAGAAAATCAGGGAATTTGCCCTAGGTAGGAGACATAGCTCTAGTGCAGCGGTGCACAACCTACGGCCGCATGCGGCCATGAGAGGGAGAATTTGCGGCCGTGGACAGTTGAGCTAATGATAATGCTTTGGCGGCCATGTGCAGATTAATTCATAAGTAGGAATTGTGGAATTCTATTCCATGAAGAATATAAATTGTTCATTAAGCGACAGTAACTTCCCCACCTCTATGCTATTATAGCCCTACTCTTAAATAACAGTACCGGTAGCAGATATCTTGGCGGCCGCGTACTGGCGGCGATCTTGTATGACAGGTGGGGGGGGGACACTTTTGAACTGATCTGGTCAAAAAAGAGGTGAAAATTTTTTCACGCTCACGCGCAAAAAAATGTATTAACCTTTTTGGTGTTTCTTCAACATTTGAGGAACAACTGTACAGTGTGTCCCTCCACTGTTAAAGGTGGGAGTCTTATCCACCTCGACTCCCCCCCCCCCCGGGATCGCCGACCATGCGGCCGTGACGAGAATTTGAACCTGTAATGCGGCCGAAATTAACGGAAAGGTTGTGCACCCCTGCTCTAGTGGGAGACAATTCCAGGTAATATTGATAGCCGATTGGTTAGAAAATATATGTTAAGCAGTAAATGTATTTTAAGCAGAAAAGGTATATTAAGCAGTGATAAGTGAAACAGTAAGTCAATTGATGATATGTTGATATTGATTATGATGATGATGATGATGGTGATGATGATGATGCTGATGATGGTGGTGATGAAAGTGATGAGGGTTATTTGTTAGGCGCTGCTGAAGAAACTCGATGTTTTGGATCTGAACATCAAAAACTTTGGCAACTCCGTTTCGAAGCTGGCCACTTTGAGTCGAGAACTCATTTCTCGCACTCACTACGACAGGAGGAATGTGAAAGAACAGCAGGCAGCAACTGAGTCCAAGTATCAAGAACTGAAGACGCTGGCCGATGCAAGACATCAGAAACTGACAGAATCCAAGAATCTGTTCGAATTCTACCGTGAGGCTGACATCGTTGGAAGGTGGATTAAGGAACAGGAAACAACTGCCGCGTCTGAAGATTATGGCCGTGATCTGGATCATATTCAGGTTTAATAAATGTTCTGCGGAATTGATCTTGGATCATGTTATTGTTATTATCATATATTGTTTCATATCCAAGGTATAAAAGATCCCTCTGGATTCGGAAGGCTTATTCCATGTTGTTCTTGAATGACCAGTCTGCAACCGCTCCTCAGTCTATGCTGCATCAGCTTGGAATGAACTCCTCAAAGATCTCTGCCAGTTTGCTCATACTCCTATCTTCCCTGTCAATTTCACCTCTCCTCTGCTTGCACTCTCCTCTGCTGCTTTCCACTCACGACTGAAACCAAACTCTCCAAGCTGTCCTATCCTGATTCTATTCTTGTGCCACCACTCAACCACAATCATCACCAGTTACCACCATAGCACCTATGCTGTCTTCTTGACTTGACCTCTGTGGATTCTAAAGTGGCACCAGAACAGACGAGGCTCTTGCGGACTTAATGTGATATAGTGCCCGTGAATAAGCTGGTCTCCCTGACGTGGCTTTATGTGGCGCTGAGAAATTTAGAAGATTTACATTTACGCTACATTTACATTTGAAGTACGTCACATAAGTGCTGTATCTGCCAGCCTAAATGATGTTAAAGTTGTTAAGAAAAGAAAATTCATCAACAAGTCAACAGTGCTCAGGTAACAGGATGATTCACCACTCACAACTTGAATATAATTTATTATGTAACATCAACTGGGCACAATAGCCTATTGATTATAGCGCTCAGCCTCAGCTTGTAACTTGTGGAGCATGGGCTCGATCGTCCATGAGATGGTTACTGTATAGGGACCTTGAACAAGTCCTTCACTCACAATTACTCAGCACCGTTGATTGATGCTTGGTCATTAGATAATGGCACTTAGTAAATGTGTAATAATAGTAATCACTGGCGTATACTTGTTCAAAATATGGGGGGGGGCATTTGGCTATTCATTCTACACTTGTTGCATTGGATGTACAGTCCATCTCAATTATTGGGGGCACGTGTCCCAGCTGCCCCCCCCCCCAGAGTCTATGCCTATGATAGTAATAATAATAATCATAATAATAATGTTTAGACACTTCAGCAAAAGTTTGATGACTTCATCCATGACTTAATGGTGAGCGAAGAGAAGGTGAAGCACTTGAATGTGACTGCAACCAGCCTGACATCTAGTGGCCACAGTGAGAGTCGAGCTATAAAAGATCACCTTGAACTGATCAGTCGCATGTGGACCAATGTAAACGACCTCGCTCAGTCCCGGCTGAAGGTTTGCTTTCTTACTGTTCTTTTATACATTTCCATCAATATATCTTCCTGAACTATCAGAGTTTAACTGATTCAGTCTACTTCAGTACATTGGCGTAATTTGTATGGGGTACGAGGGGTACCCGTACCCCACTTTTTGGATTGGGGCACCATACCCCTACTTTTTAAACAATGCCAATCAGTATTTTATTATTGTGCCTTCCCAGAGATGGTCTCCATGTGAAAAGCGACAGTGGAGAAGAAATTGGTACCCCCGCTTTTTAGACCAGTTACGCCCCTGCTTCAGTATCACCTTACCTTTCTCATTTTGTGCTATAACTTCGGTTGATCTAATCTAATCTTATGACTTCTATAGTGCCATAATGTTCAAGGCATCAGTCGATGGTTGCTTAGAGTGAAATTGCAATCAGAAATCATCATCCATTGGATAAGCCAAGTTGAAATCCGATTGTTGAGGAAAACCTGAAGCAGGCTGCAGTGGATATGCAATATGAAAGAGATAAATCTTATGTTTAGACCCAGAAAAACCATAAACAAGTTGACAGACCAAACTGAATTGGGCAGTGAATACAAAAAAATGCCCAAGGGTCAAACACTGTTTGGGTGTGAGTCACACCATCCATTGATTGAGTGCAGTATATATTTGTCTGAGGAGTGATCATGGAACAGGGATGGGATAGGTTGGCTAAAATGTAGCACTTTATGAACTGTAAGGCAACTGAAAGGCATCATTGATGAGGTTCTCTTGAAGTGGCGCTATGTAAATTTGCAGTTGCAAACTATGTAAAATAGCAGTCTGTCATCATCATCATCATCATCATCATCATCATCATCATCAGCATCATCATCATCATCATCATCATCATCATCATCATCATCATCATCAGTGGAGCACTGCCATTTCCTCTGTCAATCATCCACATCTTGAGCTTGTCTCCAATAGTTCAGCAAACAGGATCTGCCTCTATTGTCTTTCGAGTCTCTTCGCCTGAATAGCATTTCAGTTTTGAAATTTCTTACACCCTTCCTTCATTTCAATTACAGCTAAGTACAGAGTCCTTTTATCAGTGAATATTAAGTAACATAATAGGTTTCTTTAGAAAAGCAGGGCAGTTAGAGCATGCCTGGTAGAAAAAAAATCAGAAAGTATTAATAATAATTACGATAAGTGATTGCTAGACTATATCTCGTAAGGAATGCATTATAGTTGTGATGACTTAAATTTAAAAAAATATTCAAATTGCAAATGATGTGGTGTATTATGGAAGTGCACGCCAGGTACTGTACATTGTGTTGTTAATACCAGATTCTGTTTGTAGCGTTTAGCTGCTGCTAAAGACGTACATATGTACATTCGAGAAGTGAACAACACGACTGAATGGATTGAAGAGAAGAAGTTGGCTTTGGCAACGGACAACTATGGCCATGACGTGGAATCAGTCCATGCGCTCATAGGAAAACATGATGTATTCGAGGTTTGACACTAAATTTGGGGTCATCATCCCTGGCTGTATTCTCTAATCCAATCTAATAATTGCTACAGCACTGTTATTACCCTGGGTAAAATATAAATATAAATGCATGCGTGTTTCTATAGCAACTGTATGGGCATGACCAATCATTGCGGCCCGTTTGAATTGATACTATGCTATTTTAAGTTCTCGTTTGCAGATTGTGCAAGACCGAGATTCAAATCGCTGAAATAAGTCACAATGTGTTTGTGAACTGGCATCCTTATGTGCATAGGCGCAGTGCCAGATTTAGACTTGATGAGACCCTAAGCTATATAAAGCTTGGAAGCCCTTGTTTAAAAATTACATCAGAAGGTCTCATAAAACTTGAAAACATATATGCCTTTTATTTATTTAATAGGAAGGCATTTAAAGTGAAAAATTTTAATTATTTTCAAATGAATGAATTTACTGGTTACATATTTATCATTAAAAAGCCCCCCAAAATTCTGAATTTGTTGAGGCCCTTGCGGATTGTGAGCCCCTAAGCTGTAGCTTTTTAGCTTTTGCTTAAATTCGGCACTGCATGTAGCTAACTGGGTCAGGCATCATTAGGAAAATAATTGTATAATTTGTGGGGTCAGTATCATGTTATATCAAAATTTATTATTATTATTATTATTATTATTATTATTATTAAAGCGGTTTTATATAGCGCCCCTTCAAGATTGCCTACTCAGGAGCGCTCCCAGCCCATCCGCGGTCGAACAACGCAGTTTTGAGAACAGTAAGAAGCAAGGTGAAATGACCAATTGGTATTTGGCGGAGTTTGGTAGGGAGCCTATGGGGCCAGCCACTGAGAAGGCACGGCGCTGTTGTATGGCTGTCCGCGCGCAGGAACAATAAGTTCAGCCTGCGCAGCTGAGCGGAGAGCAACGACGTTGCGAAAATGAAGTGGGACAGCAGAGATCCCGCAGGTATGGAGGGGGCCAAGCCCTCAAAGCACCGCCGAACCAAGGCAGAGATTCGATAAGTGATGCGTTGCGGGTAGGGGAGCCAGTGGAGGACATCCCTCATATACGCAGACACTCTACCAAACTTTGGGATGCGGCCTATAAGGCGGGCAGCAGAATGCAGGATTCTATTCAGGGGGGCATAATTTATAATTTATAATTTGTATCATAATAAAGCATTTTATAATGATTGGCTTCTCATGTAAGTACAAAATGACTAACCGTCAAGGTCCAGGGGAGAAGTGGTAGAAGCTAGTTCAACTTCATCAGTGCATACTTTCTCGTGCAAACCATGCCAGTTTTACTATATAGTGACCACAACTGAGATGGTGGCGAATATTGTTTCATACATAAATAAACTTACAAAGTATATTTGAGCTTGTCAAAATATTTAGACAGTAGTTAAGTGGTGCTTGTCATTGCACATTATATTATTACAAAGATGTAACTTTCCAACTTTTCTTCTGTTTACCCATAAGTAGTTAGAATTCCTGTTGCATTGAAAGTCTGTATTGTTTTATTGTTGTTATTGTTAGAGAGATCTTGCAGCCATCAAGGAGAAAGTTGAATTTTTATCAGCAACTCCTAGAAATTTGACACGATCGTTTCCTGATGCTGAAAGTGATGTACGGTCGAGTAGATCAGCGATGATGACGGCTTGGTTAAGACTTCTGGAGACATCTGGTGAGCACAGTACTCGACTTAAGCAGTCACTGGAGGCCCAGCTCTACTTGGATGACTATGAAGTTCATCGGTTGGTTCACAGTGTTTCTGTCTTTAATTATTTGTTTTTTTTATCTAGATTAATCTTAGAAGTTCTATAGCACCATTGTTTGTACACCGGAAACTCAATGCTGTCTTTGTAGGCCATATCAAGAACCATTTATTAGAAAGGTCTTGTTATAATGAGTTTAATTTTCTGTAGCCTAACTATTTCTGGGAGTGATGTCGCTGACCGTCCTATTCTGTCAGATTCTGGGTTATAATGACTTAGGCTTTGTATTACTTCGTAAATACAATATAAATTCGTAAATACAATACAATACAATACTTAAGTCAGATTTGTGTATCTGATACTGCCCTCCTGCCAAAGTTCAGAAGTACTCGCATAACCGATAGAACATCGAAGGCACTGACAAATTGTGAGTGAAGGACTTGCTCAAGGTCCCTTCGCAGTAACAATCTCATGGAGGCTTGAACCTGTACTCTGCGCTACAGGTCGAGCACTAACTAATCAGCTACCTTTCCCCTCATTGGCTGGCTTTTAGCATTGTTTCACATCAGCCAGATTGTATAAGTGTATTGCACTTAATACTGTCATATTTTACAGTGGCCAGATTTTGGCAGTGGTTTGTATAAGACTGATTGTGACATTGATTGTCGTAGTGCTTGGTGTAACGAGATGCAGGCCCGAGTGACAGCAGATGAGTTGGCGAAGGATGTTCCAAGCGCAGAGAATCTTGTGAAGCGACACAGGGAGAACAAAACGGAAATTGACGTTAAAGAGAAGGAAATCTCTCGCTTCATTAATAAAGGGAAAACCCTTGTCGATCAAAAGAATATCATGTCTCATGAGGTCAGCCGAGTTGTTTACACATGGAAACTTCCTTTAAGTTAATGCAAACTGTACAAACACTTCAACGCTGCACCTACACTGCATCTGGATAACCCGCTTATTCCAGCTCAAATAGGACCATCTTCTGAGAAATATGTTTGTCATATTTCTAGCTGCAACTAGTACTTTATCAAATTTTCAGTGATTTACTGGCTTTTATATTTTTGTTTCTTAGATCATAATTTTGTTGGTAAACTCCAATTTTCTAAAGCACCACTCCAAGGTTAAGTGCAAAGCATCAGCTTATTTATGAGCGCTGATGATGATGATGATGATAATGACAATTTATATGGCGCATTGGCGCTGTAATGCAGCCATACCGCTACAAGGGCGCCTCACAATTTCTAGCAGGCAGGATAAGCCTTGGCAAATAGGTGGGTTCTTAGCCTAGATTTAAAAGAGTTCACTGAGTCGACCAGTCTGATGACGGGTGGAAGACTGTTCCAGCATCTGGCAGCATCTTGCTGTTTTGTATCAAAGGGGTTGTCCAGAGATCGATGTCAGAGGTCGGAGTCCAGTAGCTACAGAGACCAGGGAAAGGAGGCAGAGCAGATGTATGGCAGGTTTCTTTGAGGATGAGAAAACTTGGAAGGTGTCACAAGCAGCGCTCATAAATAAGCTGGTGCTTTGCACTTGGCTTTAGAATGGTGCTTAGAAAATTGGAGTTTACGAACACAATTATGATATATAGGAATTCTTAGAGGTAAGACTTCAATTTGGAGTGGAAAGTAGAGGAGCCTGAGACAGATGATGGTGGGTGAGTGGTGGTATTGGTAGAGGAACTGAGAATATACAGAATTTAGAGGGAAGTTTGTTCCAGAATTGAGGTACAGTTTGGGATATGGAGAGGTGCAGTGTGGGATATGGAAAGATTATGCATTTGAATATCATATATTTGTGAAGCACCATTTACAGATAGTCCTTTTAGTCCATCCACTTGCAAATGCCTTGACTACATAATTAACAATGCATGTGTAGATTTCTTAAGATGTTTCAGCATGGCCCCATTGGCAGGCAGTCCATTAACACATGATCACAGTGGCTTTGGTCCCTGTTGTCTGCACATCTACTGTACCAAGTCAGCCTCTGCTGTTTGTCAGACATCATTTACTTTGGGTGGAGTTTAGTATTCGTTTTCTCTTAGCAAATGCCACATCTTTTAAAGAAATTGTATTCCTGCATCATATTGTTTTATGTATTGTCATGTTTTCTTGAAGATCCAGAGCAAAGTTAGTCATCTGAATCAACTTCTTGCATCTCTTCTCGATACATGGAAACGAAGAAAAATAATCTACGATCAGAATCTGGATCTAGAAGTAGGTTAACATTGGTTTCACAAGGTGACAATATTTAATAAGTCTCATTCACGCATAATAAGAGATAAATACTCTTAAAATATATAAAGTAATTATAATTACTCTTAATGGGCTCAGGAAAGAATTTTTGAAGCGTTTTTTCGATGTAGCAAATTAATTCATCATCACCATCATCATTATCATTGTAGTTATCATCAATCTAACTTTCAGACATTCTAACATTTCAAATTTTATTAAGTCTTGGAACTCAGTCTAGATGAATTTCTGTCCTTATGTTTGCATGCCTGTGGAAGAAATGTGGTTTTGTGTCACGGGCAGGGCTGCCGACAGAAATTCCGGGCCCCTAGGCAGAGCAGTCGTGGGCCCCTAGGCAGAACAGTCACGGGCCCTAGGCAGAGCAGTTATGGGCCTCTAAACTATCTTAAATAAAAAAAACACAAATTGAAATAATTAAAGTGCGTGTACGACCGTACAATATTATATTTATATATATTATATACAACTATGATTTTATTCAGATGCTTGAAGTTTAAACTGATTGTAGTTAAGCATCAGATAATATATTTTAAAAAGGCATAAATCATAAACTTTGTATAACTGAATATAATATTTTTCATAAGTTGATTGCGGGCCCGGCCCGGGCCCCTAAACAGTTGCCGGGCCCCTGGGCATTTGCCCCCCCTGTCCCCCTCTCGGCGGGCCTGGTGATGGGAGTTTGCCATCACTTGTTCAACGTATGACAGTTCGCATAAGCTTGTTTTGTGTGCTGTAGTGTCTGAAGCTGGAGATGGCTCACCTGAATGTCTGGATTGACGAGAAGAAACCAATTGTACAGGATGAAGACGTTGGGGATTCCATTGAATCAGTGGAGGAGTTGCTTAAGAAACATGAAGACTTTGAAAAGATGGTCCTTGCACAAGAAAGCCGATTCAATGCCATCTTGCGACTAACGCTGGTATTTATTATAAGAAATATTATTATTATCTGTTTTACTACTACTACTGCCACAACTACTACTTCCACTCCAACTCTTACTACTATTACTGCTACTACTACTATCACTTCAAAAGCTTTTAATGTGTTTATTGAAGGTTTTTGAACAAAACGAAACAATCGTTAATATATATACATATATATTCCATTATATATACTGGCACCAAGGCAACTTATTTTGTATAAATACTAGTTTTAACTGTGATTAGCATAAAATCATTTCCCTTTTGCAATTGGCAGTGATGTATAAAGATATTTCTTAATCCATATTGAAAGAAGCATGCTACAGATTAATTGGAAGTAATGATTTCATAATTTTTGCAGTTGGAGCAGGCATTTTCGGATCAAAGGAAACGTGAGGAAGAGCTGAAACAGCTTGAACAGAGGAAGAGAGAAGAAGACGTCATGGAGAAGAAAAGGAAACGAGAACAAGAAAGGATTCTTGAAGTATTAAACCTATATTTTTTATGCCCATGAATTACATCACCAATTTCATCATTGTCATTGTTTTTATTGTCAGTGTCATCATCATTTGGCAAGGGGGATAGATGAATGGTAACACTCTTGCTCGAAGAACATATGATCTCGAAAGACGTGGTTCAATAACTGTAAGCTGCCTATAGGTCGACTCAGCCTTCCACTGCTTAGGGGGCAGCAGTAAAATGAGTGAGCACCTAACAGGCTGCCAAGGCATGTGTTCTTTAGGATCTTGATAAGTGTACTGTCATATGTTTCAATGTTACTTACTGCAGTTTTTCAGTGAGCTTGTCAATAGACACAAATATTATTATCATTTTTGTCGTCATCATTGTCATCACTGTACAATCATTGTCATTAAAATTTCAAAATAGTTTATGTATGTTTGTTTCTCTGTAGTTGTAAGTTTTTTAGGTTTTACAGAAATTCTTACAGAAGCTGTACTTATTCTATAATATTCTAGAATTTACAGAATATTAATAAATTAAATAAGTATAATTAAATAATTATAGCAGTTCTCCTAGGACAAAGAAAGAAGACTCGAGGAAGAAAGAATTCAACAGCATACTTATTTTGTGTAATTTATTTCTAAATTAGGAAAGGAGACTCGAGGAAGAAAGAAGAAAAACTGAAGAATTCAAAAGCATTGCAAATCTGAGCCAAGACGATGAGATGTAGGTCAACAGTTTCTGATACAATCTCATTTTTTTTAGTTTTATGATCTTTCTGTCTCAAATACTACTTGCAACAATTTTTCCTGATGTCATAATTTGTTGATTATGTTCCTCAATATTTAATTTATCATCATTTTTGGCCTGAGAGTGTAGTAAAAGCAACTGGGAAACCAATGCTGCTCGTTGTTAAAGTGTTAAACTCTCCTGAGAAGCATCCTTGACTATGAAGTGTTGATGACTTCATTTCCTTAAACTTGGTATATTATTATTATTTAATTTATTATTACACATTTATGAAGTGCCACTATCTAATGACCAAGCATCAATCAATGGTGCTGAGCAATTGTGAGTGAAGGACTTGCTCAAGGTCTGTACACAGTAACCATTTCAGAGTAGGCTCAAACCCATACTGTCTACATTCAAAGGTTGTTGCTTTATCCAATCAACTACCATGTCCCACAAACGGCTACCCTGGCACATGTGGTGGAGTGGCCCAGCCCTGTCTCTTGCAGCCTGACCTTCTCACTGACAGTATATGGTCAGTGCAATTGTTTTTAAGGCGTGCTAGGGGAATATAAGTGGAGCAAAATCTCCATATACTTTTTTGTTGTAGTGGGGATTTGAGTTTGCATCTCAGTTGATAGCACGCTAAACACAAGACTGCCGTGCAATTTGGTTTTTGTAGCTTATTAAGAATACAAGGTCGCTTGAACAACTGTTTCTGTTACAGACCGGAGACCAAACTGACAACTGAGGAATTGAACAGTGTGTTTTTGCGGACAGCAAGTTTCCGCCAGTCAAGGAATCAATCTAAGACTGGAGAAGCTGCAGATAAGGGAAAGAATCTGCCATGGACGTCGCAGTCCAAGGCACCTTCACATTCAGTGGGAACACCAAGCAAGTCGGAGGTGAGCTTAGCACAAAAGAGCTCTACACTCACCCATGAAAAAGCTGCAGCTGAGCTGGATTCACCGAAGGATAAAGATAAAACTGTTGCCACGAAATCCTACAAAGTTAATCTCCCTCCGGCAGAGTTGGAAGGATTTCTAGAGAGAAAGCAGGAGTTGATGAGTGGTGGAACTAAGGTTACCAACCGAAAATGGAAGCGCTTCTATGCTGTTCTCTGTGGTCAACTGCTCTGCTTCTTCAAGGATAGGAAAGGTAAGAGGTTAACGAGGGCATCTTGTTGTTAGATTGCTAGGGGTGAGTTAGTGCCTCAGCTAAATAATTCTGCGGCCAGTAAGATTATTATTGTTTTTTGCATGAACAAACTGTATATGTTATGCAAAAGTGCATGTTAGAGCTGCTCTAAGCTGTTTTTGGGTATAAATGTTAATAATGTTAGAGGTACACTTTATCAGTGCAAAGTTTTGATTATGAATAAATTATGGAATTGTGCAATGTGCATTGCTAGCAGTTCTTAAGTGATTTGTCTGGTTTCAGGACTTGTGTATTGTAGAAGTCATAGCTACAAGAAAATCAGTCACAAAAACTCCCTATCACCATAAATGTATAAACACTATAGTCAGATTTAGCAGAACCGTAGAATGAATTTGCCAAAACTAGAGGAACGACTATGGAAGCATTTGCTATCATAGCTTAAAGTGAATCTAGTCTTGTTGTGATGGCACGAATTATCGTTTTTGTAGAGTTTCTAGAGAGTGATGCTGCTAGTGCGCCGTTGCCCATCCACGGAGCAACCTGCAATGTCGCATCGGACTACACAAAGAAGCGAAATGTTCTGCGATTGTGTTTATGCGATGGTGCTGAATATCTATTCATGGCACAGTCTGACACTGAAATGACGTCCTGGGTTACCAAGATTCAGTTTCATGCGGGTATGTTAAAAGCCACCATACTTCTTGCATAGCTTTCAGCTTAGTTTAGGATTCACCAGTTTACATCTGTTCCAGCGGATTTGCTAGGTTCTTAAATTTGTTGTTTTATATATGAGTATTTGTTCTACTAGTATTCTAGTACATATACACTTTGATTGATTTTGATTGATTGAATTTTTATTGAAGCAGCAAACAACAGACAAATCAAATTATGACATTACAAGTCTATAGCATTACAAGTGCTGGCGTCAAAAGGGTAATCCAAAAGGGTCAAAAGTCCCGCTACAGCCTGGATTATCCTCTCACATAAACATTTTACAGGCGGCCTGTTCAACACACAACTTCATGATAATTTCAAACAACATTTATATTCATGCATACATACATATTTTATATATATATATATACTGTATTTATATTTTTATGTATATATTTATGCTTGCCTAAATATCGTTTGGTATGTCAGAGTAGCATACCTGTAGTTAGATTTTTGACACAATGACAGCAATCCAGCCTCAAAGGCTAAGCATGTTCTGGGCTTTGAAGAAATCTAAAGATTACAATTCAGAAAGTAGATAATGTTACAGAACTTGAGAACCAGATACTTTGTTTTCAGTGAATGAACAGCTAACTGTGAGTTGGCTTTTTCTGGGTGCTGTAGAAAAGCCTTGAAGTTACGATTATCATATGTGGCACGGTGACTGATTGGTTACAGCGCTCAATCTATAACTCAGAGGGTACTGGTTCAAGCTTTGGACGAGGCAATTGCTGTATAGGGACCGTGAGAAAGTCCTTCACACAGCTGCTCTGCACCTTTGATATGCTGTCGTGTGGTCATGTGTGCACTTCTGAGCTCTGGAATTAGGGCAATATCAAATAAAGTTGTATTGGATTGTATTGTATTATGTGCAACTAATGTACTCCGATGCAAATTCCTTGACGGAGGCGCTACATAAATTACTTAATATAGCACTTCGATGCCACAGTATTTTGGAAATATTTATGAGACTGAAGGCATGACATGAAACCATTTCGATTGGTCCAGAGCAAAGGAATCCTAACTGATTAACTGAATAACTGGCTGGCACTTACAGGCCACTATTATAAAATCTACAGACCTTGCAGGTATAATCTAATTGACTGGTTTGTTGTATTTTCAAACAAAATTTATTGGTAATCGGACCAAAGTTCACGTCTTTGAAACGTTTCATTGTTTAGCCATTCTATTTGTTCCACTTCATGATCGTGGTCCCTTTGAACATTAATCATCTTTGAATTTTGTAGCTCAGAAACCTCGTGGTATGTTTTCCAAGTTTGTGCAATAGATCTGGCATGAGTTTTGGGTAGTCAAAATAAAACACTGTAGCTTAACTTGCTAACCATGAGTGGCTAGGTTATCTTTTTCATAATAACATCTTTCATAAGAATTGCTCTTATGGCTGATTTTTCCTACAGAGCAGCTAAATTTCTACTTTTTCCTCTATTCTGAATCCCATTCCAAACATATTATTTTGTTTTCTTCTAACCTATATGTAATTCCGTACAGAATACTTCTTCAACTAAGCGCTACCGGAATATATAATTTATGAGATTATACTTCTATATCTGCCCTCTGTGTAATTCCTAACAGAAAACTTCACCCAACCTGTATGTAATTCCTGACAGAATACTTTATCATCTATATGCAATTCCTGATAGAAACTTCAGACATTGGAACCCATGGCTTCTGTGGATTCCATGCATTAGAACAGGTTTTTCATTTTTCACCAGTTACTACAACTAACGCTATCTTGATTGGTCTTTGTGGGTGTTATGTATGACTAACACAGTACTACAGGTATCAACATTTTACTAGCAAATTGATATCCTATCTGTGTGCTTTCTTCAAGGTGATATATACATTTGAAGTTACATTGCGTTATGCTAAGTAGTGTATGTCTGTAATAGTCTTATGCGATTTGGCGATTTCCCACTCCCTTTTGCGGACGTCTGCACTCCAGCGAAGTACTTAGACCTAGAGTAGGGTAACCTGTTGGTCTTGCAGGGGTAACTGTGATACCGGTGGGAGTACTTTGATAGTGCCACATCCAGCAACAAGAATGTAATTAGATTCAATTCAGTACAGACATCGTGCTGACTCGTGGATTTTGCTGTTTAAGGCACAGATTATACTGAAATAGTTGTACATACCAAATTTAGATGTGAATGTCCACTTTGAACATGATCTCCTCCCCTTTCCCGCATTTGTGTGACCCCTTCTTCTGTCCCCGTTTCTGCAATAGGTGCATTGAAGTTTTCCAGATTTTTTCTTATTTCTGTTTTATTGTCTGCCTTTTACACAGAATAAAATATATTTATTTTAATTAATATTGCTTCAATCTGTGTTAGATGGAAAACTGTGGAGGGTTGTCAAAGGAGGTTGACATTTTCTAGGGTTACTCGAGTGATGTGTTGACTTGTTTTAGCGCTGAAACCTTCCTTACAGTTGATGCAGTACGATTTGCACCTGGCTCGGCACCTACCTGGCACTACGAAGCGCCACGCACCAGAAAAAAGAAGCACATCCGACAGCTTCAGCAGCCACGATAGTTCACCAGCAGCAACTGCACGCATTGACTCGTATGTGGCACATGAGCATCAATCCTCTGATTCTTCAAACACAAGCGGTTATACAGCACAACACAGATCACTTGACAGCAATCAGAATTTCAGTCAAGAAGCGGGTGGTGCTAAGTCGAACGAAGCCTATCATCAGAAAGCATCCGGTGACTGGCATCTGGCGGAATCACCTCAGAATGAGCTCAGAGACAGCGAATTTACAGACAGTGCAGCAGGTATTTTAATATAATTTATTCTTAATAATTAAATGCCAGAATAATTAATAATTAAATGTACGGTAACTCTCCCAAATTTCTCAGTGCTTCGTGATAGATGCATCAAAGAGGACACTTGTTCACCAGCGCTAGAGCAAATTAAACCTGCAGAGCCAGGATGTTTGGTCTGCATCAGTGGTTGTATGCTTTTATCATTACATTCATGGACAGCTCAGCTGGTAATTGTTGAAGTAATTTATTGTGAATATGAATTGCAGTAAAAACATTTAAGATGAAATGTTTAATACAAATGTTGTTTAACATGGAAAGGATGCTTAAGAGGATCAGTGGTTTCAAATGTAAAATAGTTCCTTCATCGCAAAACTGAAATTTGTAGCTTAATATGATCAAATTTGTTGGTCCCACAGAAGAAAATGGAACAGAAAACCTTGGATAGAACGAAATGTTGATTTATTTTCAACATTTCGCTCCACTCATGCATCGGGAATGGTCATATTTTTCTTGTTTCAGTGGGCCTAAGTGTGCACTAGTGGTGGTTGAGATATTCAAGCTTAACTTACTATGACTTTTGGCCTGTCAAAATGATGACCTCACTAGCTGCCAAAGTCAGTGATGACCTTGGCATTGATGGGAAACTGCTTCTAACGTAGAGCAGAATGCAATACATAGCATTATACATACTAACCTATGTAGACTGCTTACGATATTTGCCACCTGTTGTGGCAGACACCAGAGAAATCTGGACTACTTTAGCAGAAGAGTGACACATATTAGTAAATAAGATTGGAGATGTAATCAGATGAAATAGGCTAACCCCTCGACATTCATCTTTGCGACCTGGGTTATGGATTGTTTTGTCAAATTGTGTGAAACCACTGGCCAGGTTAGCTAAACCAGCGGTTCTTAAAGTGTGGCGCCGGTCCACGGAGCTCTGGTCACCGGTCCGTGAAACAGTCCTTAAAAATTCATAATTTTTCAACCTATTGGCGAAAATGTATAGTAAACAGCAACAATTGGCAACAGTAACAACAATATAGTTGTTATAAAGTGACAATGTTATATGAAATCTAATTTTTAATATAACATGTCAAACATGTAAGCTGGTTTTTAAAAGCACCGGTCCGCCAAATGGCTCGTCCACAGCATCCGAAAGTTTAAGAAACACTGAGCTGAACCATTCGTGAGGATTCCAGTTCGCGCACTGATTGTGGCAGTGTTGTGACTCATTGGCTTAGTTGATAGATGTATAATGCAAAATTCGTTTAATAGGAATTGCTCATTTCATATTACATGAGTTCCACTGTATTCTCTGTGCATTTTATTACCGCAATGTTTGTAAATGTGATTTTCGTAGTATTTCACATGTGTTTAATTGAACACCTCATACAAGAAATTACTGAATAAGTTTAACTTAATTATTTAGTTTATCCATTTTGTATATTTCACTTCTTTGATAAGCCATAAGTTTGTGAATGTAATCCTCCCAGAATCACTTAAGTTTATTTGATGTATTTCAATTTGTAATCGTAATCTAGAAATTTCTACAGTACCCCAAAGAGCAAAGTCGCGGGAACCAGCTTATTCAATTGATTAATTACCGGTACTATGCCAGCGTTACTCTTTATGCATTTGACTTTGCTGAAATATTGTTCCTCTTTTGTAGAAACTTGGGCTGAGCCATCAACATCAAGAACTCAGGTAACAGTTCTCTGCTTAAGTAATCTTCTGTCTTTTAGTTGCAGATGTTATCCACATTATCAATTTAAAACTGCCATAGTTTAACTAAAATCTAATCACACTCGAAACCCATTTGAAGGAAACTGTTACCAATGCCTTACTGGTGTCTTAGGATAATATAACTTTGGGTTAACCTTCTGGGAAATCTGTTTAACAATTGTATGAGGTTTCAGCCTAACTAGTTTTTCTCTCTGCTGTTTAAGGCCTTTTTGTACCATAATTAACCCCCAATAAATGTCTTCTTAATAGCTGTTTTGTTATTTATACTTGTTTTATTAATGTATAATCATCTTTGGTTCAACATTATGAAGTTTATTATTGTGTGTTGCCTTCAAAGGATTTGCTCATTGGCATAGCTAGTCTCTTCTGCACCCCGTATTTCTATATATTGTCTGAGCTAAATATTTAGAAACGTCCAATTACTGCTTTACTTCCTCTGTTTATGCCCCTTGTAACCCTCCACCCAGGGACATTTATTACAGTAACAATTACTGTAGCATGAAAATCATCACAGGAGTTGTTTTATTTGACACAGGCAGCACACAACCACAATGGACGTTATTCTTCGACTCTGCCAAGACAATCTCCATTCGTTTCTCCTGACGTTGCACCCACAAATTTACATTCCTCCATCGATGTGCAACCATTAAGGAGTCAGGCAAAGACAACTCGCCCAATGTCGGCGGTTGATTCAACTGCTTCATCGTCACAGACTCCAGAATTTGGAAAACGAGTGGAAGCCACGTCCAGCATGACCCTAGGTAGAGATGCAAGCCTGGTGAAGAATGGTGACAAGGATATTAAAAAGAAACACACCTTCTTTGGTGGTAACCTCTTCAGTAAATCAAAGAAAGAGAAAGAGAAAGACAAAAAGAAGTGATGCTAGACATGCAACAGTAGTTTACCAGACTTCAGAACTGGTGCTAATATGCAGTTCTTTACATATCACGGGGTTCAGCAACAGATAAACTTACAGATCTACTTTTTATGAAAAACAACTGCGGTTTATTAGTAGCTGTTGCCGTTCATTTTAATTGCTCAGATTTTATTTGAATTAGTTAATTGGTTTTCTTACAGTTGTTTAGGTCTTGTTTGTTTACAACTCCAACAGTTGAGAAACGAGCATATTTTATTTCTTCATGTGAATATGACATGTTTGCAGATATAAAATTTGACAACTGATACAGGTTTGTATACCGGTAGTCAACAAAACAAAAACTGTAACAAATAGCTAATTGATTGACTTTTGAGGTACATCAGTTTGTATGATTTTTACTAATGAGATCTGTTAGTTGAACTAAAATTCCTCCAGCTTAACCATTCATTGTTGCAGCAATTTTATTGAAAGACATGTTTTAAAAATGTGATTAACAAATCTTACTTTGTAGTTCAGCCCAAAATCTGATACATTCCATTCACTGCTTTACTTGCTGTAAATTTACTTATGGTGCTGTCTTTCAATTGTGAGCTTTACAATGACAAAGACAGCATTGAAAATGCCAATAAAAGGTATCTGCTTCTAGACAAATTCAAATCTTCACCGTAACTCAAAGCTATGCTTCTCTTGTGGAATCGTAAAATTCAGAATAAATGGACCTTAAATCATTTTAGCTATTGAAATCCAACATCATGAGGAAAGAAAGTCACATATATTGGGTCTGAACTTAAGGAACAATACAATGTAACAGTTGCCAATATTTTAACCGATTAGTGATTAAATCATATTTACATCTGTTAACAGAAATGCAATCAGTGTCAATGCAGTTTCTCACTTAAATGTTAAAGGCCCACATATGGAAGTTCTGCACATCTTTAACAAAATACGCTAGTCATCATAGCATTCCATTCTTTTCTTAAAGTTGCCAATGGCAGACCAAGACTTTTATCTCCGGTGTTACGATAGTCTACATTTACAAATATTACAGTTCATAATCATCACATTATTTACAGCAATTACAAACAAAAGGGAAAATGATTCCATTTTACAAAAGTAAAATTATAAATCCCATCTAATTATCCTATTTGATAACAAAAAGGACTTAACACGTGTTACAGAGGAGCTCAATTCCATTTACATATTGACACCGGAATTTAACAGAAGTCAAAATTTACAAGATCAGTTGGTTTTATACATATTCACAACCTGTATATTGCAGGTTAGTTTAATATCTTTCTGCCAAACGATGAGCTAAAGATCCAACTACTTCAATACCCTTGCCTTTGCATGGTTCCTAAGTAAAAGGAGCGAACAATACAGAAACAGGACATTTACTCTCAACTGTGGGACTTGCAAAAGGTGTTACAGAGCCATTTAGTAGCTTCAGACTACATATTAATATTATTGCTGGTATTAACATTAATCCAGTCTTGCATGTCTTTAATAAACAGCATTTTCTTAAATTTCCATACTGATCTGGATTGAAACAGGTAGTGACACCACATCCTAACTTCTACACCCAAGTACAGATATGAGCAGCATCTCTTGTCACGATTCCTCCAATTATCAGCAGCATAAGCATGGTCCATCCTCACATTCCAGCAGTCCTATGAAAAGTACTTTTTCGGGGTACCATGTGCTAACCAGTGCCATTAGCAGCAACGGCGCTTCGGACAAGTTCGTGCAGTTGTCTGTACACCTCCACTTCTGTCTCCGACACTCGAAGCGATGCCATCTAAATATTAAAAGTCAAAGGATGCAGAATAAAATACAAACAATGGTGTAGTGGAATACAAACTCATATTATTTACAACAATTAGACGCAAAATGGAAAATGATTCCATTTTACAGATGTAACATAAATCACGTAATTATCCTACTAGAATACTACAAGGAATATCACAGAAGAAAGTGTTCAGGTCCTAGTTCGAGTCAAATCAACACTATGGAAGTCACATCACCTGTTTACAAGGTTGTGTGACAATGAAGTCATTACCTAAAGATGCAATGTAATGCAATGTAATCACAAATTTATATAGCACCTCTGTAAGAGAAACTCATCAGAGGTGCTCTCGACCTAACGGTGGATAACTAGGATTGAATAAAATGGTTTTCAAGCGCATACGGAAAAGGGGTGAAGAAAGACCTAGAAGCTCATGTCGTAAGATGTTGGGTACCCAATTCCAGAAAGTTGGACCAATCACAGCAAAGCTTCTGTGCTGTGCTGTGGATGTTCTTCTGGTTGAGGGAACAACCAGGTCACCCTGTGCAGCAGAGCGAAGAAATCTTTGGCCACGAATAGATGTGACACACAACACTCCAAGATAAGACTGAGCACAGCCCACACGGCAATTACGCATAAGCATTAGGATCATATAACCAATGCGTTTGTGCATTGGCAGCCAGTGCAATTCCTCCCGCATGAAGCTGGATATATGCTCAAACTTATCAGATGGGCCGCAGCGTTTAAGATAGACTGCAGTTTGTTAATATTAAGTCGGGATTCAAGTCAGCAAAAAACACTGTTAATGTTTCAAGATTACAAAAATGCAGAAGCAAGAATATCTGAGATACAAAGAGTTTCTGGGGTTCATGGATGGCAAAATTAGAAAGCAAAAGGGTCACCACTAAAGACCTCAAGTTTAAGTTTCATAAAACCAGTAGCATTCAATAACTGTTGGAAAAGGCAAATAACAGGAAAGCCTTAACTTGCTTTTTACCTTTTACCCAGATCGTGTAATATTACAATTCCAGGGTGACCATAATGACACGTCAAAGCTCAGTACTATTCCTGCTGATGCAAGTGGTATGCTAATCAGTTAACACAATGTAACAGACCATGTAATATTAGAATTCCATTGTACAGTCCAAGTGCTCATTTTAATTCACTAGTGGAACACACATCTTTAACCTTTGAACGACAAGGGGATTAGTTTTCCATACATTTTAGTGCACACTTGTTGTAAAAGTGTTAAATATCTTGGTCCTTGCAGAGATTTAAGGCTCAACTTCAGGGTTCACCGGTCAGCAAGCTAACAATCAGCACCATCAATTAAAGCTTAGTCATTCGTTAGTGGCACTTGACACATGCATAATAATAATAATGATTAGTGTATCACATGTCGGACCCTTATGTACTAACTGAACAATACCTACTTGCAGCTAACCTTATATGATCTTATTCTCACCTGTTGACCAAATTCTTTAACGTCTAAATAAAGCTGTTGTCTGATTTTGTCATCATCGCTCATTCCTTGCATCCCTCCAGCCACACTGGTTCCTCGTCCAGCCTTCAGGCGCTTCAGGCTTTCTTCCATCTTCTTTACAGCTGTCAGAACATCTGTCGTTGCACTCAGAAACCTTGTAAAGGACACATGTAATGCAACTATAACAGTTTATATAGCACTGTAACAGTAAGCCACTGCAAGGGTGCTTAACAATGTCAACTGTCAGTAAAAGTGCTAAAAGTCTGAGCTAAGAGACAGTTTCTAATCAAAACCACGTACCCATGAATTAGAATCCTTAAATGCTGTGCACAATTTCATCAAAAGACTAAAACTGGAAGATAATGCCATTAATGATTATTGTCACTAGTGTTCTATAAATATTTTCCAGGTATAAAAAAATCTAGCTGTCTGGCCTAAAGGTGAAAGCATATATAATTTAACCAATAAAGCTTTTGCTTAACTAACAGAGTGCCTCACAGATAGACTTATTGTAAAATATATAACCTACAGAGTTTTTGAAATACCACACTTTACCATAAGATCAAGTGATTCAGCACACCGAGCCTCACTCTTTCAATTAAGTAACATGCCTTCATCAAACTGCACAAGGCATCAATCGATGGTCGTTGAGAATCACAATCTGTTGGAAAAGCATGGTCGAAATCCAGTTGGTCATTGAATCCAGGTTGGTCAGGTTACAATTGGTGAGCAAGTTGAAAGAAGTAATCGGTCAACGAGTTGAAAGAGGTGAGTCTTAAGTAATCGGTGAGCAAGTTGAAAGAGGCGAGTTTTAAGTAATCGGTGAGCAAGTTTACAGAGGCGAGTCTTAAGTAATCAGTCAGCGAGTTGAAAGAGGCAAGTCTTAAGTAAACGGTCAGCGAGTTGAAAGAGGCAAGTCTTAAGTAAACGGTCAGCGAGTTGAAAGAGGCAAGTGTTAAGTAAATGGTCAGCGAGTTGAAAGAGGCAAGTCTTAAGAAAACAGTCAGAGAGTTGAAAGAGGCAAGTCTTAAGTTTACACCCAGTAGACAACAAACAACCAACAGAACACAATCTCAGTTCTTTGTTTTCTTTCAGACCTATCTAAAATATTTAGCGATGAATCTGAGCAGCTTACTGTTCACCCAAAGACTTGAAGACCACGATGGTCCACTGCTTCCGATTTACTTCAGAGATGGCACCCTTGTACTCGTTCAGGAAATCAACCAAAGGCCGAACAAGGCTTGTTGCATACGGCGAGGGCTTTGAAGGAACCTACATGACAGAAGAAAAACTGTAAAGCATTGTCCATCACTGAAAACAGAATCATAATGTAGTAACACATGAGTAATGAAAATATTTAACAAACAGATGTATCAGATGAATGATACAGTTGTTAAGTGCAAATAAAATTTAATTCTGTAATAATATAACGTGACAATGCAAAGTCTAATGCAACTGATAGTTAAATGCACTGCAATGTAACTCAACACACTGCCAAACTCTCTCTAAATGTACTGTAATACACCTGTACAGGAAACTTCTCAGAGGCGCTCCTGACTTGAAAAGACAATCAGATACAATGCTCTTCAACTTCTGGCAAATCATAGGTACAGATATGACAAGAAGCTCATGTCGCAGGTCATAAGACTGCCTGTTTGAGAATGAAAGGCCAACTCTATACCACACACAAACACAACATGCATATCTATTGGCTATTAGTTTTAAAGCCTCTTTACAAAACACTCCATTGCCAACAGCTAACCTTATTACTGTCTAAATAATTTGTTACACACTTAACATCAGATTCTGAAAGCTAATCAAAAGGTGTGTAAGAACCAGTCACCACTTGACTAGATGCAGTGGAGGGAACACCAAACAACACAAAATAATAAAAACCATGACATGACAACCTCTCGATTAGTTCTTCGATACAGTCGAGGAATGTCGTTGACAGACTTGAGATGTGTAATACACTGTGCTGTGATTTCCGTTGTAAGGTAAGTTTCAAAATGCGACATATGAAGGAGAATGGATTCTTCTGCATCTTTCAGGCCATCTGAAGAAGCATTAAACATTTCTTTACTTTTCCTATTATTTTACTTGTACTTTATTCTTCACTGTACAAGTAAGGCTGATCTGAGGCATGGCTGACTAAAATGTATGATCCATTTAATTTTTACAGCAACAAACTATTGTTTGAAAAATTGCTACTACCTGAGTACTTTGCAACATTTAAAACAAAGTGGAAATTGAGTTATAACATGATCATGCAAATACCCTATTTAATGCAATCAAAGACATAAATATCAAATGTAGATAAGTCATTCTAGTAACATGGCCCATAAGCCTAACATGTTATAACATAAAACTTGATATGGTACTTAGAGCTATCTTTAGAGCGAGATGACATACAGGAACTTAAAGCCAGCACACAGCTGCAAATTTCCTCATTCTCAACTGCTCAGTTACGGTATGGTGTCAGTGTGCTCACCTTGTCACCTTGTGCTGTCAGCTCGTGAAGCTCTAGCGATCGTCCTGGTGAACACACTCCACCGTCTCCTATTCGATGACAAGTCTCTCAATTCCGCCAAATTCATGCCAGTTACATCTTGTATCTCATCCATCCATCTCCTCCTTGGGCGACCCAGTCTTCTCCTCCCCTCACCGCACGCCAGCATCATTTCCTTCTCCAGACCATCAGATCGCATAACATGTCCAAAGAACCTTAGCTTCATTCTTGTCGCAGTTTGTTTTAACGACTCTTCATTCTCAACTCCAATCTCCTCTCGTATTGATTCGTTCGTTCTTTTCTCAGTCCAAGATATTCTCAGCATCTTCCTCCATATCCACATTTCACAAGCGTTAACCTTATTTTCCATGTTCTTTGTCATTGTCCACGTCTCGCAACCGTACAGTACCGTAGGAAAGATTAGTGCTCTCACGAGCCTTTTTTTGGTTTCTATGCTCACATGTTTGTCTTTCCATATCTTTTCCAGTCCGGTCATTGCAGCTTTCCCTATAGCAATCCTTCGTTTTATTTCTGGATCACACTTTCCCTCCTTTCCAACCAGTGATCCTAGGAATGTGAAGCTTTCTACCACCTCTATTTCCTCTCCGTCTATCTCAAAACTATCCCAATCTGCTGTTGTCATGACCTTTGTCTTCTTTATGTTGAAGTATAAACCAGCTTTTTCACTTTCTCTCCTGACCCTTCTTATCAGTTCTGCCAGATCCTCTTTTCTTTTTGCCATTAATGTTGTGTCATCCGCGTATCTAAGGTTATTCAGTATCTTTCCAGCAATTTTTACTCCCTCAATTGCCCCCTCCAGTTCTGCCTTTCTCATTATTCTTTCAGCATATAGATTAAACAGGAATGGAGACAAGATGCATCCCTGCCTCACTCCTTTCTTGATTCTGAAATTGTCAGTGTCTCCGTATTCTGTTCTTATCACCGCTATCTGGTCTTCATATAAACCCTTTAGTAACATTATCAGGTGTTTCGGAATTCCCATTTCAAGCAGGGTTTTCCACATTAAATCATGGTTAATGCAGTCGAATGCCTTGCTATAGTCAATGAAACAGATGTGAACCTCCTGTCCATACTCCCTTTGTCTCTCCATTATCCACCTCATGTTGGCTATATGGTCTCGAGTTCCACGAGATTTCCTAAACCCTGCCTGGTTCACCGGAAGTTCTCTTTCAATTGTGCCTTCCATTCTTTTGTGAATTATTTTCAGTAATATTTTACTAGTGTGTGATATCATTGCTATCGTCCTATAATTTTCACACTCCCTCGCATCTCCTTTCTTGAATATAGGTATAAAGATCGACTTCTTCCAGTCCTCCGGCCATTCTCCAGTTGCCCATATTTGATTGCACAATTTTGTTATTGTTTTTATCATCGCATCATCAGTCAGTGTGCTAAAGAAATATAAACAACAATCAAAAATTTTGAATGACCTACAGTTTGTAATAAGACATGAATTCACACCTTTCAAGACAGATAAATTCTCGTTTCCAATCTCCTTCACTAATGGCACCACAGTCGAGTCAAAAAATTCAGGCATCTGTGGTAATAAAACACACATCGTCAGAAATAGGGAACCCCAAAAAACACTGTTAATGTTTCAAGATTACAAAAATGCAGAAGCAAAAGAATATCAGAGATATAAAGAGTTTCTGGGGTTCATGGATGGCAAAATTAGAAAGCAAAAGGGTCACCACTAACGACCACAAGTTTCAGTTTTGTAAAACCAGTAGCATGCCACAACTGTTGGAAGAGGCAAATAACTTGGCAAAAGCCTTAAATTGCCTTTTACCACAAAATTCCCCACTGGTGCTAGAACCCTTAGAGTATCGCGTATTTTCAGCCAAAATTCTTTCTACATCCACACAATTTGGGAATTTGTCAAAATTTATCCTCTAGCTTAAACTCATTTCATGTTGGTATAAGCAATGCAGGAAGAAGTGTAGATAATTTACTGACTAAATTTGTTATCAGCTCATGTGTAAAGAATATAAGAGTTCCATTATTTCCCAGTGGCTTAATTTATAGTAAGATCATACATAATATTGCATAAAGCACCTATGGTGAGGGCAAAGAGTTTATCTTCATTTCACAAATGTGCAATAATATTATTGGGCTCAAACATTATAATGTAATAACTGCACATCAAGCATAAAAATACGGATCTGTGCACAAACTACAATCCATAAATGGAATGAAGGTCACCCACAATCCACACGTGGAATACAGATCACACATGTATACAATCAACAAATGGAATAAAGGTCACACACACAATCCAAAAATGCAAATACAGATCACACACAATTCATAAATGGAAAAGAGGTCACACACAATCCACAAATGGAATACAGATCACAAATACAATCCACAAATGGTATAAAGGTCACCCACACATATCTGCACACACATATACAGAGACATCATCAGCTGACCTCAGTTGTCACTTTCTGTGCATCGCAAACAAGCAGAACAATGTTGCTAATGGTGATCGATGAACCAGTTGGGTTTGTTGACGTCACAGATGTTGCTGCTGGTGGATTCGAATCGCCATTGGCTGCCTTTGCCAGCTGTTGCAGATTAGCTGACGAATCCCTTTGCGGAAGGGCCCTGTTTGCCAGCTGAAAGTTTACCATCATCAGACATGTATTGTGTGCACTTTATAAGAAGTATTACAAGCTCAGTTGCTTCAAAACAAATGGTCAACGTTACACATTACACTGACTGACTGATTCCACTGTTTGATTTAATTGAGATTCAGACACTCATAATGGCTACCTCTCAGATTTCAACCAGACTTCTCTAACAGATTATGACTTTTGAATACAATTTCACTTGAGGTAATCATTGACTAATGCCTTGTGCATTAACGATCAACTAATGCCTAGTGCATTAACCATTGACTAATGTCTTGTGCATAACGATAACAGTACTACACAAGTCACTAGATTAGATTGATCAGATGCACAGCATTGCACACAGCTCCCATTCCCTGTAAAACAAATGGAGGGGCACAAGAGGTAATGTGTATGAAGAAGATGCAAAAGGAATCAGGTCAATAACTCTATCATGTTCAAAGGCACGTTCTGAAACTACACAGTCTTAGAGTAGTCAATAAAACCTTGACAAAACATAAACTGCAGGACAGTGGTGTTAATGCGAGTCGCACACACTACGGTCATCTCTCCACACCATCAATGTAACTTGTCCAGTGAAAGTGTCCAGATACTATGGCCATGTTTTCTGTCAACTGGATTGGAATCTGTTGGGTAGGCTTCGTGCGAGTGAGCCGGTCGCTGGTGACTCTCCTAGTTTTCTGTTCAATGTTTTGCATACTGAAGAAATTTCTGTTCTTGAGCACACTTTACATCATTGAGGGTAGTCCAGAGAGAGCATCTCAGATTACTGGCAAGGTGTGATATAAACTGCCTTAATAAAATAAAAAATAAACTGCCTATCAGGTTGCAGCTGACAGTTTTCAATCAGTGAAGCTTTTGGAATAACAAATGACGCAGAGGTACTCGTTTCCAGTCAACTAAGTACCCGGGGGTACTTTGTGCCAAAGGTCTGACAACTTGAAACATTAGACAGATATCCATATAAAACTGAGATCAGATGGGTATGTTCTGACAAAACTAGGACTTGGTTAATGTAGATAATATTCAACTGACCTCTTCATGAACCTCTGCTGTCCAGATAGCATATCGGGAGAGCAGTTGCAACGTAAGCTTCCAGAAACGATGGCAGAGTGGTACTAGGTAGATGTTCTTGGACCAACATCGATGAAGACAATCCCAAAGAACAGCAGAACACTGAAGATGGAACAGGGACTTATCTAAAGAACAGAATAAGAACATCAGTTTACTCTGATACACACTGACTATTGGAATTCCATCTTTACAGGCTTGCTAAAGTTCGAATTCTCTCAATTTCAGTCCATCTTCCACTGTGCCGCCCAACTACTGGCCAATCTAGCTATATATGTATGTAGAAAGACATTTAATATAGCACTGTTTAAGTACCTCACAAAGGTGTTGCATGCAAATGGTTACATGATTAATTCAAACAAGTGCGTTTTAAAACCGTTTGAAAGTGTTTCCTGCACAGAACCGCAATAGTACTTAAAAGCATTAGAAGTCTGTTACTGGAGGATGGTCCCTAGATATTGGAAGACAAGATGGGCTCAACATTGAAGTGCGGCTACTGTACATCTCCATGGCAACAATGTCAAACCAGACAACTTTAGACTGGAACACGGTGCTCCCTGATGTATGCCGGAACAGCTTTAACAATTGAAATCATGCACCATCACGAGTGTATTGAGTCACGAGCATCAAGTGTCTCGATACAGACATACATACATGCATTATACTGCATAGAATGATCACAGAAACACTTAAACTAGATTGTTCTAGCAAAGGGGGTCTAATCTCAAGAAAAGTTTCAACTGTCAGTTTTCAGTTTGAATTTCTCTCATGAAATTAATCATACAAAACTGATCCATAACTTACCAACAGATAATGCAAAAGGAGAGATCAGAGCATTTTCTAGCGAACCCGCAATTTCCTGAAACCTACCAAAACAACAGAAAACTTGAACAGCCAAAATAAAATTTAACAGTACTAGAAAAACCAGTTTTTACAGGAAAATCACCAGTAAGAAATCATTGCTAGAATATTGAACGTATTTTTAAGAATATTATAAATACTGTCTCAGACTACACAAAAGATAACTGTTGTTTATACTACACTGAGGCAATGAAAATAATTCTCTTGCTCTGTTTCTCTCTTGCTTTGTCTGTCTTTCTCTCTATCTCCCTGTCATTCTCTCCCTCTATGTCCTTCTCTCTTGCTCCCCCCCCCATCTCTTAAAGACCAAACGCTTAAGACAAAGTGTAGCCAGTGGTGGTTTTACTATAGCGGGAGCTAGGGCCCTAGCCCCTCGTTTTTCTTAGTCCCTATACATATTTTAGCCCCCACCAGTTTAACGTGTATTCAGCCATGCATTCCCCACAACGTTTATTGGTAAAAAATCCTACTAATTTCCTAGTGCTTAGTTCTCATTAGATCAACTGACTTTTTAGCCACCCCCACCCCCTGCGTCCAAAAACTCTAAAAATGCCACTGAGTGTAGCCACATGTATGAAACAAAGCCAGGTGTTTAAGTCCAGACCCTAGCACAGTTAAGCCCAAAGCCATGTTTCATGGTTTTTTAACTATCCATTTAACAGTTTCTGAAAGTAATAGTATACCTGATCTGAAAATAAACAGGGAGACTCCATTTGGACATGAACGTGTTGTAACTCTGATGAGCTCGGAGCCGTTTAACACTTGCCTGCGAGCCACACTGTCGTTCAAAGCTCTCCACAAAGTTAATGCTTATTGTGTACTTCTGTAAAGTCACAAAATCCCAAACCTCATTACAGGAAGCTAAAAAGATTTGCAACTTTGTAAGGTGACAGACTGGAGCTACCAGTAAGTCACCCTTTATGATGTATGGATAATTTCACAGGCAATTATTCTATTCATGCTAAGGTGATGTTCTTATCCTACTAAATTTGATCGGATTCACAAACTGATATGATCCTCCATAATTATCAGATCTCAACAACCCTTGGTAATTGGTAATCCCATGTTATTATCAGTAATAATAATCACAAATTCAAGAGAAAATCACCAGAGGTGCAACCAACATGGCAACACAAAACCAAGATCCAATAGAATGGTTTTCACAAAGAGAGACAAAGAAAAGCCGAGGTCATGTTGCAGGTTGCAAGACAACCTAGTCCACAAAGATGGGCCAACAGCTGGGGTGGGTCGGAAGCACAATGAATGAATGATTGAATGAATGAATGAATGAATAAAAAACCTTCTATGCTTGACCATAGAAGTTTGAGCTGGCAAGGCAACAAACAGGTCACCTGATGCAAAAGAATGAAGAAATGGAGATTTGCAAATACACAATCGCGTACCATTACTTCCTGCGGTATTACAATGGCTCTACAGAAGCTCTGACATTAGAGAAGTCCCCTAAAGAGCTACACAACAAATGTACATCTGATAACTCGTAGTATTGTAACATAAAGTGATGTAAGTGTAATTTTGGTGGCATATCCAGTGATATCAAAGGATCACAATACTTTCAGTTTGTCACCAACCTCATGAAAGATGTTGGGGTTTCCAGGTGCAAATATTGAATTCATTCGAGCCTCGAGGTTTCCAACTACTTCTGGCCAAACCGAATTGACAACAAAGTCATATCCATTTATGATATCTTTCGACCTGTAGGTAGATTTCACAAAAAAATTTATTCATTTTGATCTCGAGACAGATTTAAGAAATTATCATTTAAAATGCACAGAACTGTTCTTTTACTACACTGATAACACAAGAAGAAAATAAATATTACAAATATATCTAGCACTGCAAACCAATATTGGTTTGGGGGAGGGGGATAGATGAATGGTAACACTCTTGCTCAAAGAACATAAGATCTTGAAAGATGTGGTTCGATACCCATAAGCTCCCTATACTGTCATATATTTCAATGTTACTTACTGCAGTTTGTCAATGAGCTTGTCAATAAACACAAATATATTATAACATTATCAGTAGCACCCACAAAAACCCATTTGGAAAAGAAAACAAGGATAAAGCTTTCTTCAGTGCCAATGACGACTCACACTGAGAGACGTGTGCAACTCACAGTGAGAGACGTGTGGACAGATTTTCTCACGCTGACTATTTTCAAGAGCGATTTTTGACTGACACTTTGCGCATTGCATAACAATGTAGTGAAATCATTACATTAACATAGAAACTCAGTTTCAAAACAGCCAGCAACATTGAATGCAGTTAGAGCAATTGGTAAAACAGACCCCTGAGCAAATCCAGTTGTCGTCAGCTCACAAAGTTTTGCACAATGCCTTGGAAAGAAATCCAGAATGGCATTGTACAGACCCTCGAGACCCTGTGGATGGCTGCGTAGATATTGTTCGTTGACGATCTACCAAACCAACCAACCAGACAAGTTTTAACATTGGCAAGTGAAACAGTAAAGAGCAAAAAACCAAAGTGTAGTTAAATGCTAACATTCTGATAAATACAGATGCACGCAGACCAAAAATTAAAACTGTACCCCGAATGCTGGGGTACAGTTCTAACAGTCGAGACAGTTTTGGGCAATTTCTTTCATGGCCCGTAGCTAATGAACGAGCAGCAAAAGGGTATTTTCCTCAGAAGGGCATTATTCTCAGAGGGCATCTTCCTCAGAAGCGAAATTTGAACCTCAGAGGTGCATCTTCCTTGGAAGGGCAATTAAACATCAGAAGGGCATCTTCCTTACAAGGGACATACTGCCAAACTAGCAAGCAGATTGCTAGGAGAATCTGCATAGGAGAATTTAAATATATATCACCTCTTCCATATATCCTTTCACAACAAAAGTTCTAAACAGAGTTTCAGCATCTCTCATTTTGTCAATAGTTGCATAAGTCCTTAGACAATCTCGAAGGATTTCCGAGTTTCCACTGGTCAGGCCCTCTTTAAATGATCCCTCCAGGCTGTACTGTAGCATCATTGTTATGTTTGCAATTCTCTGAATGAAAAACACACAAGGGGTTAAACAAGGTTAAACACAAAAAACTGATGCTACTGTACATTTTAAAAGATCTCAAAAGATAATGATATCTTAAAGATACAAAAGTTATAATTTCACAGATCCAAAATGACGATACACTAATGGTAATCAACCACTGAAAAAAGTAATTATCTAAAAGAATAATTTTAAAGTGTAACATTAAATATATTGGAATTAAACTGAAACAAACAGAATGAGGCTGTCTGGAGAAGATCATCCAAGTCAAATCCTGGATAATGAACATGGGAAAGACCTATAGTAACATAGATCGTCAACATCGCATTGTGAACTAAACTATTATTTGATCATCTTTGAAGGAACAAGGAACAGAAGCAAATGGAACCAAATATGTCTGTGGTAGGGTCAACACTCAACTCTAGGGTGGTTAAAGACAAGACCATACAGGAAATTGCACTAGAACCTGACTATAATATTGGGACATAAGTTGACCACCTTATAACAAGGTTGCATTACAATTAAGCTCAATTTCTAAAGCTGAATTTCATTTGGAATCCATTTATAAGAAGGTTCCAGAGTACACCGTGTTACACACTAATCTAAATAAGTTTTCTAAAAGCAAATTGTGAGAGATTCTGAAATTACCGGTTTTATTTCCTCAACTAAAGGCATACCACGGCATTTGCCAACATAGAACTGGAGTTTGTTGAATTCTGTGGCCACTCGCTCAATTAACTGTCCATTCAACTCTCTGTTTGCAAACAAAAGGAAAACTCAAAAATAACATTTATAGGAAATGGGAGACACAGGTGTGAAAAACTCATGGCATGCAGAGAATACAGTAGCATAATAAAATGTGTAATATATAAGACTATATTTTATTTTATACATACATATATTATACACAATAAGAATAATAAGACGATTTGTATAGTGCCGTATCACAGCCAAGGCCGAAGGAAAGGGCATGAGTTAAAAAATGTATGCATACATACATAAATATATGCATGCACACAACTATATACACACACACATACATGCATGCATACAGCCAGACATATAGAAAGACAGACACACATACACAGATATGGATATATGTTCCTGCAGTCAGCTTCAAACTAGAAATAATTATGAGCTTCAGTGATCAAGATGCAAACACATTTTGACAAAATTACCAAGGCAGTAATTTGTTAATATAATGAGAAAAATAAAATTGATATGGCTGTTCCCTACAAAGCACCCTTGTACTCAGAGTCTGTATGAGAAAACTGCTAACTGGTTACCTAAAGTGATGCATCTGTGTTGAATCGCTTGGAAGAATGCCAAGCAGTTTTTCCATCTTCTCCAGGGACTGAATTATACCCATAAGGGTCCTAAGGCACTCCTATCAACACACAAAACGTAACACAAAAAAAAAACAAAAAAACAGAAACACCACTAATCATTCTGCATCATCGCACCCTAATTTACAGTAATACCCAAGCAGTGACATCAGCAAGAAAGGGGCATAATAAATTTTGAGACTTTGCAATATCAATAAAATATTTCTTACACAGCAGCATATCGTGGCAACTCTTCATAAACATCGTATATCCACTTTTGGCCTATATTAGACTGTTAGTGTCATTCGACGTGTTAAAACATCCTTCATGTCCAGCAAAAAAACCTATATCCATAGCGAATAGGAATACAGAGTTATATCACATGACGCAAATTATCCTATCAGACCAAGGCTCGGATTGCGCCTTGCAAAATATCGTACATCCAAATAGTCATTGCTGAGACCAATCGTACGGCTAACACGCGCTATCTTTTAACGATTAAAAGCTAGCTTAGTTAAATAATGGCGTACAATTTCAGACCGAACAGAAAGAAGACGTTTAAAGGAGAGGAAGTATTGTCGCTAATTGGTGAGTAAGACTATTATTTGACAATATTTAGCATTGTAAATTTGTTTTTAAAAAATGTTGGTTGGGCGATGGGCGATGATACAAGTATTTTGATAACAGTTATTATACTGCAGCCAACTGTCGCACAGGATAATAAAGTAATTTTGCCACAGGAAAATGAGGCTGTGAACATGTTATTTTTAGATAAATTGCAGGCAGACTATAATTTTTGGGCGTTTAGTGTTGACGAGGGGACGGGGTGGTAAGTCACAGTAAACGAGATCGACGACTGTACACTGTCAAGACATTACAGTGGTAGCTTAATGAAAAGAAATCAATATTACTATTAAATACTATATAATTAATTATAATAATGACGTGAATTTCATGACTATCTTGTTGTAGCTGATATGTCGAGCAGTGACGATCAAGGTTCCTCATCCGAAGACAGTGACCCAGCTGATGCTTCGTGGCTTCCGAATGGTGATCTACTGCCTGTTGTCGATGCTTTAATTGAGCCAATGTTCGCAGACGGTCAACCGGCTTCTCTACTGCCTGTTGTCGATGCTTCAATTGAGCCAATGTTCATAGACGGTCAACCGGCTTCTCTACTGCCTGTTGTCGATGCTTCAATTGAGCCAATGTTCATAGACGGTCAACCGGCTTCTCTGCTGCCTGTTGTCGATGCTTCAATTGAGCCAATAGACGGTCAACCGGCTTCTCTACTGCCTGTTGTCGATGCTACTGCACCCAGTCTTGTTGCTTGTGTTGCGGATCAAAATAATTACAATATTATTGATGAACGTTCCCTATCAATGTCGAGAAAAATTGCTAAAAAAGGGCAGGGTAACCCTCACAAATGGAAGCGAAATATTGCAGCCAACAAGAGATTGCATGGGGACAAAAGGCAAATGAAGCCAATAAACTGTAAATGCTGTCGTAGTAAAATGTCCGATGAAAACCGCAAAGAAGTTTTTGATGATTATTGGCAGGTTACCTGGGAAAGAAAGAGAGATTTTGTAATTTCCCACACAGAGACATGCAATGCTTCTCGTAAGAGAACGCAGAATGTTGTAAGTCGCAGGGGGAAAACCATTAAGTATTATCTTCCAGTTGTTGGAAAGAAAATCCAAGTATGTAAGCAGTTCTTTTTAGGCACCCTATGTGTTGGCGAGATGTTTGTCCGGCTGGCAGTACGTAAAGCCAACAATTCTGGAACAATTTTTTCTTCTGCACATGGTCATTCGAAGCGAGTTCCCCCAAATGCTACACCGCCTGCTGATCGCTTATACATTACAAGCTTTATAGAGAAGTTTCCAACAATTCCTTCACATTATTGCAGGAAAGACTCCAAACTCCTTTATCTGGAACCAGGCCTTAGTGTAGCCAAAATGTATGATCTTTATAAAGAAGAGTGTAATGTAGCTAAGCGTAAACCATGTTCTAAGAAAGTCTTCACTTGCATTTTCAAAACTTTGAACCGTTCTTTTTTCCATCCCCGTAAAGATCAATGTGACTTCTGCATTTCATATAAAGATAAGGTGGTAAATCAAGCTGATTATGATAGTCATGTAGAAGACAAAGAACGCGCTAGAATGTGCAAAGATGTAGATAAGATGCTGGGCAAGTCGCACCGTGATACAATGCGAGTGATTACAGTAGATCTGCAGCAAGTTTTGCTCTGCCCCAAAACATTCGCATCCGCAGTTTACTATAAACGGAAGCTGGCTTTACATAATTTCACTACATATGATGTTGCAAGTGGGGATGGCTCATGTAATGTTTGGCATGAAGGTGAAGGTGCCTTAGATGCCGAAGAGTTTGCAAGCCTAATAGTTCATTACCTAAGGAACGTTCCAGAGACGGTCGAATCCGTGATTATATGGTCAGATGGCTGCGCATATCAAAATAGAAACGCCGTTCTTGCTTCTGCAATATTTCATTTTTTGCGCAGTGGTGAAAAGGCAAATCTGAAAGAGGTGCATCAAAAGTATTTATGCAGAGGACACACTCAGATGGAGGTTGATGCAATGCATTCCTCAATAGAAACAGCAAGTTGTAAAATTGAATTGTTTACTCCGCAAGATTGGATGGCAGTCATGAAGGCTGCTAGAAGAAGGAAACCTTTCATTGTCAATTCAATTGATCATACATTTTGGAAGACATTTCCAAACCCAATACCATCAATTAGACCTGGAAAAAGGGTAGGGGACCCCTGTGTTACTGATATTAAACACTTACTGTTTACTCAGGACGGTATTTTTTACAGCCTTACTCATGCAACCCCTGTACAACCGTTACAAGTACGTGGGCTTGACAAAATGATGCCACCAGTTCAGAAGTACTCTAAAAAGTTGACTATCCCTAAACCTAAACTGGCTGATTTGAAAGAACTTTGCAAAACTGTAATCCCACAAGCTCACCACAACTTCTTTGAGCAACTTATTTAATAAAACAGATGGGAATGAACTATATGATAATTTGCACTAGCACGTAAAATGCATAAATGTCCGGGAAAATATCGTATAAACCAAAATTTGATATAATTCACAGTGTGATGTGAATTATTTAATTTGCAGTTTTAATTTAGACTTCTGATATGTTTCTGAATGATGCTATGTAATATTTTGCATATGTATTAATAAATTTAAAAAATAAACAGTTTTTTGTGTTTATCTCAGAATTAACTTTTATGGACATACGATGTTTATGAAGAGTTGCCACGATATAATCAGCCACAGATCAGTAACATCAATATGGTTAATAAAAAGAGGTGAAATCATGCTAGACAAGAACTGCACCTTTTAATACTGGCACATTAACTAGATATTGACTTCAGATACTTTTAGTACTTGAAGTCGATACCAACTTAAAACCTACCTTGCAGCTTCAGATACTAAAACTTAAGTACATTAAGTAGATATTGACTTCAGATACTTTCAGTTCTTGAGGTTGATACCAACTTAAAACCTACCTGTTTCAGAATACCTATTCTACTGTTGCTCTCTCCCTTTAGATTCCTCCTTTGAAATTACTGTGATAGACAAGGTGTTTATCTGCCATTCAGACATGACTTTTGTATTACTATTTAATGGAGCTACATAAGATCTAGGCCTGGGCATAATTGGCCCTCTTTTAATTAAACCAATGCCTAGATCAATACCAAGGAAAGTTTCCTTCATTTTGATCAAGGCCTGGTGGCTCAATTCTAGAATGTCTATTTTTTTGTGTTTCTTCAGGAGACACAAAACAAATTGAAATTCTGATCAATGCAATAATAAAATACAAGCCACAGGAAATTCAAGAATGCACAAAAATGAAAACAGTTGCAGAATGGACTTAGAGGATGATCTAAAGCTCTTTGCTTCGTATCTAACCTTTTTGTCTCTAATTCTCGTCTGTTGTTTAATTTTCTCGTCCACCGCCATGCCTGCTTCTACCATTGCATTTCTTACATTCTAAAAATTACAGATACAGACAAAACATGATTTAAAAAACCAACAAAAATGAACAGTGTTGCCAAATGGACATTAGTATGCTTCACGTAACTCATTTACGTATTGTAATGTAACGAGGTGTTATAGGGATCATAAATGAAGTTCATTTTCTGATATATATAGTGGTCAACTGGAGCACATTGGATTTAAGCTTTCTCTGAGATAGTCATTGTGCAAGGATGTTGAAGAAAGAGAAGTGCAGTCCTTTGAGTAATACCTGAGGCAACCACTGGTATGAAGTGTTTCTGACTTCGTTTTCTTAGCTTCAGCACATGTGGAAGGGTGGTCAGTCCTTTCTCCTACTGTTTGAGCTTCTCACCAAGTGTATGTTCAGTGTACTCAGTATAGCTGAATAGGCTAGGATGCACAGGTGGGTAGAAACTCTTGCAGCAAATTTCTGCGCCTCAGGGATTTGAACACCTCTTGGTTGACCATCCAGCACACTAATCACTACTCTATCAAGCATGCAAGTTCTTTGAGCACATACTGGTACTGCAGTGCAGTGCTCATCAACAGTGATGCTTCATCACGTGTGCAGCTAGCTGGTCTATCGCTAAAGGTTTTAGTCTGTAATACAACAATTACAGGTTGAGGCATACTCAGTGGACTCCCTGCAACTCCACGACCATGGGCAGGTAGCTCGTAAGTTTTGATTTTTGATAAGATTTGGTGATAAGCAAATGGCAAGTCCTTAAATGTCCCCATCTCTAGGACCTTGGGACTCAAACACTGCTGGCTCATGGGTCTAAGAGTAGGAAATGAACACCCCTACTACGATATGAGGGTACTACATAAATATACAATAATTGGTGCAACTTTTGCAAGATGCTGGTGCCATAAATCATGGTACTTGCATACTTATATAGAACTGTTTCAAACTGTGATACTAGAAAATAAGCAAAGGCCTCAGCATAGAAAGTCAATCTGCTGGACAACATGGAACTCGTGTACATTCATGTCGAAAGGTAAGCTAGCCTAAGCATCACTTTACTTTGGCTCAGTTTAGAAATGAATGAAACCCTGAAGAGCAAATTGCAATCAAGCATAGAAGCAGTAAGGCTTCATTTCTCCAAAAACATGCATACATAGAATGGAAGTCACTCACAAGTATCTCATGTTTAAGATGATTCAGAGGGTTAAGAAGATTGTTAATAGCTTTGTCCATTCCAATCTACAATGGATCAATAGACAACATCGTCCTAGTACAGTTTCATACATATTTACATAATTTCAGCAATTTGTAATATACTAGTAATATACTAGTCACAGCAATGTATTTCAAAGTAGTACGACATTTGCATAACATAATTTCAATTAAACTCCTCAGTAGCACAAAACTAATCAGATGGTTTTCAGTGTTTCTGTGCAAATGCCATTTAAAGTTAATAATAAAGCTAAAAAAACTCTACTCTAAAAGTTTGAACAACTGACAGAGGTTGTATTGGATCAGCAAATCAAGAAGGTGAATTATATGCACATTTTCCAGAAAGCAAAGTGTGCTAAGATTAGCCATATCACCAGTGTCAAAAACAATGTACTTACAAGATTTGTGGATAAATTGACAAAGTCAGCGTAATCCTTGTTGATAAGTTCAATCATCGCACTCTGCAGAATCTTGAGGTAAACATGAAGATCGCTACGTAGCATTTCAAGCGGAACCTTACGGCGACATTCCACCACAAAAAGCTCCACGTTAAAGTCATCCTAAACAAATGTCAAAATTGTGATTAAAGTCATTTGTAAATCTTCATTGAGCACTTGCATAGTTCCTCTTTATTATAAACTCCTCAGAGTTAAACTTTGCCAGCACAGGACTAGTCACGACTCATGAGGTCCCAAAGACCAGAAGACATGCAATGGTGTATAAGCAATCCGAAAGAAGAGATTTAAACTCAGACCTATACAACATCAGAAGACTTTCCAGGTAGAAAGGGAACAGGTCATGGATTCCGCAGCCTCGGGCCAGTGACCAAGACAGTCTGAGAAAAAGTACCCTCTGACTCTTGGCACAATAAGAGTAAAAGCATCTGACAAGCAAGAGGAATATTTACAAGCTGAAGGATGGGCAACGATCCAAGATAAGTTGGCTGGCCAATTTTGTTAACTTGTAAACTATGGGACATGCATGGTTTAAACTGGCTTCTGTGCTCAATGTGAAGCCAAAGCAATGACTGCAATATCCCATTGTGCGTTAAAATATGTGTTTTTCCTCATGGTCATAAATAGAGTTATGAGGTATCTGTAATTTTTGCAAATTCGCTGAGTGACGATGGTTAAAAGTGAGCTATAAATAACTAAGACGTTAGCTCATGAAAGCATATGAACTGAATCTCAGCCGCCAGCAATGAGAAAGGAGTCCCATCGATGGCAAATTTTGTCTAGGCTTAGTCTAATGTAATGTACAGCCTTGCTAACGTTGCTAGCCGAGTGCTTCGAACTCTCAAACAGCGTTTCGTAGCTCAGCTCCCGTTTAACTGGTTTTGAACAAGATAAACTAAAAGCACCTTCATAAACTCTTCTTTGTTGAAGCATAAAGTGGAAGGCCCACTAGGCAGCGGCTGTTTTGCTGTTTCTGGCATTTTAAAGTTTGACTGGGGAAAAGCAGTAAAAATAAACAACCGCTTTGGCTCGCTATGCGTGGCCGGAAGTTACTAAAATAGTCTGGTGCACTGTTTTGGCAAAAAAAATCAGCTTACTTTCTAAAGTCTCCCCGATCGACCGTGGAAATTCGCTCTTCGGTACAGCGCTTCCATTCTTCCAATGGAAGGGAAGAAAGCTCCAGAAAGACCAAGAAAAATGACGTTGCACTGGATGATGGATACAATTAGGAAGCAGACGAGGACATAAAGAAATAGAGGAAAAGGCGTTGAATTCTTGGACCTGCCTAAGGGAAGAACGCTGAGATGAACAAATAATGGGACTGCTGCATGGAGCAAAAGCATAGGCCTATGTAATCATGCCCTTGGCACGGAGGGGGTTGGAAACGACCACTGGGTGTGCCGGCCACACAGAGAGCAAAACAAATCAGTGGCGCTCAGGGTCGAGGCACATTATCCGCTTAATTCATCTTGTCTATCGTGTCTATCGCAAAAGCATGTAATCATGTCCTTGGCACGGAGGGGGTTGGAAACGACCACTGGGTGTGCTGTGTGCAGTAAAGAATCCATGGGGTCATAAGAAAGTCTAGGGGCCGGGGTTGAACCCAATCCCCGACAATTCTCATTCTGGCTACCGTGAACAAGGAGAATCGAAAAGTTTAGAGTAGAAGAGCTGAGCCGAATTGGACAAAAGTCATAGACACCGATCGACAGGGGCGTAACTTTAGTCTAAAAAGTGGGGGGTACCAATACTTTGGTCTAAAAAGTGGGGGGTACCAATTTCTTCTCCACTTTAGCTTTTCGCATGGCGCCCATTTTGAACATATTCCCTGCCAGTATTCTCATTAATTTTGGCTCTCGGTTTACCTGTGCATCTAAGTATTTTCGTACTTTTGGTGGTGACTGCGTTCTCTGAGAAGGCACAATAATAAAATATTGATTGGCATTGTTTAAAAAGTGGGGGGTACAGTACCCCCCAGTCCAAAAAGTGGGGGGTACGGGTACCCCTCGTACCCCCCACAAATTACGCCTATGGACACCGAGACGACATTCCGTCCGTCGGGTAGCACGATCCTTAAATGGAAAGGCACTCATTCAGACGGGCAGCGGTGGTGAAGGATGTACCCCTCAATTTACTTAAAAGTGAGCAGAGCTCCAAGGTCGATATTATTTTAATCGTAATCGGCCACACAGAGAGCAAAACAAATCAGTGGCGCTCAGGGTCGAGGCACGTGCCATTATCCGCTTAATTCATCTTGTCTATCGTGTCTCCTGCTGTCTGACCGGCTTTGTTAAGAGAGACACGACTCAGAGGACTGTGTGTCTTCCACCCTCCGTGTAGGCCTACTTCACACAGCCTCTAATGGTCTCGTTTTCTCTGTCTGCCTGGACTGTCTGAGTCTGTCTCTCTGCCTGCATGCCTGTAGATCTATATCTGTCTGTTTCGGAGCCTGTATACCGGGTGCTGCTAAAAGCAAACAATCAAATGAGGAAAACATTTATAGCCAGAATGTTATTCACATATTAATTTATCCTGATGTAGGCCTATATGTATTGTATGCTGATGCTTGTTCACCAGAGTAGGCCTACTGTTTGACAGCTGGTTATATTAAAGAATTTACTTACTTACTTAGCTTACTTTTAGGCCTACATGCCTGCCCGACTGGTCAAATAGGCTTTCTGTACGTGCGTTACTGTAAGGGCAAATACATATATCTACAAACAGAACTCATTTCAGGCTGGATGAATATTAAAATCGTTGGAACTTTGCCAATTTGAGCCTAAATGGTGAAACGTGTACGTCTGTCTGCATATCTTCCTCTCTGCATTTTATATGTCTTTGTGTATGTGTTTACGTACATGTGTAGGCCTAGGCCTATCAAACAAACAGACAGACTGACAGACATTTTAGACCTACACACGTACAGACAGACAGTTAATTTAGGCTCAGCCTAATGACAAACGTTGGAGCTTCGCCAAAGGCCAAAATGACGTAAATTATGATTGCGTCATCGTATTGTCGCGACCGCTCGGATTTCTCAGTCGCCCTTCAGACCTCGAACGAGGCGGATGCATTCAAGCATTTTAAGAAATTTTCAAGAAAATGTCGTTTTTCATCGAAGTTATTCCGATTTCTGCTCCGTCAACTGCTGTTTCGACCGAATCTTTGTCGAAGGATATCAGGTGAACGCAATTAATATTATGCATCGAATTTTTATCGAAATTTGCAACTTACACATCGAGCTAGCGATCTGCAAGCACAAAATTTATATCGGTTAAACCGTAGTTTACTGTTTACGTTGCTTAGGCCTATATATTAGGTTACCGCGTATGAAAATTTATTGTTTCATAGTAAAATTCAAGCTAGAAGTTGGAGTATTGATAAAAATATTAGGCCTACTGAAACTAGAAGCTGGATGATTGTTGAACATGTTACCTAATAAAACTGACACTAGAATTTGGAACTGTGATAAAAAAAAATATATCGTTTTAGTGCCGAAATTATCTCCGTCGATGACCGATGAAAACATTTCATACTTAAACATAAATTCAGTGCTTAAAGTGTAAAAAAAAGAAGTGCCTGGACGCGCCTTGCAATAGGCGCAAGTGCAACCATGCATGGTCTAGAAGTGGGAGCCTCTTTTTTTTACTAATTTCCCCAGTCGTAAATTTTTCGTCCGTAACCTTTCCAGATTCTCATCTTCCAAAAATCATAAAAAAGTTGATGACTTTTTTTAGGCCCCCACCTACTTTCCTGACTTTTCCATGCCTTTTCAAAATCACTCACGACTTTTTTTTAAACTTTCCTTTCCACTAAATTTTCGACTTTTTTCCTTCTCTTCCTTTTTTCCTTCTCTTCCACAATTTCATAATTTCTTAACTTTTTTCTTCTAATTTGGGGGGGACACTTCTCCTCAAAACAACTTTTCTGGTCAAAAACGCACTCAAAACTCATTTTCGCCCTCACACACACTTGCATTTCTTGACCTTTTTAGATGTATCTTCAAAATTTGGGGGTCCGATGTATGGCGTGACCCCCCACTCTTAAAGGTGGGGCCGGGGGTTTTGTCCCCTCGACCCCCCCCCCTAGATCGCCGCCCATGTTGTTACGGATGCATCGAACGGTTGAGGACTTTTAGAATGAAGATGCCTGGGATGAGGATGCCAAATACCATCACGTTATGTGGTGGTATTTGGGAGTTCTGGTGACTGCGCGGGCGAGAGCATTCTGGACTGTATGCAGGTGTTTTCTTTGAGACTAGTCGAAGTTGTAGAAAAGTGAATTACAGTAGTCGAGTTTGGAATGGACAATAATATTGACAGTCTTGTTGTCCTCGAGACCAAGGTCTTGGTCTCGAGTGCACTCGAGTTCGTTTTTAAAAGTCTTGGTCTTGAGGTTCAAAGTCTTGGTCTTGGTCTTGGTCTTGAGGTTCAAGGTCTTGGTCTTGGTCTTGAGGCTCAAGGTCTTGGTCTTGGTTCTGCAAGACCAAGACCAAGACCGGCTGTCAATATGAACAGTCATTTAACAAAACACAAGGATTTAAAAAATTTATCCAATAATTACTAAAACAATTGCTTTAGTACACGGTGTGAGTGAGGCTTTACTGTTGATTTTGACATTTATTTTGACTTCCGGTTATTTACCATGGAATGATTTCAAAACAGACTCACAATTTGTACATTTACATCCAGTACTTGAAAAGTTGCTCTGTGTGCCAGTGAATTCAGCACTGTAGAACGTATTTTTCACATGGCAGAATTTTTATGAGGCCCCACAAGTCACGTCTTCGTCAGAAAATTCAGAGCGAATTGGTTTTTATAAAATGCAACAGGCATTTGGAATAACATTTTGCATGAAGGACTTTTGTAAATACGAATTCGGAATTCTCTGCAGTTTGCATTTGGAGTTGTTTTGTTTGAATAAAATAAAAGATTCATTGTTGAATTAAAATAGCGAGTAGTCCGACTTTACATTTTTTTAGCAAGGAATAGTATGATTTTGCGATTTTTTGGGTATTTTTCTCGGATTTGGTCTTGAGTTTCAAAGTCTTGGTCTTGGTCTTGAGGTCTTGGTCTTGGTCTTGAGGTCTTGGTCTTGGTCTTGGTCTCGAGGTTCAAAGTCTTGGTCTTGGTCTTGGTCTTGAGGTTCAAGGTCTTGGTCTTGGTCTTGAGGTTTAAGGTCTTGACAACAAGACTGAATATTGAGGTGGCTATTGTGCAGGCATTACTTGTCATAACCCACTATTTCATTCAGGCCTTTGCAAGATGCCATTTTGGTACCCACGAAACATTTTGTCTATGCCTTCGATTAAGATTTATTTACTGTGGACGAAAGCTATGAGTTAAAGTAACAATATAGAAAGAAATTTGTATGAATTGTAGCAGTGTCTAAAATATTCAGAAATGTCAACTGCGCACCTTTCCTTAAACTTTAAAACTGTACTTGGACTGGTAAGTAAAATTTCAGGTATTAGAATGAAATCGTGTGTAGTTAACTTGAGCTAATTCTCTAAGAAATTCATACTACACACTGCACACTCCAAACAAGTCAACTGCACATTCGACAATGTCAACTGCACACCGTATGTCAGAAAACACTTTACTTTAGGCCCTGAATTGTAGGTTAGCTCATGGCAACAGACCGAATTACGATCAGCCGTTGTCTATGCAGTAACAACAGTGAAAGACGAGAACACGGGGGAGTTGGCCCACAAGGTGCGTCAGGCCCTGTGCGATCGTTGCTGCGTCTGCCCGGGTCTCGTCGTCAACCTCCTCCACTGCATCAAACTCGACCCCAGTCGCGAGATTAACGAGGCAATGTTCGGCGTCCAAGAAGCCATCGACGCCTACGATACCACTCCTAAATCGAGACAGAGAGGACCGCCATCCTCCTCATCCTCAACCGTATCCTTTACACCCTCATCCTCATCAACCACATCATTCTCATCCTCGTCATTGTCCTCATCCTCAGCATCCTCATCATCATCACCCTCGGCATCGTCATCATCAGCATACTCATCCTCAGCATCCTCCTTCTCACCCTCAGCATCGTCCTCTCCTCCTACTAATCCTCATTATTATTATCATGATGATGATTATTATTATTATTATTATTTTTTTTTTATGCCCCAAGGTACATATGATCCCTTGGGGACTTAGATATTAATTTGTTGTTATGTTATTTCCAGGAGATCAGGCCTCGTCCTCCGTTGAGTCCCTGAATGTGCCACGGAATGCGATGGCATTATACCGTTGAATGCAAACGGAAAGGCGCTGGAAAAGAAAGGTGCCCTCTCTCGGCTCCCCTGAAGCGGCCGAAATTATTATTATTATTATTATTATTATTATTATTATTATTATTATTATTGTTGTTATTATTATTATTATTATTATTATTATTATTATTATTATTATTATTGTTATTATATTACGCATACCCATTACACATCTTTATTATTCGAATTTTTAAATATTATTATTATTATTGCTAGAGTATTTGCCCGCCATATGACGCGTTGAAAAAGATAAACAATGGATTGATCGGAAGAGAAAAGAGAAAAGAGAAAATTTATTTATTGGAATGTCTGATTATAAGTCACACTGCGAGTGAAAATGCCTTGACGGTCGGTTTCTTGATGAGTACTTTGATGTTGCTCCGGTGATAATGCGTATCAGTCTCACGTCTTTGCCTGTGACCAATCGATGTGTAGGCTTATCAGTCTTCGCCTCGTCATTGCTCCTCCTCCCCCTCAACCTCCCGTCAGATCGTGTGCCATATTAAGCGAATGATGCCGGGATGGTGGGAGCGAGTGAGACGGAGCGAGATTAAGAGCCTTAGGGTGGTCGGCCAACGGCCACTCAAGCATGGTTAGCAGCACCCGTGTGCCTGCATCGGCATGCAGGCCTTAGGGAGGTCGGTCAATGGCCTCTCAGGCATGTTTATCAGAATCAGTTACATTTCATACAGTCCAGAGCGTTTATCGTAGGACACACAGATCTGGGAAACTATATGAGAGATTATTTTAACGCCCGAGGTTAAAATAATCCTTCCGGCTCTTAGAGACTATCCGAAGAGCTTGGTCGTTCAAGAGTATAACCGCAGACCTCTAGTGTCTGCATCTAATTTTTATTTGTCTTGAGACTTGACATGTTTGGTTACGTGGGAACCAAAATAATTTGTTCTGCATTTTGTCTTATATTGGTAAAAAGAAATTTCTATTGGGCTTCCTTTGTAGCGAACTACTTGTAGGAGGCTATGCGTGAAAATTGGACGACCCGCGAAATTCTGTCTGGCAGAACTGATGTCTTCACTCGATGGAACACAAATTTATCGATCCAGGAGAGACACCGAATATCCAGTAGACCGACACTCGAGCAGCAGGTAGGCCTAAGTTTGAGTTTGTATGAAAATTTAATTACGACGAATTCAGTAGAGCGGTTAACGATATAGAGCCTACTGAGTAGCTTAGTCATGGTCAGTATATAAATCAGAGTCAGGATCAGGATTTAGTTACATAATCTTTATTCGGCCAATATGTATTAAAACGCATGTTTATTTCAGCCGGAATTACGACGCTTAAATATTGCTCGAGTTTATGTGTGTGTGATCGGTAGGCCTATAGTGTGGTGGTTGCGTGGTGGACTGTCAATCGAAAGATCTGGGTTCAGATCCCCGCCAGAGCAGAAATTTCTCAGAAGATTTCTCCTCCACCTGCGTCCATAGCCTACTCAGATATTGACGAGTATACGGACTGATCGTGCACTATCGTTGGGAAGATGAGACGTCGAGGCAGAGGACTGGCCACCCTCCCTCATATGCGGAGGATAAGAAAATGAAGTCGCTAACTTCATATCCATGGTTGCCTCAGGGCTAGCTTAAGGGACTGCTCTTCTTATTCTTTTTTGCGTTCTTTACCATATCATGGGTTTCATTTATAGTTTCATTGGGTAGTCCCTATTTATAATTCGTTCCATGTTATTAGGTTTCATTTAATAGGCATTTCTGTTTCATTGGGTGTCATTGGGTTTCAAAACAAAACCGTACCGTCACTGTTAGGCCTACTTAGGCCTATTAGGAGATTCGTACACTGAAGATTGAAACAAAATTAAATTTAACATATTTCTTATAACGTTGAATATGCAGTGTCCGATATAGCCGCTCTACAGAGGTTAGGTAAGAAATTCTGACCATTTTACAGTTCCTTTACAGCCTACGGTACTTTGTCAGCCTCTGTAGCGGATCCCGTCTTTTGCAGACTTGGTGCCAGAATATGGCAGGGTTGGATTATATGGATAGGCCTACACGATTATGCCTCTGAGGTTTACTCTTTGTATTCTAGTCATAACTGAATGTACTGCGTAAATCTGGTTGGCCTATTTGATCTTATACGCAACGCTTGTGAATAGGTTGGTGCCCCGAGCTTGGCTTTCGAGTGGCGCTTTAGAAGTTTGGAGATTACGATTACGATTACCCACTACTTCAGTTTAATTGCCCCTATCTTTAGCATTAGCAGTCAAATACATGGTAATGAATGTCAATCAGTTTCTCCAGTTTAAATATTGAAATATAGGTATGAGAATAACGCATAATCACACAATCATGCGATCAATGGTCCATTATAGATTGCTAAGTGACAGAATCGTAGATTATCACTACCAATCCAGCACCTTGCGATTAACTAGTTATTATTTACCTATGCTAACCTCCCCAACGTGATTCTTGCCGTTGACTCGTACTTGGATTGTCCCAGATGAATGTCACAGTTCGCACTGCTCGTAGAACTTAGGCGTTCAACATTCGAACTGGTTGAAAGTTCAGTTCAAAGTTCACTTCTTGTTGAAGTATGATATCCCAGCTCGAAGATCGCTGCCTTCGATCGACGATTTTGTCGCACGCTCTTTTCACTGTCACTTCGTACAACTTGCAAACCGTACATGCAACTGTCCTTGGAGGTACTAAACCTCAGACGCCGTCTTCACTCTTGTCGAAGTATATTATCCCAAATCGAAGATCGCTGCCTTCGATTGACGATTATTTTGGGCTTCCGAAAGCCAGATAAAGGCTTCATCACCTGGAAAAAATACCAGTCTCCGTTTTTAGACCTATACATTAAAATCCTTGCGATGTTTAATCTACTTAAAACTACTTAAGTAAGGCGCTATATAAATGTATACAACATCACCTTGTCGATAAATTACACAGGTCAGACCACTCCGGCAGTTTTGGCACCGTCCAATCCGTCCGCCATGGCAGCTCTGTCACGTATGCGGCACGTCAGTATAGAGAATTGGCATTGTCAGTACTGAGACACTGTAAGAACTATAGGCTGGACATCGTTAGCATGATGATCGAGCCATTGCACGACTAGTTCTCACGGTGTGTCGGTATGAGACTCTGTCACTCCTGACCCCGGTCTCTATGACATCTGACATGGCTCGCTGTTCGAGTTGTCCTCGGCATCAGTATCTGCACCGCCAACGACTGGTAGAATGTCGCCAACGAACAGAAGAATGCCGCCAACGACTGGCGGAATGTCAAGACTAGTCTCTTTCAAGTCTCGGGGAAGCAGGTACGTTTGAGTTTTCATTAAGATTTGCGACGAATCCAACAAATAGGTAAGTTGCTGATGAAATCGTCTTGAATCATGATGTTTTGTTTACTACCTGGGAACCAAAATAATATGTTCTGCAATGTGTGTTCTATTGGTAAATGACATGTCTATTGGGCTTCGTTTGTAGCGAACTACTTGCAGTAGGCCTATAGGCTAGGCGTGATCGTCGCATAGAGTCGAGGTATTATAAAGACAATGTAGGCCTTATAAATGCTTATATATAGAAGATTTATTAGATTTTATTAGATATTTATTAGATTACTGTCATCGGTTTAATTTAGCTTCATTGGATATCATTTATTAGTATCTTATTGGTTTAATTAGATATGGGCTGTTATTGCGTTTCATTAGTTATTTTTGGTTTCACTGGATGTTGCTGGGTTTCAATGTGCGTAAAGTTTGCCACTGCAAGACAGTGCAAGTCACTAGGTTTTGGGGTAAATAATTGTGGATCCAATAGAAAATGAAATGTAACATATTTTTGTTAATAAGGAACACGCGCTTCTTAATTGTGCCGTCCAATGTGATAATCTCATATAGTTTTTCCAGATCTTTGTGTCCTACGATAAACGCTGTGGAATGTATGGAATGTAACTGATTCTGCTAAACATGTCTGAGAGGCCGTTGGCCGACCTCCCTAAGGCCTGCATGCCCGATGCAGGAACACGGGCGCTGCCCGATGCAGGCACACGTGCGCTGCCCGATGCAGGCACACGTGCGCTGCCCGATGCAGGCACACGTGCGCTGCCCGATGCAGGCACACGGGCGCTGCCCGATGCAGGCACACGGGCGCTGCCCGATGCAGGCACACGGGCGCTGCCCGATGCAGGCACACGGGCGCTGCCCGATGCAGGCACACGGGCGCTGCCCGATGCAGGCACACGGGCGCTGCCCGATGCAGGCACACGTGCGCTGCCCGATGCAGGCACACGGGCGCTGCCCGATGCAGGCACACGGGCGCTGCCCGATGCAGGCACACGGGCGCTGCCCGATGCAGGCACACGGGCGCTGCCCGATGCAGGCACACGGGCGCTGCCCGATGCAGGCACACGGGCGCTGCCCGATGCAGGCACACGTGCGCTGCCCGATGCAGGCACACGTGCGCTGCCCGATGCAGGCACACGTGCGCTGCCCGATGCAGGCACACGGGCGCTGCCCGATGCAGGCACACGGGCGCTGCCCGATGCAGGCACACGGGCGCTGCCCGATGCAGGCACAGGGCGCTGCCCGATGCAGGCACACGGGCGCTGCCCGATGCAGGCACACGGGCGCTGCCCGATGCAGGCACACGGGCGCTGCCCGATGCAGGCACACGGGCGCTGCCCGATGCAGGCACACGGGCGCTGCCCGATGCAGGCACACGGGCGCTGCCCGATGCAGGCACACGTGCGCTGCCCGATGCAGGCACACGTGCGCTGCCCGATGCAGGCACACGTGCGCTGCCCGATGCAGGCACACGTGCGCTGCCCGATGCAGGCACACGTGCGCTGCCCGATGCAGGCACACGTGCGCTGCCCGATGCAGGCACACGTGCGCTGCCCGATGCAGGCACACGTGCGCTGCCCGATGCAGGCACACGTGCGCTGCTAACCATGCATGAGAGCCCTTTGGCCGACCTCCCTAATGCCTGCATCGGGCTTCGTCTGATGCAGGCGCAAGGGGCTGCTAACCAAGACCTGCATTGGACATCACTCCCTCAATATGGTACACGATTTGACGGGAGGTTGAGAGGGAGGAGGAGCAAGGACGAGGCGAAGACTGATTACCCTAAACATCGATTGGTCACGTGCGATACACGAAAAACAATAATAAAGTGCAATTACTATATTGTTGGTAAATAGTCCTTGAAAATTTCGTTGTCCCATGAATGAAGAAAGTCCCAAGAGCGACTATTACGTTTAAATCGTGCGCAACGGCAAAGATGGATGGCCCGACAAAGCCATAGAAACACTCGATCGTCTGAGGTCGCAAAGACGTGAGACTGATGAGCATAATAATTACCGGAGACAACATCAAAGTACTCATCAAGAAAACCGACCGTCAAGGTCATTTGCTAAATGATGCTCGAATTTCACTCGCAATGTGACTTATCATTCCAATAAACAAATTCTTTTCTCTACCTATCAATCCATTCATTTTCTTTTCAACCGTCATATGACGGGCAAATAGTCTAGTTGTTTTGGTATTCTACTTGTCCATTATAACCACTCTACAGAGGTTAGATTATAAATTCTGACCATTTTTTCTATTACTGGATCCTTTCATCTAAGCCTACTTTGTCAGCCTCTGTAGCGGGTTTCGTATTTCGCAGACTTGGGGCCAGAACCTGGCAGCGTTAGATTGCATGGACCCATTAAGCCTGCTCTGAGAGGCGTTAACAAAATCATCGAAAAAGGGTAAACTCCACGCGTTTGATTCAGTGAGCGTCAGATCATGAGCGGATACAGCCCAAAACACTCCCGAATAGTATACACGATCAAAGCCTGTGCAAGCACACCGCATTTAATCCAATAAGGACATCTTCTTTTGGAACAAAAATTGGCGACGACCAGATGTATCTGTCTGGCAGAACGGATGTCTTCACTCGATGGAACAGAAATCCAGCCAGGAGAGACACCGAAAATGACTCTCGCGGAAACTGGTAGGCATAACTTTGAGTTTGTATGAAAATTTGCGACAAATCCAGTGGAGTGGTGGCTTTTTGACGACAGGGGGCCTACTGAGTAGCTGCATGAGTCAGGGTCAGTGTATAAATCACTCAGGATCAGGATTTATTTACATTATCTTTATTATGCCAATGTGTATTGAAACGCATGTTTATTTCAGGCTGAATTATGACGCTTAGTGCTCGAGTTTGTGTGGGTGTGATTGGTAGTGTGGTGGTTAGCGTGGTGGACTGTCAATCGAGAGTTCTGGAGTTCAGATCCCCGCCAGGGCAGAAATTTCATGCAAGACTTCACCTGCGTCCCTAGCCTATTCATATATGAATGAGTAGGACTGACTATCGTTGGAAAGACGAGACGGCGAGGCAGAGGACTGGCCACCCGCCCTCATATGCGGAGGATAAGAAAATGAAGTCGCCAACACTTCATGCCCATGGTTGCTCAGGGTTAGCTTAAGGGACTGCTCTTCTTCTTCTTCTTTTTCTTCTTCTTCCTCCTCCTTCTTCTTCCTCCTCCTCCTCCTCCTCTTTCTCCTCCTTCTTCTTCTCCTCCTTCTTCTCCTCCTTCTTCTTCTCCTCCTCCTTCTCCTTCTCCTTCTCCTTCTCCTTCTCCTCCTTCTCCTTCTCCTTCTCCTTCTCCTTCTCCTTCTCCTTCTCCTTCTCCTCCTCCTCCTCCTCCTCCTCCTCCTCCTCGTCCTCCTTCTTCTTCTTCTTCTTCTTCTTCTTCTTCTTCTTCTTCTTCTTCTTCTTCTTCTTCTTCTTCTTCTTCTTCGTAAGTTCTTGTTCATTCTGTTCGTGTTCTTCTTGTTCTTCTACTTCTTTTTCTTCTTGTTCTTTCTGTTCTTTTCTTGTTCTTGCTATTCTTGTTCTTCTTCTATGGCGCTTTGTGACATAAGAATCAAAATCTGTCTGCGATGTTTTCATTTAAAAAGAAAATGTTCTAGTCGGGAGCAATACATATAGGCCTTTACGTGGATTTATGTTTTGTCACAAAAGAACCAAACTCTGTATTTGTTGTGTTGTTATGTAAACAGGGTTTTTTAATCTTTATCATAGGCAGAATGAAGAAGCTCTTCACGTGATTGATCGCAATTCCAGTCAGGACCGTCTAAGGCGAACCACTTGATAGAGTCTCGTAGAACCAGTTAGCCTACGTTTGAGGTTTCTTGTGGACGAATCCAACAAACAGGTAAGTTGCTGATTTCGCTGGGTCGGAAATTGGTCCTGGATTTCTGCTCCATCTGCGCAGTGCGCACCCTTGTTAACCTATAGCTATATTGAGCAGTCTTACGATGGTTGGAAGATGAGACGATAAGGGAGAGTATACACTGACCACCTGCTCTCATATGCCGAGGCTAAGAAAATGCGCTAACCTGCGTCTGCACCATGGAAACCTTGGAGCAAATGCTCCTTCCAAGAATTAGATGGGGAAATGTCAGTGTGTATGCCATCGTTACACTTACACTTCGCTTACACTTACAATGGCTGCAGACAGTGAGTTTGACAACAGAATAACATTTTCATTAACATTTTCATTTAGATTTTAGACAATGGACTATGCCCTCACGGCCAGTGGATTAAGATTGAATTGTTTGTTGCAAGTTACTATATGTTGGTTTGTAAAGTTATTGCACTCAAAACACTGTAAAAAATTCTATGAATGAGTGTTTTTTTCAATTTTCTGCTTTGTAATTTGCAATCCGGTGGCCGGAGAGGAGAAGGGGAGCGGAGGGAACATTGCTGCAATGACTTTGGGGGGATAGACGCCCATGCATATTTCTACGCACTAGGCCATATATATATATATATATATATATATATATATATATATATATATATATATATATATATATATATATATATATATATATATATATATATATATATATATATATATATATATATATATATATATATATATATATATACACGGTGATTCAATGAAAAGTAAGCCAAACTTTATACAAAAAATATTAAAACTTGAACTATATTTTATTAATAATATTTTCAAAATAAAAATAGGCACACACTTACTTTTTTATTTTAATGACTTCCGGTTTTTATTTCCTACTAAAAAAAGACAGGTTACTGCAAACAGACCGTACCCATTTAAGCAAGTCTGTTATGGTGTCCGTTGCGTTTTCGACGCTTCGTCGTTCCCATTATTTTGGTCTTCATTGATCCTGGAGTAAAAATTAACGGAGCCTATTATCGCGACGTTCTGCTCTCACAACATCTTCTACCTGTTATCAGAAATCTAGCCCCAGAAGGCTGTTTTGTTTTTCAACAGGATAGTGCCCCAGCCCACAGAGCCAGGGAAATCATCGAAATGCTAACAAGAGAGACACCAAACTTCATTTCTCCAACAGTATGGCCTCCGAACAGTCCAGGTCTAAATCCTGTCGACTATAAAGTGTGGAGCGTTATGCAAGAGCGAGTCTACCAGACAGCAATCCATGATGTCAACGATCTGAAGCAACGCTTGTTGGAAGTGTGGGATGGTCTGGATCAGAGGATAATCGACGATGCTGTTGCCCAATGGCGCCAGCGCCTCCAGGCTTGCGTGCAAGCAGAAGGAAGACCAAAGGCGTAATTTTTGGGGGTACCCGTACCCCCCACTTTTTGGACTGGTGGGTACCGTACCGGGCGTACCCCCACTTTTTGAACAATGCCAATCAATATTTTATTAATGTGCCTTCCCAGAGATCGCAGTCTCCACCTTGCTTTGTGTATGTAAGATATTGGTACCCCCACTTTTTAGACCAAAGTTACGCCCACGAGGAGGATATTTTGAACATCTTCTTTAATTAAAATAATAATCAAACCATACTACTGAGAGCTTTTTCACAAAAATATTAAATACTTTTTTCATGTTAGAAGTACTTATATGAAAAAAAAGTTTGGCTTACTTTTTATTGAATCACCGTGTATATACCATAATAACAGTCTTGTTGTCAAGACCTTAAACCTGAAGACCAAGACCAAGACTTTGAACCTCGAGACCAAGACCAAGACGTTGAACCTCAAGACCAAGACCAAGACCCAAAAAATCGCAATCAGGTCAAGACTTCTAAAAATTGTCAAGTCGGAATATTCCGTATTTTAATGAAAACATGAGTCTTTTATTTTATTCAAGCAAATTAACTTTAAATGCAAACTGCAGAGAAATCCGAATTTGTATTCAAAAGTCCTTCATGCAAACTATTATTCCAAATGTCTTTTTTATTTTATAAAAACCAATTCGCTCAGAGTTTTCTGACCAAGACGTGCCTGTGGGCCTCATAAAAATTCCGCCATGTGAAAAAATACGTTCTACAGGTGCTGAAGTCGCCGACACACACACACTAGCTTTTCAAGCACTGGATGTAAATGTACAGATAGTGACTCCTTTTGAAATCTTCCCATGGTTTATCATACCATCTAATACAGAATAACTGTTGCTGCTGCCAATGGGTTTTCCTGACCAACAAGACTTGTATCCATCCATAGATATTGGTCGTATGGTGCAAGCAGGCTTGACACAGAATTCTTGAGTTCTGTTAAATGACTGTTCAGCCGGTCTTGGCCTTGGTCTTGCGAGACCAAGACCAAGACCTTTGGTCTCAAGACCAAGACCAAGACTTTTAAAAACGAACTCGAGTGCACTCGAGACCAAGACCTTGGTCTCGAGGACAACAAGACTGCATAATAAGGAAAATAAATAGAAACCCAAAGACTTATATGCCTTTTAATCCAGTTGCTGGTAGAGTGGACTGCATAGCCTACTGTTTGCCCACTTGATGTTTCAGAAATGCAACATGGAAAAGACAAGTCCACAAAGATCGTAACTAATCGCGTCTATACATCGGAAGCAGCCTGAAACTGCAAAGTCAAGCTCAAAGAAGACAGCTGGACCGGAGGAGAAGAGTAAACTTCCTGAAGCTGGTCTTGCGCACGAGAAAAATCCTACCTCCCTCATCCTGCAATGTCAGGGACTAGGGTTGGGTAGCCGGCCCGCAGCAATCGACAAAAGCAGCTCTAAGACAGTGCACGGATTAAACGAAACCATTAACTAATAGTAATAATAATAATAATAATAATAATAATAATAATAATAATAATAATAATAATAATAATAATAATAATAATAATAATAACCGTTGCACGCAACGGTTCAACGCCGTGGCATTTAGGGGCTCTTTCGATCAGCACATGGGGGACGAGAACCCCTAACTTGATATATAGTTTCTTAGAGCCTGAGGGATCCTTGGTACCTCGGGCGACAAAAAAAAATAATAATAATAATAATCTTTTCTTTAATTAAGCGCCTGCAAACGCACTGCGCTGTACATTGAACATACATAGGCCTATAGTAGAAACGGCAGCCACGCAGGGCGCCTTACATACATGTATTAAGTAGAAACACACATGATAACAATTTTACAGGAGTCGAATATAACTGCTTATGCGGCAGCCACTTACGACGCCAAATCACGGTCTCCTATTCATTTATAGTGGAAGGAACTTTTGTATATTTTAAGAGACAAACATCTATTATCATGTATAGGCCTACAGTCTAAGCCTAAGGGGTAATCGTCTTAGTCACGAGTGTTCCTCAAACTTTGATAAACAAAAACCATCTGGATTTATGACGCCTTGTGCTCGAGTTAACATGATTTAGACTAACTGAGAGAGTTAGTTTTTGAAAGACGCTATAGAAATTTACGACCATCGATCACATTTGCGATATTATAGGCTGACGCGTCTCTTACGAACCCAATTAAAGCGATCTGACTTAAGGTAAGCTCGAAATGTTTCTTGAGGTATTTCTTATGTTAAAGTTATAGTCTTGAGTGGAATGCTCAAAAACGAATATGTGTCCGAATCGCTGTAGGGGAGCAGCGACCCAATAGGCCTCCGTGTAGGCTACTGCAGTTCTTTGACCCAGACGGCACGAAGTAGAAATAGGCCTACAGACTTACCTATCACTGGTGGCACGGTCAACGATAATTCTTTTTATAAGTCTATATTTACTTCATCCTTGGCCTTCGCCCTCTTCAGTCAATCCTCTTTATCCCCTTCTTTTCCATCCTCATCCGTAATAGGCCTATACCAAGAATGCCAGAATATACAAGGGCTATTTTCAGCTGCATCGAGTGCTGATCAAAACATGTTTAATGTTTACACAACTCGAGAATAGCAGCATCGATCGATAATTGCATCTCTTACCCAGGGTGAGAATTGCCGGGGGTTGGGGGGTTTAACCCCCCAGTCTTTCTTAGGCCCCCATAGTAAAGTCTTCATTGCACACCCCAACTCCACGTAAATCAAAGTCTAACCCCCCAGTCTTTTTCCTACAATTCTCATACTGCTCTTACCGATCGCACAAATCGCAAAGGTAATTACAAGATGTATGCCAGATTAGTTCAGCCACACACACAAACACGCACGCACACTTACACCCACACTCGTGCACGCACGAACGGACACATACGCACAAACAGTGACTCCCGCAAACGCACCTTTTCCTCTGATTCACGTGTACGTCTGGCATTAAACCTCTTATTATTAAAACAATAGGGCCTACAGGATATATTTCGAAGTTATTATTGAATTTACTAGGCGGATTAGGAGCTGCTGCATGCTGACCATTGAGGAAGTGTCTGAGAGGATTGTGGAGAAATATGGGATAAGACTATAGCAAACTAGACAAAAGGGTATTCGGTACGTGACTGACAACTGTTGGTTACGTTCCGGAATAGGTACAGGCGACTTGGACTCCGAGAGCAAACTGAGATTCTCCTGTACTTTGATCACGTTAGAACAATCTGTACGATCGATGTCTGTAGTGTATATGTTACAGGCAATTCGTAAAACCAGGGATTTTGTAAAATCCCTGAAATTTTTAGGTACTTTGTAAAATCCCTGATTCACTCAGGCACTTTACAAAATCCCTGAAAAAAACAGGGATTTTGTAAAATCCCTGAAATCAGAAGACGAAAATTTGACAGATTGCCTGAAATGAAAATGACGAACATAATCGAAGTTTATTACGCAAACAAACCCTATTTTCAAGGGATCGACACTTTAAGATGGTATTTTATTTTAAGTTTAGTTCTCATGTTGTACAACCAGGAATTTTGTAAAATGTCTGACAGTTTATTATGCAAAGAAGTCTTATTTTCAAACGATTACCATTTTTAGATGGTATTTTATTTTAAGTTCAGTTCTACATCAGTTTTTGTTGTCACACGACATACTCGAATGGTTTCGACACTTGACTTTCCCTTTGAAAAATTTTAACTTTGAAGTTGCAAATTAATTGAAGTTGTTGATACATCACAAATTAATAAACAATCCGGCTCGACAACTTTACTTTCCCTTTGAAACATTTGCAGCTATTTGTCTTACAGCACTCAGTAGACTTTGAAGTTGCAGGATTATTGAAGTTGTTGATACATCACAAATTAGTAAACAATACGGCTCGACAACTGCACTTTCCGTTTGAAAAATTTGTCCCTATTTGTTTCGCAGAACTCAGAGAACTTTGATTGTCTATTTACTTATAATTCTTTAATGTGCCGTCGCAACAATTAGAAGTTGACCGAAATATTTTCCAATTGGCTGAGATTAACTATGGTCAGACGAGTACCCTTGCTATAAATTAAAACCCAGCAAGAACTATTTCATTTCTGGTTATCCTTTGGTTAGGTCAGTTCTAAACAAAATGGATAGTGAGCATAATATGAAAGAGGTAGGCCTAAAATTTATGGAACAGTTGCTTGTCATGTAGGCCTACAATGCCGATAAGAAAAGAGCGCTGATGAAGAAGGAAACGTACTTCGATTTGATTGATGAGCTGATCGAAAGAAGAGATGAAGGATACAACAACAAAGACCAACAGACAGTACTATCCTAAAACGGTTAGTGACATCAGATAACTGTATTGCGATCATTCCTACTGGTGGGAAGAACATATATAATAAGAACATGCATAATAAACTGTCAGACATTTTACAAAATTCCTGGTTGTACAACATGAGAACTAAACTTAAAATAAAATACCATCTTAAACTGTCGATCCACTGAAAATAGGGTTTGTTTGCGTAATAAACTTCGATTATGTTCGTCATTTTCATTTCAGGCAATCTGTCAAATTTTCGTCTTCTGATTTCAGGGATTTTACAAAATCCCTGGTTTTTTCAGGGATTTTGTAAAGTGCCTGAGTGAATCAGGGATTTTACAAAGTACCTAAAAATTTCAGGGATTTTACAAAATCCCTGGTTTTACGAATTGCCTGTAACATATATACGTTGAAGTGACATTCATGAAAACAATGAAAATAAACCCCTGCAGAGACATTCGTCTACGTACACAGGTCGGACCGTCGGACGGATATCTGCTCACATTAAAATGGCAGCATATCCCTATATGATACATGGTCAGTTGGTGTCCAGATATTCGCCATAATTATACTTTTAGATGGTAGACAATTTTGCACAAGTTTATGTACACAAGATGCTTTTGATGTAGAGAGGCCTTGAAAGATGTCCGTTACGTTGGGATCAGGATTACAAATCAAAATTGTGATTGATTTGTAATGTAGGCCTAATGTAAATCTCAGAAATTTCTCAGCGCCACACAAACGCCACTTCAGAGACCAGCTGAATCACCAGCACTACCAAATCAAGTCCGCAATAGCCAGGATATTTGGTCCGTTTCTGTCGCAAGTCAAAATTCGGAGGAAGTTAAGCCAAGGAGACAGCACACTGAGCACAGTGCTACGGTAGAAAGCGTTGATGATGGTGGTCATGGGTTAGCGCACGAGTAGCCCTAGAATTTCTAATACTTAGTTGGAAAAAGAAAATCTATTATAAATCATGATGGAACACCAAGGTTACCAATAGGCATGAACAACAATCTATTACACAATAATACCATTCACACGAAATGTAGTGTCTAATGTTGCATGTATATTTCAAACAAACAGAAAGTAGACAAACATTTGTCGCCTAGTATATGAGATTCATCATATTTATTAAAACTAAAATTGAACTAAACAAATTCTGAAGCAAAGCTTAACTACTTCTTCATGTACAAGTGTAAAACGATGCATTTAATATAAACCTTTCAGAAGCAAATCTCTACTTAAATCATTTGCACCTCTGATGAAACAATTTGCCTATGTTGCTACATGGAAAGTTCTCGTTTCCAATTACATATTCGCTCAAGCCATGTCTCGTATACTATACATGTTAACTTTGATGTAGTGCTTGTGATGGATTGTCAGAGAATTCTGTTTAAGTCAATGGAATGTGTATAGTTTTCTGAAGTATAGGCTTCATGTGCTGTTTCAGAGCATTACGACTCACAATGTTTTCTTACACATGTCGCAGATGTATGACTTTGCACATGTACGTTTTCTAACATGATTCTTGAGCACTACCGCCTGCGTGGACGTTTCACCACTATACCACAGATGTATGGTTTTCACCAGCATGACTTGCAATGTGTTTATTCAGACCAACAGCATGTGCAAATGTTTTCTGACAAAATTGACATTTATATGGTTTTTGTCCAGTATGCATTCTATTGTGAATATTCAGTTGACCAGAGTATGTAAATGTTTTCTTACAGAATTGGCATACATATGGCTTATTTTCAGTGTGGGTTCTGAAATGGCGATTCAGATCAGCACTTCGAGCAAATGTTTTCGTACACAATTGACATTTATATGGCTTTTCTCCATTATGAGTCCTTGTGTGTTTTTTCAGATCAGAACCATATGCAAATGTTTTCTGACATAATTGGCATATGTGTGGCTTTTCTCCAGAGTGGGTTCTGAAATGGCTCTTCAGATTAGAACTTCGAGCAAATGTTCTCTTACACAATTGGCATTTATATGGTTTTTCACCACTATGAGTCCTTATGTGTATTTTCAGATCAGAACTATATCCAAAAGTTTTTTGACATAATTGGCATATGTATGGCTTTTCTCCAGTATGTATTCTTTTGTGAGCCTTCAAATGACTAGAACCTGAAAATGTTTTCTGACATAATTGGCATATGTATGGCTTTTCTCCAGTATGCACTCTATTGTGAGTCTTCAGCTGACAAGACTGTGTAAATGTTTTCTGACATAATTGGCATATGTATGGCTTTTCTCCAGTATGTATTCTTATGTGGGCCTTCAAATAACCAGATTCTGAAAAAATTTTCTCACATAATTGGCATTTGTATGGTTTTTCTCCTGTATGAGTCCTTATGTGTTTCTTCAGATTAAAAGCACATGCAAAAGTTTTCTGACACAACTGGCACTTGTATGGTTTTTCTCCAGTATGTGTTCTTTTGTGAATCATCAGTTGACAAGACTGTGGAAATGATTTCTGACAAAAGTGACATTTATATGGCTTCTCTCCTGAATGGGTTTTCATGTGACGCTTCATAGTACCAACTCTGGCAAAGGATTTCTGACATAACTGGCACTCATATGGTTTTTCTCCAGTATGCATTCTGTTGTGAGTCTTCAGTTTACCAGACTGTGCAAATGTTTTCTGACATACTTGGCATTTGTATGGTTTTTCTTCAGGATGAATCCTCATATGTGCTTTAAGGGTAAAACCACGTGCAAATGACTTCTGACATAAATGACATTTATATTGTTTCTGTTCAGTAGGCATTCTATTCTTAATATTCAGCTGACCAGTCTGCAAATGTTTTCTGACATAACTGGCATTTAAAAAATTTCTTCTCATGGTTTCTTCATTGCAATAGATTGCTCAAATGACTTCAGAAACAACTGCCACTGGTACAGTTTTTCTCCTGGATGAGTTCTCAAACTAAACTTTAGTTCATATACAAATAATTTCAGGTGGCAAAAACAGCAACTCTGCAGATATTCTCCAGTATCAGTTCTACAATTCTCTTGAAGATCTCTCTTTAGTGCCTTCTAATGTAAAATATTAAATAAACTTTTGCAGGTTACAAGCTTTAGATAGCATTGTGCAATGAGTTGGTAAAATTTATTTTTACAACAAAAAGATTCACTAGCCGATGCTTCTACCTGCTCGTAAGAAACAGAATAAGTATTTAAGACAAATTTTGGAGTAAAGGTAACGTTGGGTAACAGAACTTCTAAGGTAAACACTTGCTACTCAGATCTTCCACAGCTCCTAGTAAATTCAGATTTAATTAGAAAGTGATATTTAAAATCAGTTATAGACCGAAAACACTGCCAGAAATACAGTAATCACTAAACAGTTAGTTGGTAGCTAAAATCTAAAGACGGAATGAATTAGAAGTCTAGAGTCTAAGAAAGTATTATAGCCTTTCTTTGCATCTGACAAACGCACAAGCATTACGATGAATATTACGAGTGCCGTCTGAAGGCATGGGCACACTGGGCAGTCGACAGCTAGGGGTCCCACCATTCTACGGGCCCCCAATTAAAAAGACTAAAAAAACTAATGTGTGCGTGACCTCCACGCGCGGCAGAAGTGAAATTTAGTTATGAGTGTTATTTATTGACCGTCTAAAATTTTATCCCCGTGGGAGTGCATGGGCCCCAGCGCATTGCTGTGCCCAGGGCCTACACTGCTGTTAAATACAGTACGGGAAGCAGATTATATGCATGCAGACATCATAAGCACAACTAGGGCCTAAATATAACTAAAGATACATCGAATCACACTTTTAAACAGCTTTAAATTTAAGAAGTTAACTCATAAGCATTAAGTTACCTGTTAATTTTAAACAATTTCAAAATTAATTAAACGTAATATCTTTAAAACACAACGTTTTTGAACGTTTATAGCATTCAAAAACAACTAATAAACCACACAAGATGTAGGCTATGGCAAACGCTGGAAATTAAACATCCGCTATTGCGGACTTAATTTGATATAGGCCTAGCGCTGTCGTTAGCTGACGTATTGTGTATACATATCGATGTTCCTGACGTAACTTTCTGTGGCGCTGAGAAATTTAAATTTAGCCTACATTAGGCCTATTATTACATCACGTATCTCAGTAGAGTCACATAATTATTCCAATAATAGGCCTACTAGAGCCGCTTAATGTTTTAAACCAAGGACCAAGAATAGACAGGACTGGAAAGTAGTGAATAATCGGGATCTGCCCTTTCCTTCAAACTGTGGTCCGCGGACCGAGAGGGATCCGCGAAGGAGAGCTTTTCAAACTGTGGTCCGCGGACCAAGAGGGGTCCGCGAAAGATATATATGGCGGGGTCCGCGAGAGCGTTCTGAAAATATTCATTAATGATTAACACTGCATGGTTTCAGCATTAACAGCCTGTGCTTTCACATTCATACACTATACTTATATGCCTGTAACTATATGATCCATACAGGTCCGATTGGGTATTTAGTTATTTTTGACCTACTACTGTGACGTAAGTAAGATGTATGGTCACGTTACATTTCTAGTCTAATAAAACGTAGGCTATATGTTTTAATAAAATTTAATAAATAATTTCTTATCGACTGTTAAATCATTTCTACACCCAAGGGAAGCGCGATGTATTTGTAAATCAATAGGGGTGTCTATGCACTATCTGGGTGGGTGTCTTTGCATTGTGAGGGTCGTTTAGGGTCAGGGTAAGCGTCGTGAGGGTCGGTTAGGGCTTAGGGTTAGGGTCAGTGTAGCCTATGTAACTGTGCGACTAAAAAGCTATGCCTGCGACAGGCTGCGAGTGGAAGCTGGATTTTAAAATAAGTACACGGAAAAGTAAAAGAAATACCGGTGAATTAAAAATGAAGTACCCGTGATCTTTCATGAGGAAAATAAAATGACGAAATAAAAAGAAAATAATAAAATTAAACCGGACAATTTGATTTATTAGTACCCGGTACGTAATTATGTATGTATGTGTGTGTGTATGACATTGTATGTATTGTAGAGAAATTTTAATTGCCATGTATTACGTCCATAATGCAATGACGTGAACGGCGCTCTCTAGCGCGTAGAGTTAAGGCTTATTCGCCAACCTCGACCAACAGTCAGCATCAGTGGTCGGCAGAAACGACAAAGGTTGGAATTTATGCGACATTATGCATGTATGTATGTAATTATACATATATGTATGTATGTATGTATGTATGTATGTATGTATGTATGTATGTATGTATGTATGTATGCAGAGGCGGCGATCTTGTTTGACTGGCGGGGGACACTTTTGAACTGCTCTGGGCAAAAAGGGTCACGCAAGAAAACAATTTTGTTTATACACTTTGGAGTGCACGAGAAATCATTTAAAAAACAAAGTGGCTGGCGCTTTGTAACGTATGTATACATGTATATATGCATGTAAGTATGTAATTGTATATGTAAGGTTATATGTATGTATGTATGCATGTAGGTACGTATGCCTGTTTATATGTATGTATGTATGTATGCATGCATGTATGTTTTGATGTATATATGTAGGTATGTATGTATAATTTTTGGCAATCTCTGATAAACCTTCTGCATCCGCCTCTGACTCCTCACCCCTTAATCCCTCACAATCTCAGATCAATAACTGTTCTTGGTTAAATATATCCGAGCCAGCTAGTTGAAGAAAGCTCCCTTCGTTACATAAGCATTTAACACGTCGATAATTTTGACTTATGCATGTCGTGTTCCGCTTTTGCTGATAGGGAAAATGGATAAAGTTGTTCTAAAACGAAAACGAGTAGATGACATTATGAACGATAAAATTGCCTTGAAAGATGTCCGTTACGTTGGGATCAGGATTACAAATCAAAATTGTGATTGATTTGTAATGTAGGCCTAATGTAAATCTCAGAAATTTCTCAGCGCCACACAAACGCCACTTCGGAGAGACCAGCTGAATCACCAGCACTACCAAATCAAGTCCGCAATAGCCAGGATGTTTGGTCCATTTCTGTCGCAAGTCAAAATTCGGAGGAAGTTAAGCCAAGGAGACAGCACACTGAGCACAGTGCTACGGTAGAAAGCGTTGATGATGGTGGTCATGGGTTAGCAAAGGTTGGAATTTATGCGACATTATGCATGTATGTATGTAATTATACATATATGTATGTATGTATGTATGTATGTATGTATGTATGTATGTATGTATGTATGCCCTACAATTTCTAATACTTAGTTGGAAAAAGAAAATCTATTATAAATCATGATGGAACGAGGTTACCAATAGGCACGAGCAACAATCTATTACACAATAATACCATTCACACGAAATGTAGTGTCTAAATTAAATGTTGCATGTATACTTCAAACAAACAGAAAGTAGACAAACATTTGTCGCCTAGTATATGAGAGATTCATCATATTACTATAACCAAAATTGAACTAAACAAATTCTGTACCAAAGCTTAAATATTTCTTTTTATACAAGTGCAAAACGATGCATTTAAAATAAACCAATCAGAAGCAAAATCTCTACTTGAATGATTTGCACCTCTGATGAAACAACTTGCCTATGTTGTTACATGGAAAGTTCTCATTTCCAATAACATATTCGCCAAAACCATGTCTCGTATACTATGTTTACTTTGGTGTAGTGATTGTGATGGATTGTCAAAGAATTCTGTTTAAGTCAATAGAATGTGTATAGTTTTCTGAAGTATAGGTTTCATGTGCTGTTTCAGAGCGCTGTGACTGACAGTGTTTTCTGACATACGTCACGAATGTATGACTTTGCACATATATATGTACTACCATGATTCTTGAGCATTACCGCCTGTTTGGGGAAATTGCTCAAAAACCGCCTGTTTCACAACATGTACCACAGATGTATGGTTTTCACCAGCATGACTTGCAATGTGTTTATTCAGACCAGCAGCATGTGCAAATGTTTTCTGACACAATTGGCATATATATGATTTTTGTCCAGTATGCATTCTTTGGTGAATCTTCAGCTGACCAGAACGTGTAAATGTTTTCTGACATACTTGGCATATGTATGGCTTTTCTCCAGTGTGGGTTCTGAAATGGCAATTCAGGCCAGAACTTCGAGCAAATGTTTTCATACACAATCGGCATTTATATGGTTTTTCTCCAGTATGAGTCATTATGTGTATTTTCAGATCAGAACTATTTGCAAATGTTTTTTGACATAATTGGCACATGTATGGCTTTTCTCCAGTGTGGGTTCTGAAATGGCACTTCAGATCAGAACTTCGAGCAAATGTTCTCTTACACAAGTGGCATTTATATGGTTTTTCTCCAGTATGAGTCATTATGTGTGTTTTCAGATTAGAACCATATAGAAATGTTTTCTGACATAATTGGCATATGTATTGCTTTTCTCCAGTGTGGGTTCTGAAATGGCTCTTCAGATCAGAACTTTGAGCAAATGTTCTCTTACACAAGTGGCATTTATGTGGTTTTTGTCCAGTATGAGTCATTATGTGTTTTTTCAGATCAGAACTATTTGCAAATGTTTTTTGACATAATTGGCACATGTATGGCTTTTCTCCAGTATGTATTCTTTTGTGAACCTCCAAATAACTAGATCCTGAAAATGTTTTCCGACATAATTGGCATAAGTATGGCTTTTCTCCAGTATGTATTCTTTTGTGGGCCTTCAAATTACCAGATTCTGAAAATTTTTTCTCACATAATTGGCATTTGTATGGTTTTTCTCCTGTATGAGTCCTTGTGTGTTTCTTCAGATTAGAAGCACATGCAAATGTTTTCTGACATAACTGGCATTTATACGGTTTTTCTCCAGTATGTGTTCTTTTGTGAATCTTCAGATGACAAGATTGTGCAAATGATTTCTGACAAAAGTGACATGTATATGGTTTCTCTCCTGGATGGGATTTCATGTGACGCTTCATATTACCAACTCCTGCAGAGGATTTCTGACATAACTGGCATTCATATGGTTTTTCTCCAGTATGCATTCTATTGTGAGTCTTCAATTGACCAAACTGTGCAAATGTTTTCTTACATAATTGGCATTTGTGTGGTTTTTCTCCATTATGAGTCCTCATATGTTCTTTAAGGGTAAAACCACGCACAAACGACTTTGACATAAATGACATCTATACTGTGTCTCTTCAGTATTCATTCTATTGTGAGTATTCATCTGATTAGTCTGCAAACGTGTTCTGACACAACTGGCATTTGAAAGGTTTTCTTCATTGCAAGAGATTGTTCAAATGACTTTAGAGTGTCTGACACTGGTACAGTTTTTCTCCAGGACGAGTTTTCAAGTGAAAAGTTAGTTCATACGCAAATAATTTCAGGTGGCACAAACAGGAAATCTGTAGATATTCTCCAGTATCAGTTATACAATTCTTCTGAGGATCTCTCTTTAGTGCTTTCTGATGTAAAAGAAATAAATAAACTTTTGCAGATTACAAGCTTTGGACATCATTGTGCAATGAGTTGGTAAAATTGATTTTTACAACAAAAAGATTCACTAGCTTATGCTTTTACCTGCTGGTAAGAAGCACAATGCTTTTACCTGCTCGTAAGAAACCCAATAAGTATTTAAGTCAAATTTGGGAGTAAAGGTAACTTTGGGTAACAGAACTTCTAAGGTTAACTCAGGTCTTCCCCAGCTGCTAGTAAATTCAGATCTAATTTGGTGCTTCTTGGAAAGTAATTTTTAAAGTTAGTTATAGACCGAAAACACTGCCAGAAACACAGTAATTACTAAACAGTTATTTGTTAGCTAAAATCTGAAGACGGAATGAAGAAGTCTAAAGTCTAAGAAAGTATTATAGCCTTTCTTTGCGTCTGACAATCGCACAGGCATTACGATGAATACGATGATTACATAACATAGCTGAAATACACTACGAGAAGCAGATTATAATTATGCATTGCAGACATCATAAGCACAAATAAATATAACTAAAGATACATCGAATCACATAACTACGTTTAAACAGCTTTAAATTTAATAATTTAACTAAAAAGAAAGGAAGTCTAACTAGCTACTATCACTCATATTTAATCCTTGCTAGTTAACAATTTTACAGTTGTGACATTTAAAAAATTGATTAATCGCCAGCCTTGAAGCATTAATTTACCTGTTAATTTTAAACAATTTGAAAATTAACGAAACGTAGTATCTTTAAGACAACATTTTTGAACGTTTTGGCATTAAAAACCACAAGAGGGAAACGCTGGAAATTAAACATCCGCTAAATGCTGACTTAAGTTGATATCAAAGATGTTATTAGGGAGGAAGATGGCGCACTGAAAGAAATTAGGCTTGCGAAGTGCGAATCAGGTCGCGCAAGTGCTTATGGTCTATTGACGAGTAATACAATGAAAAGTTCCTATCTCTGCCATGTTAAAACCCGTCAGTTTAGAGTCGTTTTATACGAAAAATAGCGTAATATAAAATCCCCAAAAAAATTTTATTGGTAGTACTTTATTCCAACTTTAGATATTTAGCCAGAAATTGACATCAGATAAGTCTAAAACTTACAGGATGCCATATGGCATGGGTTGTTGAAATTCCGCTTACCGTGAATGCTAACGTATTTAGGCCTACAGCAATATACCTCTATGATTTACAGTCGCTTACGCCGCTTAGGTCACAATTTGTGACAAGATAAATGAAATGTATCAAACACAAAACTATTTATGATACATATCGACGTACACGATTTTTTTTAGCCCAGTTCTCAGTCCAATTATTGCCATGAGAGCCACGTGCGTTGGGCCGACATTGAGCCCAGCCGTGCCGCGTGATATGGACCCGCTGTGGGTTTAACTGGCAAATGTCCAGGTCTCAAGCTGTCGTAACTACTGCAACTCGTTTCTAATTGGCATTTCATCATTTCTTGCACTCGTTTCCTCCATGAGATCTGTCTCTTCTCCAGTCTACCTCCATAGTTAATGCTATTGCATAGATTACTGTAACTCCCTCTTTGTTGGCCTGGTCAAAGTCCGTCTCTCTCCTCTACAGTCTGTTCTTAACGCAGCTGCCAGACTAATCACCCATCTCCCACACTTCTCCCACATTTCCACATTCATGTTTGAACATCTTCACTGGCTTCCTCTTAATACTGCTCACATCCAACTAAAGGTACTTGTCCTTATTTGCCAATCTTAGCAGGGACTTGCTCCTAAATAACTCTGTGACTCAGTCTTCCCGTCTCTGCTGGTTCCCTTCGCCCTCTTTGTTCCTCTGATCGACTTGACTTATTTGTTCCCCGAGTGAGAACGGCCATGGCCCAGTCTTGTTTCTTTGTTAGTACAGGCCCTTCACTGTGGAATCAGCTTCCTCCTTCGGTCCGGACTGCACTACTATCTGGTGGTCCTGCCACAGGTTTCGTTGTCTTAAAACTTGCCTTTATTTCTGAGTACTTTCGCATTGGGAGCGCCTCTGATTGGTGGGCACTGGGTAGAGGCGCTAAGTTTTGAAATACAGTACAATACAATGCAATAAGCTGTTTCTGTTCCTTCATGTATTTATCTTTTAGGTTTTGACTGGACTTAACCTTGAAATTTGGTGTGCACAGTGACTACTTAACATCAAGTATTGACTTATGCCTTGAACATTATTAGAGTGGGTTTTTTAAAAGTTCTTGGCTTACAATTGTAAACATCGAAAAATGACATAAAACAATGGATAAATCCATTTCTTTATTGAATCTGTTAAGCATTGTTGGAGATTATTGACAGTGAATCAATATATAGGTATAATGTATACACCGTGTCTCAAAATAAACTGTGCAAAATTGTTTCTGTCAGAACTTCGTCAAATTTCCACCAATTTTAATAATTTTTGGTAGGTAGATGGCAAAATAGCTGAAATGTTATGCTAAACATAAATTTTCCACCTCACCTGACTCATGTCACCGCACTACCTTGTTAAACACAGATGTGCCAATTTCTTATATGGCGCTTAAATTTTAACAACTAGAGTGCTCAGATTTGTTCATCAGTTCATTAGAGGGCGTCAGATGTTATTTATTAAATTTCTAATTTTGACTAGTCTACCCTCAGAATAGCTGGCAATCATTATTTACGTATTAATGACGTAACTGTTTATTTTAAGCTGCGCTATCGTTGATTTAAAATGGTGTTTTCGATCGTTTTTACGTCCGAACATCTGTGTTTAACAAGGTAGTGCGGTGACATGAGTCAGGTGAGGTGGAAAGTTTGTGTATAGCATAAAATTTCAGCCATTTTGCCATCTACCTACCAAAAATTATTAAAATTGATGGAAATTTGACGAAGTTCTGACAGAAACAATTTTGCACAGTTTATTTTGAGACACGGTGTATAAACGGAGTCAGTTTAATAAACAGTTCACAGTATGAAATGAAAACAATGAAAACAAGGAATTAATTATGGTAATTATGAAATATGACTCATACATGAAACAAGTAATACACCGGCTAACACTTGTGAACAATTAAGTAATCACAAAAGACGACATGAAGCATATAATACACCAAATCAAACTGGCAAGTTTCCAATTTACAAAACCAGTATAGTTACGTACAATTAAATATTTACAGATAATTACACATGCAAGATTTTTCGTTTTGTATTACACTAGCAAACACTTGTAATTACAATTAAGTAATCACAACGCCATGAAACATATACTACACCAAATCAAACTGGCAAGTTTCCAATTTACAAAACCAGTATAATTACGTACAATTAAATATTTACATATGTAAGATTTTTTTCATTTTTCTTTTTGTGTTACGCTGGCAAACACTTGTAGTGTTTGTTGCTTTGCTAGGTTGTAAGAGCTTTCTGTTAGCAAACTTCACAGAATAAAATATTCTCATGACAATATAAAGTTTCGTCAGTTTCTCTGATATGTACAGAGCATGCTCTGGATGTCGATTGAATAAAAACTGGTAATTGCACTGAGGATGAATTATTTTAAATAACGTAGATGCAGTGTTTGGCTCTGAAAGCAGCTGATTAAAATGCATGCGGAATAAATGCTCCATTACATGTACTGCTTGAAAAAGTTCATCACAAGGCTCAACTAGACCAGTAGAGGATACATTTGAAAAACGTTTTTCTTTCATAAAGAGATCATGTGGACGACAGCTGTAGGAATGGTCACCTAACTGCTTACTCAGAACATCCTGACACTTAGAACAAATTCCACATTTACGAGCAAGCCACCCAGACAAATAACTAACTAGTGATTCCTCCCCTTCTGTAAAAATTTCAACGATATTCTGGTCATAGCAAATGTCACTGTTTAGAATTTCATTTGACATTTCAGACCAAATTTCATCACCACAGTAAGACAACTCATCATCTTTAGTTTCTGAAGATGTACTTGGAACAGGCTCTGCCATTACAGGAGAAGCTGATGTCAGATCAGAATGGTTTAGAAGAACAAAATCATCATCATTAATACAATTTTTACCACTTGTGCAACAGTCTAAACTTGACAAAACTACAGCACTTCTGAAAGCAGTAAAAAATTGTGCCGGTGTAGGATTTTCATTCCACCCATTTTTACCTCTAAGACCAGCAAAAAAATTTTCAAGACAATCTTGGTTAAAACGGGCAGTGCAAATGTAGTTGAAACCCTGATCAAGTAGCTCGCAGGAAAGAGAGTGTATGCTGCTGACTGACATTTGCAAACCTTGCTGACATTTGATTTGTGACTTAGCACGAGCTCCCAAAAAATTCCATTTACCCACCCATTCCTTAAAGACAAGCAGCTGTTCTAAATTTTCATTTCTTTTAGAAAGGGCCCATCTTGCTGGCCTGTCACCCCGCCGCTTGCGAGAATTAAGGATATCGAAGAGGATGTCCATTTTATCAACAAAAGCTGCAGTTTGAACAGCTTCAGGAGGTAACTCCTTTGTTAAAACACGCATATGTAAACCAGCTGCAACAGAATGACTCAAAACCTGAGAAGCAAGACATACACGCATCTTCAAAACTCTTGAGGTGTCAATATGGCGCTCAGTCAACCTTGGTGCAAGACGTATGGGGTACATTTGATCAACATGATAAAATTTCTCAATGTGTTTCCAGCTAGCTAATGAACCATCAATTTCAATATCATGCTTCATTAAATTGTTGCGCACATTTTTTAACAAATGCGGAACATCAAAAATAACATGTACAACATGTTCTATAGTGTCAACAGTGAAATTTGGTGATGTCAGTGTACTGCCAAGATTTTTTACAGCTGCTAAATTGGTTGCACCTTGATCACACACAATGCATCGAACAAACAAGCCAATATCGTGAACTTTAGTAATACATTCTTTTATTAGTTCTGACAGTTTTGAGCTAGCTATTGTGTGATGCGTAAAGAAAAATGCAATGGCTTGCTTCCATTTACTGCGCAAACCCCTAATCATGAAAACTAATGCATGTGTTGCTATCATTCCATCATCCGTATACCCTATTACTCTGTCTAAACTCTTATCATACGTTAACTGTGACTTCAAAGAAATTTCATCAAGTACGAGTGCACACTGACGTTCACATAATGGCAAACTCATAACACGTAATTTCAGAACCTTAAACATTACAGATGTAAACCCACATTCAATTCTGCCAATGGCTGCACCTACAAACCTGCGTAATGTTGATACAGATGGTAAAGCTAAGTGCTGTGATACAAATCTATATGCTACAGCACTCTTAAAATGGAATTGCAAACCAAACAATTTTTCCTTCACAGACCACCTGTACCCTTTCTCTTTCCTCTGACTAGCCAACATCTGTGAATTAAACAATGCCAGCTGCAAAGGCGTTAAAAACTGTTTTGCCGCATTTACAATAACATCGACTGCACTAGATGGAATTGCAGACTCTGTCACTTTTTGGGGAATATTCAGTCTTAATTGTGCAACTTTTCTTTCCAGTCTCCAGCGTCTAGACTGTAGCTGATGTATTTTCTGCCTGAGCCGTTTTCTTATGGGAGTATCTGGAGGTCTGCATTTATTATGTTTTATTTGGTCATTTATGTTTGTATTTATGTAAGAAGTACTAAGTTCTGAAGAACCACAGCCTCCTTCTACTGTCATGGCCATTTCACTTGTCTGTGTCCCATCTTCATTTGATGACTGATTTCTTTTGGCTTTAACAGCTTCCTCGTCTGCACTTTCTTCTTTTTTAAGAGGTAATTTGCGCTTGCAACAGAGTTGTGCTGGAGGATTTGGAACCTGCAATAGCACAAACACCTATCAAAACAATAGATATGATAACATGTGCAGCTATCCCGGGGTCGAGGGAGACAAGAGCCCCACCTTTAACAGTGGGGGGGGGGACACAAAAAAATGTTTGACCTCTTTTTGGCAAGGTCAGTTCAAAACTCTTTTTGACCAGATCAGTTCAAAAGTGACCTACCCCACCTGTCAAACAAGATGATGATAGCTATGATGTCAAGCATGTAAGGTTCATTAATGATGAAAGCAGAATCTATGCACAGTGTTAATGATAATCACAATAAATGTTTAATTCTCATGCTGTTGGCAGATCAGATAACCTTTCCATTTGTGCTGACAATAACCCTACAAACTACTAACAATATATTAGCATTCTAAGAAGTTACTTATACATTTGCATATGGAGGTCTCAAGGCCAGCAATATCACGGCAACCTTGGATAGAATGTTAACAGTGGGATGTTGTCATAGAGTAAAACTTGGGTACTGAGACCATCGGTATTTCAAACTTCCTGTTATATTGAACTGTTAATGATGGTCCCTTGAACTGCAATGTAACAGTTTTCCAGGATGTAGACACTGGTATTACTTATTCCTGCTACATAATTAATGTGTTGAGACAGTGCACATACAAATTTTCTATGATAACGATGATAATACTTATGTGGGCAACCATCTGTGGCATACTTTCAACAGCAACAGATCAATAACCATTAAAAGAACAATAACATCAGCCTTGGAATAACAACTATGTGCTACATATATTAATAATTTAAACAAAAAGACTCACATCGAACAAAGTAGGTATTGCATTCCAGTTGAGTCTATTGTGTAGCACGTTTGTGAACTGGCTGTCTTCAAAGTGAACACTACACAAAAAATAGTTCTTGTGTAGTTCTGATGGATCCTTCTTATCCAGGTCTCCACGTCTGGTGTTGATGACCCACTTCTTGCACCTAACACATACATTTTAAGGAACTTAATACAAGTCATGAATTCATGAATCTTTCATGAATCTTATTAAATGGCCCTTTGAACGCCACATACTTACTGGTATACACAATAAACTCCTGTCAGAATTACACAAACAAATCTGGTTTACACCCTACGAAATCACCAAACTACACCTCTCACAACCTCTTTAAGCAATTTTTCCACTCAAAACTTTAAAACACCTCTTCTTCAACTCCTATTTTGATTTCTCCTCTTGCCCTTAACTGTAAATGATCCAGTGTTATACACCACCCACCGTAACTGTTTCAGATCTTGACCTGAAACCGATGCTCACCTAACCTTTCTAGGCGAGATTCCCATATGCCACGGACCCACTTTTTTGTAGGGGATTATTATTAAATAGCAAAGGTCTTACTTCTTATACCTAATTTAATTCATTGTAGTGTACTGTCATTGTGGCGAAGACTGGTTAAACATTAATCTGTATGCAGTAGGCTTACCGTTCGGCTTCTCTTGGGAAGCAGAAAAACGAATTTCCCAGATTCTTTCCCCTCGCATTGCCACAGCTCAAGGCCGCACAAAAATGCGGCATTCTACCGAACTTTCTAATTCGTCAAAATGTTAGATTCTATGTAAAGGCTTCGTAAAACCGGACTTTTAACTGATAGTTGTTAACACGCTATAATAGACCAGAAGATTTCCATACGCCACCGAGTCATGTAAGTAAGTAAACTTTTAATAATGCAAGTCTAACGCTCACAATTTACAATTTACAAAATAGCCAGATGATATAAAATGCTGCGTCGTTGGATCGGGAAAAGTCCAAAACTGTCGGCTGTTAAGATGGTAAACTGTTTGAAGTATGGTGAGTTAATTGTTAGCCGATAATGCAAAGTCTACATATTCGTAGCATAGTGCCTAATCAGACAGCATCCGCGATATTCTTGTCAATAGATGTGGTTTTGCTAGAATCTTTATAGTCCAGTTCTGGAGGCTCACACGAGAAGCACGTGGAAACTCCGTACTATTCGTTTTTAGTTGTTACCAAAGAATATACTTACTTACTTACTGCCACGCGGTGATTATAGGTGTCATTAAAACGACCCAAAACGCAGATTCCACGCGGTTGATTAGACAAGCATCAAAAACATCTAAAATTGGAATAAAGTACTACCAATAAAAAAAAATTTGGATTTTATATTACGCTATTTTTCGTATAAAACGACTCTAAACTGACGGGTTTTAACATGGCAGAGATTGGAACTTTTCATTGTATTACTCGTCAATAGACCATAAGCACTTGCGCGCCCTAGATTCGCACTTTCGCCTTCAGTAGGCCATCTTTCTCCCTAATAACATCTTTGGTTGATATAGCGCTGATGTCCCTGACGTTACTGTGTGGCGCTGAGAAATTTAGATTTTCATTAAATTACATCAAGTTGCTAAGCAGAGTCACATCTTCTATCTAATACTACAGCCTCTTACTGTGTTAAACCAAGGATCAAGAATACACAGGAGTGGATAATCTGGACCTGCCCATTGTATCCCTGAAACATATTTGTACACTGCATCATGTAATGTCTGGGATTAAGATTTACTAAATCCCAGGTAATGTTTTTTTTTTATAACAATAAATGAAAAGAAATAGAATGAAAATTACTACTGGCTAAGAAGTTGCATTCGCCGCTACTGTTGCCTACCTGCAAACTAACTACATGTAGCCTATTTGCGAGCAGTGGTGGCGCCGCCTATGTTTGTGGTACGGCTTTTGCCGTACCACTTTTTAAGGTGGTAGGCTACGGCAACAACATACTTTCGCCGTACTTTTTTGCTGTTAAAAGCTTCCAGACCCATACCGTCTAATTTGCCGTACTACTTTTCAAATCGTGTCGGCACCACTGTCAGCGAGGCTTTTATTAGTCAATCTTCCCGTTTTATATTTTGACTTTTCCAATTACAAACTGATGCTTAGACCCAGTCTTGTTGTCAAGACCTTAAACCTCAAGACCAAGACCAAGACCAAGACCTTGAACCTCAAGACCAAGACCAAGACCAAGACCTTGAACCTCGAGACCAAGACCAAGACCTTGAACCTCGAGACCAAGACCAAGACCAAGACCTTGAACCTCAAGACCAAGACCAAGACCCAAAAAATCGCAATCAGGTCAAGACTTCTAAAATTGTCAAGTCGGAATATTCGCTATTTTAATGAAAACATGAGTTTTATTTTATTCAAGCAAATTAACTTTAAATGCAAACTGCAGAGAAATCCGAATTTGTATTCAAAAGTCCTTCATGTAAACTATTATTCCAAATGCCTTTTGTATTTTATAAAAACCAATTCGCTCAGAATTTTTTGACCAAGACGTGCATTGTGGGGCCTCATACAAATTCCGCCATGTGGAAAAAATACGTTCTACTGGTGCTGAAGTCGCTGACACACACACACACAGAAGTTTTCAAGCACTGGATGTAAATGTACAGATAGTGAGTCCTTTTGAAATCTTCCCGTGGTTTATCAAACTGTACGCGCGTCTGATACAGAATAACTGTTGCTGCTGCCAATGGGTTTTCCTGACCAACAAGACTTTTATCCGTCCATAGATATTTGTCGTATGATGCAAGCAGGCTTGAGTGCAGAATTCTTGAGTTCTGTTAAATGACTGTTCATATTGACAGCCGGTCTTGGTCTTGGTCTTGCGAGACCAAGACCAAGACTTTGAACCTCAAGACCAAGACCAAGACCAAGACCTTGAACCTCAAGACCAAGACCAAGACCAAGACCTTGAACCTCAAGACCAAGACCAAGACCAAGACTTTTAAAAACGAACTCGAGTGCACTCGAGACCAAGACCTTGGTCTCGAGGACAACAAGACTGCTTAGACCTATATAGTATATACACACTGCCACTCAGCTATTTTCAGCACTTACGACAAGACTTCGTAATATCGAAATTCAAGGGACCATCGTCGACAATTTTAGTAGGCCTATATCTGACTTTTGAATAGCCTACCAAAGTTTCCTACTGTAGGCCTAAAGTCGAGAGTTAAATATTATTGTCGATCATTCGATCAGTTTTTGAGACAGAAGCAGATGGGTGTTTGGAAAGACCTCGATCGGCTGTTAGTAAGGGCGATGTTTCGATCTACCGACCGTTAGGCGGGAAATAGGCCTACCTGTCCTACATGCATCTGGTGGCTGGGTGTGATTCCTCTGCCAGCAAGCCCACACGGATCCTGTACCACTTTTTAAGGTGGTACGGCAACATATTTCCATATGGGACCCGTACAGAGCCCATATTGGTCCCGTCTAGAGTCCATGGATATGCTCGCAGGGTCCGGTTGTGCGTCATCCACTCATCAACCACCAATGAGGCCCTATTATGAGGGGACTACTGAGCGGTGGCATCATCTTTACCCTCAGCGATGCTGCGATCGAACCAGTGTTTAATCTAGACGTCATTCGGGGGGAATTTCCCCCCTAGGATTGATGTTTCCCCCCAGAGGCCACCAATATTATAATGTAGAGACTGTTTTGGGGAAGAAAATTCCCCCCCAGGATCCCAGTATACATGTTGCGCTCCCCCCCCCCCCGAGACCGATGAATCCCTAAAAAAGGTCAAAGTTAGTTTTAAAGTTCAAAAAAGTGGGACGAATGATTTAAAAAAAGGTCATCAACTTTTTTTGAATATGAAGTTCCAACTTTGAAGACGAAAACTCCATAACTTCAAAAATTTTTGGACGTTGGAACTCGGATGAAATTTCTCCTTAAAAGGTCTGCGTTTTGGTCCTCCCCCGACAAACCTTGTTTCCCCCCTCAGGAGAGGGGGACTAGATTAAACACTGGATCGAGCGATCAAGCAGCCTTCATCACAGGGCATTCGCTCTAACTGGCTACCGGATTTTAATTTTAAGGAATGCCCAACCCACAACGAATTTGTGCCTTCCTCGACGCATCTGGTAGCCCGGCCGAGCTGACCCGGGCAGTTTGCGCCTCCGGTTTGGCGAGCAATCGAGACCAGGGACTCCCTCCCATATTGTCACCTCGCGGGTCGACCGCGTTGGACGGACCTCGAGGCCTCTGAGTAGTTGAAGTATTATTCGTATCTAGACAGAAAATCACGTCAGACTATTTGTTTGTGGACAGCCTCGCACGTCAGACTATTTGTTTGTGGACAGCCTCTCACGTCAGACTATTTGTTTGTGGACAGCCTCGCACGTCAGACTATTTGTTTGTGGACAGCCTCTCACGTCAGACTATTTGTTTGTGGACAGCCTCTCACGTCAGACTATTTGTTTGTGGACAGCCTCTCACGTCAGACTATTTGTTTGTGGACAGCCTCTCACGTCAGACTATTTGTTTGTGGACAGCCTCTCACGTCAGACTATTTGTTTGTGGACAGCCTCTCACGTCAGACTATTTGTTTGTGGACAGCCTCTCACGTCAGACTATTTGTTTGTGGACAGCCTCTCAGACCATACTATTTGTTTGTGGACAGCCTCTCACGTCAGACTATTTGTTTGTGGACAGCCTCTCACGTCAGACTATTTGTTTGTGGACAGCCTCTCAGACCATACTATTTGTTTGTGGACAGCCTCTCACGTCAGACTATTTGTTTGTGGACAGCCTCTCACGTCAGACTATTTGTTTGTGGACAGCCTCTCACGTCAGACTATTTGTTTGTGGACAGCCTCTCGCGTCAGACTATTTGTTTGTGGACAGCCTCTCACGTCAGACTATTTGTTTGTGGACAGCCTCTCACGTCAGACTATTTGTTTGTGGACAGCCTCTCACGTCAGACTATTTGTTTGTGGACAGCCTCTCACGTCAGACTATTTGTTTGTGGACAGCCTCTCAGACCATACTATTTGTTTGTGGACAGCCTCTTAGACCATACTATTTGTATGAAGCCACGACAATTTCTTAGAAACATAAGGTAATTCTTTTAATTACATTTAATATATTTTAATTATATTTGAAACCTAATTTCTACTCTTACACGATTTAATTATGTTATTGACACAGCATATTTCAGCTTCTGAGTAAACTTATTTCATGCATCAATTTTTCAATATTTTAGTTATTTTAACATGCTCCATAGCGTAGTGGTTAGCGTGTTGAACTACCAACCCAGATGTCGACTGTTCAATTCCCACCAGGGCAGAAAATTTTAATCCATAGTTCTGCTCACTCCTAGACAATTGAGATACGCCGAATATGTTGTTTGTAGGGAGATGAGAACAACCTCATATGCTATCACCTGTTGTCGCTCAATATTATCCACGCAGGTTGGATCAGACACGCTGAACACGATGCTATTGTTGTATGCTTTAGAGGGGAATCTCTTGTTTTGGCGCCAGGTAGGTCTACGTGTGCGCGTGGGCACACCACTGCAGGTGACTCTTCTAGTTTTGATACCGCAACATATCGCTAAACTGCTTGAGTTCAGTCAGTCGTCTGCAAACTCCGCCATGCGCTGTCATTTTCGGGTGGTGTCAGTACAAATCTAGATAACTGAGGAGGATGACGCGTGTGAACTGAGTTTTGTGTACAGTCTTGCAGTGCGAGATATTTAGCGTATATATTTAGTGCGCTTACTTTAGTTTCACGTGTATATGTATATATGATAGATGTATAACGTTTAGTCTTAGTGACACGCGCGGCCGGCCGATATCGGCAGCGGCGCGCTATATGTATATTATTAGAGTTCGCTTATGCGCACAGAAGACAGATGTGTCAAGAGGCGCGAAGAATTATGCTGACTAGAGAAGTTTGAATTCGAGTGTGTTCGCTGTAGTAGTGTGGCTGACTAGTTGAGTTGTAATCGAATTGAGTTCTGTCTGTTTGTTTCTTGTTAAACTAGAAGATATTAAACTGTGTTGCTGATTAATTCAGGTTATACTTATACGTAGAATTAGTGTTCAAAAGGTGAACGTTAAATAGGCGTTAAGTACGAAGAGAACAAGGATTTAATCAGAAGGATTGTCAACGGAAGGATTGGGTTGACATTATTGGTGGCAGCGGTGGGATAAATACTCACGGTGGAATAAATACTCACGGTGGATAAATACTCACGGTGGAATAAATACTCACGGTGGATAAATACTCACGGTGGAATAAATACTCACGGTGGATATAAACTCACAGTGGATAAAAATTCACGTTATCACCTCTTCGAAGGCGATAGAAGAATCTACGACGGTGATTGAAGAATTTACAACGGTGTTAGAAGAATCTACGACGGTGTTAGAAGAATCTACGCGTTGTGTGCTGTGTGACGAGTTTACGATATCAACGACGGTGGAACACGAGAAACGGTATAAAAATTTCGTTGTTTTCCACGAACAAATACAAAAGAAATCCCGTTTGTTTATCGATTCACACACCAAGAAAAACCGTGACTTCTTTTAAAAGAGAAATCACCAAAGTAAACAAGTAAGATGGAGAAACTAAGTGCTGAAAGACAAGCAGATATTAAGAAGATGTCTACTGAAAGGCTAAAACAGCGTTTGTTGAAAGCCGGTTTTAAAGAAGAACAATTAGAAGGTATGTCACGTGGTGACATGATGCAGGAACTCGCCGAAGTGTGGGTGAAAGAAGAAGTCGAAGAAGAAGGTGCCGTTGGCGGTGCCGTAGAAAAGGCTATTGAAAAACCTCCTGTGCCTATGTCTATGGAGATGTTGATGCAGTGGATGATGATGAAAGAAGATAGGGAGGAGAAACGGAGACAAGAAGAGAAAGAAAAAGAGGAGAGACGAAGACAAGAAGAGAAAGAGATAAGACAGGAAGAATTGCGTCGTCAGAGAGAGAAAGAAGAGAAAGCGGAACTTGCAAGGCAAGAAGAATTGCGCTTGCAGAGAGAGAAAGAAGAGAAAGCAGAGCGTCTGCAGAGAGAGAAAGAAGAGAAAACGGAACTTTCAAGGCAAGAAGAATTGCGCTTGCAGAGAGAGAGAGAAGATAAAGCAGAACAAGTGCGTAAGGCGGAACTTGAATTGCAAAAGAATCAGTTTGAGATTCAGTTAGAACAGTTGAAAAGAGATAGGGAAGATGCTGAAAGAAGAAGATTGGAGCAGATGATTGAATTTGAAAAAGCTAGAAAAAGTGATGAAGAGGTTCGTCAGCAACAGATTGAAGCAAAGAGAATGCGTGAAGAAGAAAAAGAAAAAGCGCGAACGTTAGAGTTGGAACGTGCAGAACAGATCAGACAAGAAGAACTCAAATTTCAGAAAGAAAGTTTGGAAAAGGCAGAGGCAGAAAGACAGGAACGTCTGAAACTGGAGAAATCAAAATTGACATTGAAAGAAACGCAAATGAGAGAAGAACGGGAAGCAGAAAGAAGGAAACAGCAAGAAAGTGAAACTTTGGTGTCAAAAATTAAGAAAATAGGTGATGCAATGAAGCATGTATTGCCTCAAATGCCAACTGATATGATGGAGGTGCCATTATATTTTGAAACAGTCGAGAACGCGTTTCGTAGCTTTGCTGTGGAGAAGCCGTTTTGGGTGAAATTATTACTACCATTGATGACGCCGAAAGCTCGAACCGTTCTGAATAGATTGTCATACGATGATCTAGACAATTATGATAGAGTCAAGCAGCACTTATTAAAAGAATTTAAGTTGACTTCGAGAGAATACAGAGCCAGATTTGTGGATGCTAAGAAGACAACAGAAGAGACTTATACGATGTTTACGGCAAGACTGAAGAACTTGCTAAACTATTACGTGAGAAGTCGAAACGTGAACAGAGAGTATGATACGCTCTTTGATTTGCTGGTAGCGGATAAGCTAAAAGAATGTTTACCGCCAGGTCCACTACAGTTTGTATTGTCGAAGGAAGGAACTGACTGTCTCCAAGCTAGTGCAGTGGCAGACCTAGCAGACATTCATGTAAACAATCGAATTGGGTTTGCGATCCCAAATATAAACAGTTATCCTTCTCAACGTTCCGTAAACCAAAGCCAGAGTGGAAAGTGGAAAAGTAATCCAGAAACAGGGAGTCAGTTCAAAGGTAAAGAAGTCAAGGCTAGTGTCCCTGTACCCAATGAGACCAGAGAAGTGACGTTTGGTCGTCAGGGATTTAACAAATCGTCAGCGCCGTTCGCCAAGAGGGAAGGCAACACATCGTTTACGCAGCATAAGAGATATGAAGGAAATGAACAACGAGATATTTCACAACCATACCATACAGTTGTGAAGCGTTGTCACAACTGTGGTTCAGATAAACATTTGGTTAAATTTTGTCCAGTTCCAGTGGCAGCAGCTAGTTCTAGCAGAAATCAAGAACACACAAGGGTGAATTTGATTCAAGTGGTTAGTGATACAGGTAATCAAACCACGGGTCAAGAAAACCAAGAGACTGAAGTAAAGTCAGTAATGAAATGTGGTATTCAAAAAGAAATTCTATTGGATGCTGAAATTCAGAGAGAAGTATAGGAAAAGATGACAGTCGAATATTGAAGAAATCGTTCTTGCAATATGTCGAGGTTGAAATTCGTGGAGTAGACGGTAAAGAGCCAGTGAAAGTCAAAGCACTGAGCGACTCGGGTGTAGAGATTCCGGTGATTAGTGAAGAATTACTGGAAGGCATGAAGGTGGAACAAATTGGAAAAGTGAATTTACAATGTGTGGCAGGTGATGCCATTCCTGCGAAGTTGGTGAAAGTCGATGTTAGACTGTGTGGTAGTGACGTGGAAGAAGAGGGATTTCCGCGTAAAATCCAGTGTTCACTTACACCTTATGTCACCTTGATGTGTGCTAGTATTGCAAAGATGGGCAGTACAGAAAGATTCTTGTTGCATCCAGAGATAATTGCCGAATTAAAAGCCGTACCACAGATGAAAGTTAAAACGATACAAGGAGATGTGAGTGTACGAGCAAATGTAATGACGAGAGCGCAGAGTCGGAAACAGGAAATGGTAGATGTTGATGAGAAGAGTGAAACTGAAAGTTCAAGTGATGAGGAAAACGAAAGTAATGAGCAACGAAGCTTATCGCGAGATGGTGTAACATCAGAGATAAACGAGCAAGAGATGGTTGCATGCGAGAATGGCACATTAAATGAAACTGAAGAAGACAATGAATGTGATGTGGGGATAGGAGACTTGTATAGAGATGAAGAGATGGATGAAGAACAAAAGGTGCAGATTGTCGATTCGAAGAAGTTCGAAGAGCAACAGAGAAAGGATGAATCGTTGAAGCCGTGGTGGAAGTTAGCACAAGAGAAAGAATCTGAATTCTGTGTGATCAACGGTTTATTGCATAAGAAATATCAGATATTAGACCAGACGATGTATCAACTAGTGTTACCAAAAGAGAGACGAATTAAAGTGATGGAGTTGGCGCATGAATCGGTGTTTGGAGGACATTTAGGAGAAGAGAAAACAAGAGAACGAATAAAATTATCTTTTGTATGGCCAAAGATGAGAAGAGACATTGTGAAATTTTTTAAGTCTTGCGAGAAGTGTCAACTAAAGGCAAGGAGTCTGGTGATGGATAGAGTACCTATCACTCCGGTCTCAAGAGAAGAGGTCGCCTTCAGGAGAATGACGATGGACCTCGTTGGCCCGATCGATCCAGTATCTGCTGCAGGTCACAAGTATTGTTTATGCATTGTGGACTCGTGCACCAGATGGCCTACAATCTTCTTATTGAAATCGCTGACAGCGAAGGCTGTGTGTGAAGCGTTGATGGAACTGTTCATGAACGTTGGTGTACCGTCAGTGATCACAAGTGATCAAGGAACGAACTTCACAGCCAGTTTGACAAGAGAATTTCTCAATTTAATGGGCTGTAGTCCAAGATTCGACACACCAGGACACCCAGAGGCTGCTGGATTAGTAGAAAGATGGAATCAGACATTTAAAAAGATGATCCATCATGTGATAATAGACAACCCGAGGAAATGGCACAAGATAATTCCTTTCACAGTGTGGGCATTACGAGAAGTGCCGAATGCAACTACTGGAGTATCACCATATATGCTTGTCTATGGGAAAATTCCGAGAGGACCATTGGCAATATTAAAAGAGAGTTGGACTAGAGAAATAAACTTACCACCTCATGTTGGAGTTAAACCAGAAAAGTATTTAAAAGAACTCAAAGAAAATATGGAGAAAGCATTATTGTTTGCAGAATCTTACTCTCGAGAAAAGCAATTACAATACACGAATCAGTATAACAAGAGAGCAAAGCACAAAGAATTTGAAGCTGGTGAGAAAGTCATAGTTTTGTATCCAACGTCAACAAACAAGCTTATTTCTCGATGGCATGGTCCATGTACGATCATACATCGAAGATCAAAGTATTCTTATTTAGTCGATATGGGTGAAAATGGTCGAAAAATAATTCACGCCAACAAGATCAGAAAATATGTTACTCGAGCATTAAGTTGTGGTCTAATTGTTGAAGAAGATGAAGATTTTGGTTCAGTGGTTGAATTACCAATGAGGAATGAGGTTCAAGATGACAAGAATTCACTTAACCTCGATCCTGAACAAATTAGCCATTTGACAGTAACTCAGCAAGAACAGTTGTTGAACGTTTTGAACAAATACTGTGACAGATTTTCAGAAAAACCCGGATTATGTACATTGGTTGAACATGAAATTGAACTAAAACCAGGATTTCGTGGAAAGGAATTTGCAGCATATCGAATTCCTTTGATTTATCGAGCAGAAGTGGAACGTCAGATCAAAGAAATGTTAAAAACAAACATCATTAAACCATCATCGAGCAGAATGGCAAGCCCTTTGGTTATTGTTAAAAAGAAAGACGGATCTTTGAGACTTGCCTGTGACTACAGATACATTAACTCATTCACAGTGGATTGTAAATATCCTATGCCGATTGTCAGAGACGTTTTGAACAAAGTTGGAAAGTCTAATGTGATTTCCATCTTGGACTGTCGAAGTGCTTATTGGACTTGTCCTGTAAAACAATCTGATCAATGGAAGACAGCTTTTGTAACACATAATGGACTGTATGAATTTACTCGTGTTCCTTTTGGAATGATAAATTCAGGCCGAACTTTTGTTAAGGCGATAAATTTAGTTTTACACCCTATAAGTGACTTTGCAGAACCGTATGTTGATGACATTGCTGTGCATTCTGACAGTTGGAAAGTTCACTTGCAGCATCTAGATGCATTTTTGATGCAAATGAGATTGCATAACGTTACTTTGAATTTGAAAAAATGCATATTTGGTAAGAGTGAGGTAAGATTTATCGGTCATGTGGTTGGGTCTGGTAAGATAAAGATGAATCCAGACAGAATTGAAAGTTTGACTAATTTGAAGATCCCAGAAACTAAGAAGCAAGTTAAGCAACTGCTTGGATTTTTTAATTATTACAGACAGTTTATTAAGGACTTTGCACAGATTGCGAAACCTTTATCTGATTTAACTAGTAAACGTGTTTCTGATAAGATTGATTGGACTGTTGAACATCAGCAAGCATTTGATTTACTTAAAGAGGCTGTGCGATCCAAAGTAGTGTTATATGTTTTTGAAGTGGGAAAACCATTCAATTTGTACTGCGATAGTAGTGACTTTGCAGTCCGTGCTGTTTTAACACAGATGGACGACAAGGGAATAGAACGCCCTGTGTCATTTATCAGTCAGAAATTAACTGATACCCAGAAGAGATGGGCTACTGTGGAAAAGGAAGCCTATGCTATTGTTTGGGCTTTAAACAAGTTAAAAGAAATTATAATTGGATCGAAAATTTTCATTTTTACTGATCACAATCCTCTGACATATTTGACGGAGTCAATGTCTAAGTCTGCTAAACTTGTGCGTTGGGCGTTAGCCTTACAAACTTTTGATGTTGAGGTGAAGTACAAGAAGGGCAGATTGAATATTATTGCTGATTGTTTGTCAAGGTTATAAGTAATCGTAAGACTGTTCATTAATTAGTTAGATATATATATATGTTTCATGTATTTTGGTAATTTCGCAAATTTTGAAATTTAATTTGCTCAATTCCAGAAAAAGGAAGGAGGTAATGTGAACTGAGTTTTGTGTACAGTCTTGCAGTGCGAGATATTTAGCGTATATATTTAGTGCGCTTACTTTAGTTTCACGTGTATATGTATATATGATAGATGTATAACGTTTAGTCTTAGTGACACGCGCGGCCGGCCGATATCGGCAGCGGCGCGCTATATGTATATTATTAGAGTTCGCTTATGCGCACAGAAGACAGATGTGTCAAGAGGCGCGAAGAATTATGCTGACTAGAGAAGTTTGAATTCGAGTGTGTTCGCTGTAGTAGTGTGGCTGACTAGTTGAGTTGTAATCGAATTGAGTTCTGTCTGTTTGTTTCTTGTTAAACTAGAAGATATTAAACTGTGTTGCTGATTAATTCAGGTTATACTTATACGTAGAATTAGTGTTCAAAAGGTGAACGTTAAATAGGCGTTAAGTACGAAGAGAACAAGGATTTAATCAGAAGGATTGTCAACGGAAGGATTGGGTTGACAACGCGTATACCAACTTTTTTTTTATAACACAGCGTCGTTAAACAGAAATTAAGTTAATCAGATATAATTGATGCTAATTTCGGGTGGTGCCAGTCCAAAGCTCGGACGAAAGAAGAAGGCGACTCAATAGTCGTCTTCGTTATAAATGGCACCGCGTTGTTAAACAGAATTAGCTACTACCAAAGGCGAAGGGACGGGCGAGATGTCAACAGCCCTGCATGGCAGACACAAGTTGTCGTTAAACACTGGTAATAAAACGCCATTTTCTCCATGGCAACTAATTTGTATGAACATAAGGTCAGCTCCTGTAAACGCAGAAGCCTATAATTATTCTGATATAACATAGGCAGCCTAGGGCTATGCTATAGATTATTTAGTTAGACTCACATATCGATCTGTTTTATGCCTGTGTGTACAATAATGTTGGAGCAATTGCAATAGCTATTGCTTAGTTCGCGCTATGAAATTATTCTCTCTTATTGCTTCCTATTTTCTGCGCTTTGAGTGTTTATAGTAATTTCTGTACAGCTATCATCTTGGCCTATGTGACTGCATGAGCAGGAATGGGTTTCCTGATTTGCGGTCGACTGTCGGATCTTCTGACGCGTAAGTGCGCCGTCGCATCACCGGTGAAGTTACATCTCGGCGATAGAGAAACGACGCGGATCTTTAGAGTGACCTAGACTGTTAATCACTTTAGAGTGACCCCGACCGTTAGTCACTTGGTTGACACACGACTGTTCATGCGTGACGAATAGCCTACCTGTTCTACGTGCAATCGGAGGCTCGAATGATACTCGGAAGGGTGCCATGACAATTCGGCGCCGGTCAATTCGGCGCCGGTCAATTCTACGCCGGTCATTTCGGCGCCGGTCAATTGGGCGCGGTCAATTCGGCGCCGGTCAATTCGGCGCATGGTCAATTCAGCGCCTTTTGTTAACGCTTCCATTTCTACCGACATTTCGTCTACTATGACTTTCCTTGATCCCGCTTCTAGTTTAAGTTATATTTTAAACGTTGATCCCGCTTCCAGTTTAGTTTATATTTTTTGATCGTTCATCCCGTTTCTAGTTGTTCTACGTGCAATCGGAGGCTCGAATGATACTCGGAAGGGTGCCATGACAATTCGGCGCCGGTCAATTCGGCGCCGGTCAATTCTGCGCCGGTCAATTCGGCGCCGGTCAATTGGGCGCGGTCAATTCGGCGCCGGTCAATTCGGCGCATGGTCAATTCGGCGCCGGTCAATTCGGCGCCTTTTGTTAACGCTTCCATTTCTACCGACATTTCGTCTACTATGACTTTCCTTGATCCCGCTTCTAGTTTAAGTTATATTTTAAACGTTGATCCCGCTTCCAGTTTAGTTTATATTTTTTGATCGTTCATCCCGTTTCTAGTTTTGGTTATATTTAAATCTTTCATCCAGGTTCTACTGCTAGCTATAATTTAATCTAATTGCTAATTGGAAGACGGTAACAGGTGTGAAATGGTTTGAAGTTTATAATTTCAACATCTGCGCATTTTGTTGAAAGATTGAAATCTAACTAAAACTAGAAGCGGGATGAACGATCAAAATATAAACTAACCTAGAAGCGGGATCAACGATTAAAATATAACTTAAACTAGAAGCGGGATCAACGATTAAAATATAACTTAAACTAAAAGCGGGATCAAGGAAAGTCGTAGTAGACGAAATGTCGGTAGAAACAGGAGCGTTAACAAAAGGCGCCGAATTGACCGGCGCCGAATTGACCATGCACCGAATTGACCGGCGCCGAATTGACCGACGCCGAATTGACCGGTCACCCTCGGA
>OY744617.1:11093365-11140865 GCA_963556255.1 Allolobophora icterica | reverse complement strand
AACTGTTTATTCGTTGTGTCCCCAGAATCACCAGTACTGTCTTCCATGTAAAGAAAATAGAAACCTTATTTCCCGAATTCTATAACCAACATTATTAACTTCTCAAAACTCTATCCAACTCTGTTCCATGCAGCGGTTTGTCAGCGTGTGCTTATTTTAAAAACAATAAACGAATATCGCATCCTGGTTGCAGGTCCCTCCGATCGGCTGCACATGGTCTCCTTGTCGCCCATCGGGCTAGGTCGTCCACTACCCAGCAGAGAGGCTTTGCCAATGTTCGTCTTGTATCCTGGAATAGTCTTCTTTTTAAAATCGGAAGTGAGCTAATTAGTCTGTCATCGTCTTTGTTCCGCCAGCGCTTGAAGTCTGTTCCGTTTGATCGTGGGTTTTCCCTGCTTGGTCGGGAGAGCTGCTGAATAGTTGCGCTTAAGAAGTTTCCGCTTATGTTATGTTATAATGAAGAACTTCTCGTCAGCTGGATGAAACCGTTGCATGACCCATCCCGTTTTGTTTCCAGTAAAACTAATAGGCATGCATCTTTTTCAAGTAAACTTACTAGCCTTAGTCAGGTGATTTCAACCGTTAGCTGCGATGTGTACATTACGAGAATAGGCAATTAAGGAAAATAGAGTCCGAAAAGAGGAGACTTTATCTCACACCTCGACGAGTTATAAGTCATATACAGGGTGGCGCAAAGAAAGTGGGACCGCCTACTATTATATCAAGTAATAAATTTCTGTGTCAGTTTTTCTTCTAAGAAAAACAAGTAAATTGTTGCCAACTGATAATTTATACAAAATGAGAAATCAAATTCAATATGTCCTCCTCAGTTCTCAACAGTTTTTTTAAACGTCTGCACCACTGGTCAATGCTTCTGTTTATAAACCGCTGAGAGAGTTTTTGCCACTCTTCAACAATGGCCAGTTTCAATTGATGTATAGTTTCAAATTTACGACGAATGTAGAATTTTTGTTGAAGAGCACCCCAAATAGCATAATCTACAGGGTTTAGGTCCGGGCTATTTTTGGGGGCCACATGTCTGGTTCGATGAAGGTGACATTCTCCCGAAGAAGGAGAATACAATCTTCTGCTGTTATTTCTGTAATTATATAAACACCGTAAAAATGGCATAAACTATAAAGATGGCGACCGGAAGTTCACGAAATAGTGACGTCACACGTTGAGTTAGTGAGTAAGGATATTTTTCAGTTTAAAAAACCGCCCAAAACATAATTTGATATATTTTGCACAAGATTTCATCAGGCGGTCCCACTTCTTCTGCCCCTGAAGCTTACTTGCTTGCTGATATAGTAGTCAATTGTTTCAATTTATCGTAAATGAGCCACTTAATTCACCTCTTTATGTTTCACATTAACTCAGTTTACCTTGTATACCGTATACATTATCTGTTAATATCATACCTCACTTTAACTTTACTTACCTTAAGTCAGAATACCCTATCATCACCTTAAGTTATCATGTCATACTTTAACTTATACATGCCTCATATCTTATCTAATTGATGCGTGATCAAGACTTTACTACATGCCAAAAACGTGCCTATAGCCAATGTATAATTTGCTCGACATCTGTAAGAAAACGGGAGCATAAGATCATGTTTGCAATAATTCTGTGGTAACAAATATCAGTGTGTAGCCTTGGTAGGCCTATTATTTTGTTTTAGCAAGTTCACCTGCCCAGATAACACTATGCTCCAAACAGTCTGCATCAGTTTACAGGTTCATTTACTTCTTTGAGTTGCATTCGTGCAAGCTCTTGCCTTTACTGCTAAACCATGTCCATGATAGTCCAATAGTAGCAAACCACAATAGCTTAGTCCGATAGGCCGTCGTGCCTAACGTCCGCTTGTCATATCTAACCCGAAAACGACGTACATCACTCTGTCAGTTCACGCACTCCTATTCACGGTTTACATCAAGTACCGCCCGATCTTCCAGGGGGTCTGCGAATATCAGTGATTTCTTGGGACCCTGGGTTTTGGCCTTAGTTCTTTCGAGGTAGTTGGACCAGGCTTTCTGGATGACGGTGGCAGCGTATATTTCTCGCTGCCGTTTGATCATCGAACTGACCGGGTGGTAGTTTTTCCTTTCGGGGCCTTTCTTAAGGTCGCCCAGTTCCCCCGCCGCGTCTCCAGTAGTTCCCAGAAACGCCTTGGCCAAGGCATCTAGTACGTCGACGCAATGAACCATGTCATCCTCGCAGATCGGGATATCAAGCGTGACGAGACGATAGAAGTTCGGCGCCGTAAGACGAAGCGGTTCCTCCAGAGCGTCAACGAACTCGCAAAGCTTCTCCAACGGGATGTACTGCGTCGCCTTCTCGTCGTACCTCTCCCACAGTTCGTAGTACATGTCGAAGTCATCCTGCGTCAGGCCGAGCTGAACGTCTTCCGTGGCCTGGCTGAAGTTTTCAAGGATGACGGCAATGTACATGTTGATGACGACGAGAAAGCTAATGACAAGGTACGTGACGAGATACATGACGCCCAGTCCGCTGTTACCGCAATCACCGGTAGGTCGTTCCTCGGACCAGGTCGCGTTACAGTCATCGTTCATGAGGCCGGCCAGAACGCCGTCCCAGCCGGCCGACGTGGAGATCTGGAAGAGAAGGATCATCGATCTGTGGAACGTCTCGAAGTTGAACATGTCGTCGATGCCTTCCGTGTGCTTGACGTGCATGAAGAAGGACATGCCGAAGATGGCGTAGATGAACATGACGAGGAATAGCAACAGACCGATGTTGAAGAGCGCTGGAAGGGACACGGCCAGCGAGAACAACAATGTCCGAATGCCCTTCGCCGACTTCACGAGACGCAGGATTCGACCTACGCGGAATACACGAACAACCCGCAGCAGAGTCGGAGAAACAAGGAGGTCTGCGATGAGCCCGGACATTGCCATGCCTACAGAAAAACAGTTCAAAGTCATCCTTCCGCAGGGAACCTCTTTGGTGCTGTAGAAGTTTGGATTTTACGATAATACTGTTGTAAATTAGCCTACTGTAGGATATTGTATTCACAGAAAAGACTGAATATTTCCTCAGTCACTCCTTGTTCCTCCATCATCGTTGCCACCTGCACTCCATCATCAGAAGAGACTGAATATTTCCTCAGTCACTTCTTGTTTTGCCACTGGAGGATGGGTTAAGGAACACAGAAAGCAGCTTTATTACTACGAAAAGGTCATTTGGGAACACTGCTGGAAAACTTGTGGGCGCTCCATATTCCTCGTTGTATACATGTTTCACACAAATAGACAAACTGACTGTTGGCCAACCGATCAGTCTTTCGGTGTGTCGGTCTGCCGGCGAGCGAGTCAATCAGTCAGTCGCTCACTCACTCGCTCACTCGCTCACTCTCTCGTTCACTCGCTCACTCGCTCACTCACTCACCTATTCACTCACTTGCTATACATTAATTCAGTAACTCAATCAGCCAAATATCACACAAAATATAAATAATTCAATATGATTTGTAAAGGAAAGAGACATTTAAACTCTAGTAGACACTTGAAGACACTTAGGAGCTGCCGTAGGCCCATCCAAGACACTCAGCATCTTCCCGATCCCTATCATTATTCTGTAATTTGTGCGTTATTGCCAGCAAAGCTTGATGTCAAGAATTAAACGAATATACATCATCATCATATTAGTACCTAGTATCGATATGACTACTACGCAGAAGTCGAAGATATTCCACGGCTGCTTGAAGTAGTGCCACCGGAGTCCAAGTATCTTCATGACGCACTCGACGCTGAAGATGACGATGAAGACCTGGTTGATGAAGTAGAGAACGGTCGTCTGCAACGGAGGTTGGTCTAAATGCTCCATCGCCATCGTCATCATGTTCAGCAGAATGACGATCATTATGGCGATGTCAAACTTCTGGTTCGTCGTCAGCTTGAAGAAGAAGAGCTGGCATTTAAACTATAAAGAAATACGAAAAAGTGATCTTTGTAAACACCACAAAGGTTTGGTTAGGTATGTTTCAGTTTCATAACCCACCGCAGCGTGACTTCGGCTCATCCCTCAACCAAATGCTTTCCATCAGGCTTATTCAATAAATTGTCCATGAGAGCTCCAACTTACAGGCGAGTAGATGTAAAATGACGGTTTGAAAACAGGGCCTCCAGCTGTCTTGGGACCGACGGACCCTTATAGCAGAACCCTTATAGCAGATCTGCTACAAAGGCCCATAGGCCTGATGGTCCTCTATAGGCCCTGAGAATCGATCTGTTACAAGGGTCCGTGGGTCCCAAGGCCCTCTGGAGGCCCTGTTTTCAAACCGTTATTTTACATCTACTCGTGCGCTTTATTATAACTTATAGGCCTACATATGCATCGTGAGAGTTATTTAGCGCTTTACATGTAAGGATACATAGATTATATAGAATGGGAATAGAGATTTTAAAAAAGGCCGATGCCTTAGCAATTTGCCGGAAATTCCGACAGAGTCAGTGCATAACTATGATGTTGTATGGTGCCTATATATATGTATGTTTTCAATGGACGGACCTTAGGCTTTGGAATCGGCTTCTGCGGTTGCTTGGAGCCCAGTTTCTTCATAGCGTTGTAGTATTTCTTCTGGTCTTCCGTCATAAACAGTTCCAGAGAACCGCCTGCTTAAAACCCAGACATAACGAATGGTCATTCATCCATCTTACAGTGAGTCAGTCAGTCAGTCAGTCAGTCAGTCAGTCAGTCAGTCAGTCAGTCAGTCAGTCAGTCAGTCAGTCAGTCAGTCAGTCAGTCAGTCAGTCAGACAGCAAGTCAATCAGTCATTTCTGATTCATCTACTATATAGTTTCCCACATCTGTGTGTCTATCGTAAGGTAAACGCTTGCTGATATATATATCTGGCAAGCCCTTACAGGCTCTTGGCCGACGTCCTTCCTTTGACAGGTCGGTCAGATAGACAGACAGACGCATTGATAGACAGCCACACAGCGGTTAGTAAGTCTCTCTTCCTCCCTCCCTCCCGCCCTAGCTCTGTTCCTCCCTCCTTCCGTCCGTGCCTCCCTCCCTCCCTCCCTCCTCCCTCCCCTCCCTCCCCCTCCCCTTCCTCCCTCCCTCCTCCCTTCCTTCCCTCCTTCCCTCCCTCCTCCATCCTTCCTTCCATCCTTCCTTCCATCCTTCCTTCCTTCCCTCCTTCCCTCCCTCCCTCCATCCCGGCTTCACTCCCTTATTATGGCACACGATCTGACGGCAGGTTGAGGGGGAGGAGGAGCAAAGAGGAGGCGAAGATTCATTAGCCTAAACAAAGATTGGTCACGTGCAATACAAGGCATATGCTGTATTGTTCGTAAATAGTAATTGATAATATCTTCTAACAGTCCACACGACGTCATAAAGCTGCAATATTGTTGGTAAATAGTCCTTAAAAATTTCGTTGTCCCATGAACGAAGAAAGTCCACAAGAGCGACGATTACGTTTAAATCGTGAGCGATGGCAATGATGGATGGCCCGATGAAGCCAAAAAAACTCTCGATCGTCGTCTGATCGTTATTCCAATAAACAATTTTTTCTCTAATCGATCCATTCATTTTCTTTTACAACCCGTCAACCCGTCATATGACGGGCAACTACTCTAGTTGTAATGTAATCATATATATTACATATTATATAATTATATATATATTACAGTTATTCACCGATATGGGCCCAGTGTACGTTAATTTGGCCCATAGAGGCCAATGCTCTGTAAAAACAAGTACATTTGTCCTACAGTATGACACTTAAACAATCGCAGGAGAAACTCGCGCTGATTGGAACCACGTAGGCCTACCTGACCACAGCTGCCTGACCGATTCTCGTTTTTTCATTGGCTGAGGAAACATGACGCATAGCTCTCCTCCAGAAATCCACAGAGAAAATTCAAAATCGCCGTGAAACTACTTCATGGAACTTATTATGAAGGTGAAACTAACTATACTCATGATCTACTAGTAGCAGCTAAAAAGATGAACGAAACTTATATTGACCAATATGTACAGTAATCAACACTTATCTTTTTCTTTTGCATGTTAAAGTTGTCGATGATAACTCCGATGAAGAGATTGAGGGTGAAGAACGAACCAAAGACGATGAAGAACACGAAATAAAGATACATGAAGACTCGACCTTCGTATTCCGGCTGTTGTCCAGGCTTATGTGGGCAACAATGTGCAACAAATATAAGGCAACAAGAAGAATATCCGGAAATCTCAATATATTACTCTTTAAGGTGTAATAAAGCAAGATTGATCCAATGGAGAGTGATAGAGAGGAAGAGAATAAGAGAGAGGGTAGAAGAGATGAAAGGCAAGAGGAGGAGAAGATGGCAGACTGACTAATTGACTGACTGACTGACCGACACAGAGACAACGCACACAGACACAAAAAGACACACGCACATAGAGACAAACAGACACCGTTGGATTGAAAGAGCTATATGCTGGCGATTGACTATTCACAAACAAATCATTGGTGGTTACGCGTCGAGTTCACAATGAGTTAAGAACTTACTTCTTTGCTGTCGATGGCATTGTTCATGATCGGAGTCCAGCCTTTAAACGTGGCCTGCAATAAAATCATCTTAATGCTGTAGTCGTATCCTTGTATGGCCAGTGCGCCTTTTTGCAACACTCACAGAGGTGAACTAACGCTTTGGTTTGTTTTCCTATGCAGATGCGGATAAATTACTTGGAGTTAATTAATGTGTGAAAATGGGATGTGTTGCGTAATGAAAAGGAAGTTTGGCTTTAACGGCAGTGTGTCAAATTTAGGGGGCGTACTCTCGTTAGCCCCTAAACCGACCAATGGCTCATGCACATTCACTTGATCCACACCAGAAAATGTTGAACCTATTCAATGCCAAACGTTTTTTGAATTACAGGATCGTAATTCTGATTCAACTGAATTTAAATTAACTTCCGTTTTGGGACAAACTTCTGGATTCAGTGAACTATGGGATTTCAACCTCGAATCTTCCCCCAAAAATTCACTTATTCACGTATTCGATTGATGTTTTGTGCAATGTTAAAGTCTTTTAGATTGAATTAGATTCTAAATTCACCACTTGGAAGAGCGCCAGATAAGCAGACAGAACGTTGTCGAAGTTGATTTTTGGGTTCGTCCAGGTGAGATTCAGGTACGACGCAAAGCAATCAGTCTCATTGGCAGCCACCTGGACGCTCACTCTAACGCCATCGGAGTCGACGCAGGACCTGAATCGACCGCCAAATAAATTCACTCCCATGATGCTGAAGACAAGCCAAAAGACAAGGCAAACGAGTAGGACGTTGAAGATGGCTGGTATTGCTTGGATCAATGCATTGACGACCACCTGTGAAACAAGCAAGGTTATCGTACTGTAAACTGTAAGTGGATATTCAACACCTGTTGCATCAATAATGCGCATTTTCATGTACATAGTCCAAGACAGGTTACAGAACGGAACCAGAGTAACCTACAGGTGGTTTCTGATTAAGGACAACATTTGATTAGCGTCGCCCTCCTACTTCATCCATACTCAGGTCTGGTAAGGCCAGAGTACGGCTGCGAGCCTGTGACGGAATTTAAATACTGCTGATAGTACTCAATATGGATTCCCAACAATTCATCGACATCTTATGGCATGAGAGGCCGTCGACATTGATAGGAAAATCTTTCGTACAGTTCTTACCGTTACGCAAAATTGTAATTAAGGACTCTAAGAGTAAATGGAGCCAGAGGCGCGTTTACGTATAGGCGCACTAGGCGCGCACCTATAGGGCCCCCAAATCTCGAAGGGCCCCAATCGAAATAAAATATTATTTTAAATTATAACAAAATAACATTTTGAATTCTGAATTGTTTTAAATGTAACCTGTTTTATATTTTTTACAGTTCAACGTTGTGGGTTTTTGCACATGATAGGCTAAACACCACCAGTCTCAGACTCTCACTCTACAAGTTCAGAAGGGCCCCAAAAATTTTTGCGCCTAGGAATTTTTCTGTAAACGCGCCTCTGAATGGAGCCGTGTGTAGTTCCTGTTTAATGACACTGTGTTGTAGCAAAGATGATCAGCCTTTCCCACCTCCTTGATTCACGCTTGAGACTGGCACTACCAGACAGTGGCGGAATTAAAGGGATTCAGTTAAGACTAGCGAAGGAACAATATGTTGGAACAGCACTGGAACAGGTGTGGAAGAGTCGCAGCATTCTTCTAGCAACAGTTTGTTATGTTGCCTGCGGACCTCTGCAAGGGGAAGGTTTAGGTGGTACTGTGTGTCACAGGTGGACTTGCACTTACTTGCACATGCCTGCGGATCCTTGTAGGGGATAGGTTAGAAGGTACCACCTGTAACAGGTGGATTTTCCTCTGCTTATATGGGTTGATGGGAACCATCTTTGCTTTTAAGTGATACAAAACAAGGAGAGAGGCTTCCTTAGAGGTGTGGTGCGCAGCCCGTGCGCTTGATCTTGTCGGAGGAAGTTCTTTCTGCTAGGCTACAGAAGACCGCCTCTTTTGCATAGTTTTATTAGACTGACATTCTGAAAGTCGTAATAGATGGTTTTCTAAGAAATGTGTTACAAAGACACGAGATCACCTGCTATGTTTCGTTATTTCATGAAGAAAAACACTGTGGCGTGCTGAGAGCCGTACATCAATATTGGGAGCAAAAAACTTAGTCTATGGGTGGTAGATTGTTAAATGCGCCCCTGTATATAGCAGCCTACTGCCTGAAGAGATGTACTAGCAAGAGAACTAATGAAATGTTAGCTAATGCTTGCCTTCATTCCTTCCCATCTTGAAACGGCTCTGAGAGGTCGTAAGGCACGCAGCGTTCTCAGCGCTCGAAAGGCTCCGATGTTGCCCATACCAGCGCCTTCAGCCCCAAGGCTGATCATCGATATCTAAGCAGTACACACTTTACTAGTAATCCTAATCGTAATCTCCAACTTTCTACACCGCCATTTGAACAGGGCACTAGCTTATTCACGAACGTTGTGTCGAGTCCAGAGTTTCAAGTTAAGCTCGAAGTCCGGTTTCCAGAGAGACCAGGGAGGGAGAAGGCAGAGGAGTTGCTAAGGCGAGTTTCGTTGAGGTCGAGAAAGATTGGAAGGCGGAGGATCAGATGAGTCAGAGTAGGAATGAAAGTAAACTGTAAAGAATGTATCTTTGGTAATAGATGCTACTGTTGCTCGCGTACCAATACAAGCGCATACACTGGTCTCAGGCAAAGTCAATGAGTCATGCTTCTTTCATACCTAAGAATATATAAGGCAAGGTAGCACCCAGGCAGCCAAAAGATGGCGTTAAACCAGTACTACGTAGTTGAAGCAGCAAATCTCTTTACACACCTTAAAATGAGTGCAACCGACGCTATATATTCTTCAACTGTCGACCGTTCATTACTAAAATATTTCTTAAAACTTTCGACTGTACATTACCAAAGCTTGGCGACTACCCTTAGTGCCTATATTTAGTACCAGTCCTAAACGTGGAAAAAGGAGGGGGCCAACGTCCCTGGCATCCGTAAGATGTCTTAAACACTGGAAACTACTACAACGTTAATTATCACATAATTATTCGACTGAAGTACACCATAGAAAGCAAGCCAATGATGTCATAGGCCCTACTAATTTTAGTTTATTGCTCACTCTTACATTTTTTTCTATTCATAGATGAATCATTGAAACTTACTCCAACGATGATGAAATCGAGCCAACACCAGGCGTCGGTGAAGTACTTCTTGAAGCCATAGGCTGTCTGTTTGACGATCATTTCAACGATGAAGACAACCGTAAACGCTCGATCCATGTACTTCAAAGTTATTTTAAGAGTCTTGCGACTCTCCAGATCAATGTCTTCGATTGCCTGCCACAAACATTTACTAACAAGCTAATACTGCTCTTTTGTCAGTGTTATTGCTAGTACCACTTTATCATTGTTATTGATATCATTGTTATCATTGTTATATTTGTACTGTTGTATCATTGATGTTATTATTGTCTTTATTATTGCTAGTGTTAGTATCATTGCATTATTATAGTTGTACGTCGTTTATCGATACTGTTACAACCACTACTTACCACCATCACTACTACCATCACTACAACTACCATTAAGCCTAGTTATTACAATTATTATTAGCCTATTATAAGTACAAATTATTAGGGCCTACTAAATTATTAATATTATTATTATTATCAGCAGCAGCATCGGCATCATTACCATAACCAGTTTCATCATCAGCATTGATGCCATTGTTATTTCTAATGTTACGATTAATTATCGTGTCGACCATCTTCGCGATGTTCATTTAGTTTTACTAGACCTAGCTTCAAGAGCACGCAGAAGGTCACGGTTACATATTGATCTCTCACCAGTGCAAGGCTGCTGGCGACAATCATCAGGATGACAAACGACTCGAAGAACTTGTGTTCGACGAGTTTATAGATCGAGCACCTCATCACCCAGAACAGTTTTCCGATGACGGTCGTTGCCATTCCGTCGCAGCACCCACATCGCTCCGCACATCCCTCCGGACAACACTTGTCCGGGTACTTGATGAAGATGACGTTCACTTCGTTGATTTCCGGAGCCTCGAGCGGTTTCATCTTGTCAATGCTTGCAGTCTCGTCCTGCGATAGGGATATGATGCTGTCCTCCGAGTTGAGAATAGATGGACTTCCGGGAATGCTGCTGCTCGTACTTGCGCTGCTCTCGCTGCTCTCCGTTGAACGGGATTTGGATAGCGATGTAGATTGGTTGGCGCTATAGTAGCTGTCACGAGACGAAATCTTGCTGAGTTTGCTTGTCGACACGTCATAACGCAAACCCATTTGATTGTAGCTGCATGTGTAGGAGTCCTTTCGAAACACAATGAAAAAATTGTTAAAATATTTAGATTGAAAAGCAGAAATATTAGCCGATTACTTCAGTTACCTCAGGGTAACCAACTGTGTTCGCCAGGGTTTAGTGCCTCTCAGTTGTGATGCAATGTTCTCCCTCCATCGCCTTCCGCAACACTTTCTTCCAGTTGACGAGGCTTAGCCAACCCAGACATTAGCAATTCTCCGGAGCTATTTTAATCCCGAGGGATCATAGGCCTATATGCTTACCCAATAAAAGAGCCTAAAATATAATAGTAGTAGAGGGCCTATTTACTTTGAAGTCCAGTGGTACGGAGCCTATTTATTCTTAAGCTCAGAGGTAGGGTTCTGTTTATTCTTAAGTCCAGAGGTAGGGAGTCCTATTTATTCATCAGTTCAGTAGACTTATAATTACCTTCGTTTGAGTTTCTGTGTTCGAATCTAAAATAGAAAATCCGAAATTTACATCACCAAAACTAAGTGCAAACTATTTCCAAATTGAAGATCGAATAATTTGACTATATTGAATCCAATCAATTTTCGCAGAACATTAATTGCAACTTTAAAGATTTTCAAGGAAGTCTTAAAGTGTTGTGCACCACAAGATCTCACTCAGTACATTTATTGAAAACTATTGAAGTGTTATGGTTGTGTGTGCGTTTATCGTGTTCACACGCCGGTGCGTCGACTCCGTCTATTCTCGCTAAATATTCCGTTCTACGTCGTTTAACTCAGTTGTAGATTTGATAGATTCTTGGACACAGTTTTCCTGGACCTTCCGTTGTACTTTTCAATGGAATATTCTACTTCGTCAAAGAGAAACTTTGATTTGTTTTTGTCTATTCTACGACAATCTACTCTCGAAGCCTTGGAATACACACGTTGCTGTGTGTACGTCGCTGTACGTCTACGTACGTCTACTAGTGCTAGACCGTGTCTACGCCTGTGTATGCCTCGTGCCTACTTCTAGGCCTATCGACTTTGATGGCTCGGACTACCTATTCATCTCAACAACTATGTTCAATCTGGTCGAACTGTTTTCGACCCTCACGATCTCTGCGCAAGATTCTGTTCGGGGCTCAGGTATGGTGCCCCGCCTGCTGCCGTTAAGATCGCCTTCCTCCCGTCAGCCATGCGATCGAGTCAGTGACGGCTTCGCCTACGCCTGGCTCGACTTCTTCGCCGTCATCGTCTTCGTCCTCCTCCTCATCGTCGGTCTCTCACGAGTCTTCTCCTAACCCTGCCGACTCCTCTCATCCTCCGCTCAGTCATTCGACAGGCCTACGAATCGCCTCCTGGAACGCTCAATCCTTGTCCGACAAGTTTGCTTTTGCTTCTCAATCCCTCCTCCAGGACCAACTTGATGTCCTCGCGGTCACTGAAAGTTGGCACCAGAGTTCAGACGACATACCGATCCTGAGAGCGACTCCTCCAGGCTACTCTTCCCGTGATCGCCCTCGACCGCCTCATCCTGATGGTCGTCCGGCTCGCGGTGGCGGTATCGTCGTCTTTTTCCGATCCGCTCTTCGGGTCACACAGGTTCCTCTCGATCCTTCGACATCTACGTTCGAAGCTCTCTGTCTCAGCATCGCCACTCCTCGCGGCCCAGTGACCGTCCTCACCGTATACAGACCTGGTTCTGCTCCTGCTACTGGTCAGTTTTTTGAAGAATTCTCCTCCGTTCTCGAGAATCTCATCACCCGCAATAGCCAACTCGTCATTCTTGGCGACTTCAATCTACACCTGGAAGACCCTGCCCTTTCCACCTCCTCCCGATTCCTCGAACTGCTTTCTCAGTTTGCCCTCCGTCAGCATGTGAGTGAGCCCACACATATCTTGGGCGGCTGGCTTGATCTCATCATCACCTCTGACGATGATCAGGTTGAGGATCTCCGGATCCTCCCACCGACGCTCTCCGACCACTCATTCATCCACTTCACCCTTCCTTCCGTTCATCTGCAACCAGTCTACTCCATTCGAATGCTGCGAGGTTGGAAATCCTTCGACTCTCTGGCCTTCAGCGTCGCCATCCGCAACTCACAACTCTCCGCGACATCTGCCTCTCTCGACGGTCTTACAGTTACCCAACTGTTTGATCTCTACACTTCAACCACGACGTCGCTCCTAGATGAGGTACTTCCGCGTCGTAGCGTCAAGAGCCGCATTCGTCCTCTGGCTTCCTGGTTTGACGCCGAATGCCATCAGATGCGACGCCGTGCCCGCTGTTTCGAGAGACGTTTTCGTCGATCCAAGGATCCCTGCGACCGGTTGGCCTGGGTCTCTCAACTACGTGCCCTCCATCGCCTTTTCCACCATAAGGAGGCTGCCTACTGGGAAAATCTAGTCTCTCGGAATGCCAAGAATCCGAAGCGTCTCTGGTCCTCCATCTCTGGTCTCCTTGGCCGATCATCTCGCTCCTCCGAGACTCCTGCCTTCTCCGCCAACGACTTTCTCGACATGCTTACTGCCAGGACCGACCGTCTTCGTGCTACCACCGCCGATGCTCCTCCTCCGACGTTCACCTCGACGACAGCTGTCTTCGATGGATTTCGACCTGTTACTGACTCTGTTCTTCGTTCAGTTTTTTCATCTGTGAATTTAAAATCATGTGAATTAGACCCACTTCCCCCTTTCATTGTTACCGATATTCTGGATGACCTTGCTCCGTTCTTTCTGTACCTCTTCAATAGGTCTCTCTCTGAGGGCTATATCCCGGCCTCACAAAAACGGGCTGTCGTCTTTCCCTCACTTAAAAAGCCAAATCTTGACACTAACCTCTGTCAGAACTATCGACCTATTTCTAACCTCTCTTTTCTTTCTAAAACCCTTGAACGGCTGGTTTCTATGCAGCTTCTTCCCTACTTGGAACAATCTGGACTTCTCCCACCTTTCCAATCTGGTTTTAGAGCTAATCACTCTACAGAAACTGCCCTCCTCTCCCTGCTATCAGAGATCTATTCTGCTGTTGATAAGTCTCAACTTACTCTTCTGGCTCTTTATGACGTTTCTTCAGCCTTTGACATGGTCGACCATGAAATCCTCCTCCAGCGCCTTGAGATTTCTTTTGGTCTAAAGGGCACTCCTCTCCTTTGGTTTCGGTCTTACCTGTCTGAACGCTCTCAACTGATCATCTCCGGTGATTCTAGAACTCGGTGGGTCTCGGTAAAACTTGGTGTTCCTCAGGGTTCGGTCCTTGGCCCGCTTCTCTTCATTCTCTATACAGCTGACATTCCTTCCCTACTCTCTAAACACGGGGCGGCTGGTCACCTTTTCGCTGATGATGTTCAGGCTTTTGTCCATGGGCCTCCATCTGCTCAACTGCTTCTCACTGGGTCCATTGAGGCTCTCTCTCAAGATCTTCATTGCTGGATGTCTTCAAACCGCCTTTCTCTAAACTCTTCCAAAACTCAATTCATCTGGTTTGGAACCCCTCAGCAACTCAAAAAGCTTGATTTCGTGCTCCTGTCTGATAGGTTTCCTCACTTCACTTTCTCGTCCAGTGTTCGTGACTTAGGTGTCACTCTGGACAGCGCGCTCACTTTTGCTGAGCACATTTCCAACCTCACCCGCTCCTCTTACTTCCACTTAAGGCGTCTCCGGGCTATTCGGCGGTCTGTCTCATCTTCGACCTTCACCTCAATTGTTCATGCATTCGTGTGCTCTCGGATTGACTACTGTAATTCTCTCCTTATTGGCCTTCCCAAGATCCGTCTTTCTCCTCTCCAGTCCGTACTCAATGCTGCTGCTAGACTCATTGCCCGCCTTCCTCGGTTCTCTCATATCTCCACCTTCATGGTTGAACACCTCCATTGGCTCCCTCTCTCTGCCCGTATACAATTCAAAGTGCTTATTCTTGTGCTTAAATCTCAGCTGGGTTTTGCTCCACAGTACTTACGTGATCTGTTTCAACGACCTCATTCTGCTGCTTCGCTGCGTCGTCTCCGATCTTTTGATCGTCTTGACCTCTTAGTTCCTCGTGTCAGGACAACTATGGCTCAGTCCAGGTCCTTTCCCTGCATAGGTCCCTCACTTTGGAACCGACTTCCTCCTTCTGTCCGCACCACCATTCTCTCTGGTAGCGTTGCTTCTTCCTTTTCTCACCTTAAATCCTGCTTTTTCTCTCGGGGTCTCGCGCACTGGGAGCGCCTCTGAATGGTATATACCGCGAGAGGCGCTTTATAAATGCCCATATACAATACAATACAATATATGACGTTGCAAATGAACAGAATTAATAGGCCTACTATACAACATTTACTGATCTGAGTCGAGGCGTTACTAAACTTATTTAAAACTGAGCAGATTCGATGATATACTTAATATATTGAAATCTGAGCAGGAATCGTTGCAGCAAAATACGTAGGTCCATATAGGCTACATGTACATACAAATCTCTATTATAGAGCAGCCAAAGAAGTGGAGTAAGCTTGGGCACGTAGCGAATCGCCGAATCCCGAATCGCCGAAATGGCATTACCGCCGAATCGCCGAAACTATTTTGTGAAGAAAACCCGTATCACCGAAAATGCTGTTCGTAGCGAATCGCCGAATCCCGAATCGCCGAAACTATTTTGTGGTGTGTTTTAACATGTATTAAAGTAGTATATAAGTGCATTATTTTTAAAATTCAATTCAGTTTTATTAGGCAACAAAATTTCAAACAAGTAAACATTAAAGACAGGCTAGTAAAAGGTGAATACATCTGGTTACACACGGCGATTGGGGTCCAAACTAGTTTTCGGCGAATCGGACGCTTGGTAGAAAACTGCTTTCGGCGATTCGGCGGATATTGCAGTTTAAGGGCTTTCGGCGATTCGGGATTCGGCGATTCGGGTAGACCCCGTAAGCTTATAGTCATAAGAAATTTAAATATATGGCCAGTTAAAAATCTACCTATTCACTACAGACGCACTAATATAGTGCGTGCACTAAACAGTCTCCCTCATGGAACGCGGAACCTGTGTAACCGATATGCTAGAAAAGATTCCATGGCGGAGACCATTTTGCGGCAAAGTAACGCGCTGGGTGCATTATAGAAACGATTGCGAGTACGAGCTGACCCGATGTAACGACCTTGGCCAAGTTGTTCGCGTAAACTTGTCTTGCGTCTCAGTATCAGCTTTACTTAGGGCGGGTACTAATTTTAAGTGAAATAATTTTTTTAGATTTCGTCAATTTGATGGTCACGTGCCGTAACAGCACACGTGTCTTAGTTACGTACCGTAGAGAGAGATGGGACAGTAGCCGACGTGGGACTTTAAGGCTCCTTTCACGTGGCGCATTGCTCCAGAGTTGAAATCTTCGTCGTATGATAACAAAAGAAACAGACAACAATAGACCTCCTTAAATAAGAGTCATAGGTTGAAAATGTTGCATAGGCTAAACCGAAAGGCTTAAGCTCAATATATGAACATAATACGATTCTATTAATTTAAAATATACAAACATATGTGGCTCTATTAATATATATATATATATAATATATATATATATATATATATATATTAATATATAGACACATGGTTCTATTGCTAAATAATATATTAATACATAATATATGGGGGATAGCGCATTGGATAACATCTGGCGTAGAGTGCGAGAGGTACAGAGATCGAGTCCCATAGGCGGACATGCTTTGTAGACTGCAATTTGCGTCGTGTATTTCAGGCTGTCTGTTCTGTTAGTAGTTAAGATTTATCGCATAACTTGTACATGTACAGCGCAGTGCGTTTGCAGGCGCTTAATTAAAGAATAAATATTATTATTATTATTATTATTATTATTATTATTATTATTATTATTATTATTATTATTATCGCTATCGTTGTCGTTATTATTATTATTATTATTATTATTATTATTATTATTATTATTATTATTATTATTATTATTATTATTATTATTATTACTAGAGTATTTGCCCGTCATATTATGACGTCATATTATAGGCCTATATGACTGTATCGTTGGTTAAAATGCTCTGATCGCCGTCGTCAAGAAGGCAGTACTGACGTCACAAACGGTTTCTGTTTCACAATAGAACAGAAACCGTTTGTGACGTAGCGCCCTCCGACAGACGGATACTATATGGATATTATATGTATAGATTATTATTATTATTATTATTATTATTATTATTATTATTATTATTATTATTATTATTATTATTATTATTATTATTATTATTATTATTATTATTATTATTATTATTATTATTATTATTATTATTATTATTATTATTATTATATGGTTCTGTTAGTCTGAACCAGATTCCAGACCACCATCTGACATAGGGACTTATAAAAAATTTAAGAACCCTGATGTTCAACCTGTACAATCATACGCTGCAAATAAGACGGCTCTTTATAGTGCAGCCCATTCATGTGATTCCTTCTGAGTTCTCTCTTTGCCATCTGCTGATGTCTCTATATATATTTCCTTAACTTTCGGTGATCAATGAATTGCTTCAGTCACAGTAAATCCAATATCGATGCGATTAAAACAATGAGCCAAGACCTGTTAGTTTACTGGATCCTTCAATGGAGAGGTCCCAACTGCACATTCTACGTTAAAACGCATATTCTCAGCATAGCCTCAGGCTCCTCTAGACTACTTATCACCCCACAGGCTTTCCACTCCAAATTTGAGTCTCTCCTCCTCAAGCACTCCTACCCTGATCCATCCAATTCTCCGCCTTCCAAACTTTCTCGTCTTCAACGAGTAGATCCTCCGCCTCCATCTCTCTCTTTCTGGCAACCCTATTGGGATTTTCCCTTGACATCTCTGGATAGCACGGGTCTTCCCTTAACATCTATGGCCAACCCCTAAAACACGACGCAACACTCGTGAATAAGTTGGTGCCCTTCGCTTAACTTTAGAGTAGCGCTTTAGAAATGTAGAGATTACGATTACGATTGCCCGTTCTATCTAAAAGAGTCTAATCGGGTCCATAATTTGTAGCCCAATTCAGTCCGTTAATCTAATTTAATCCGCTTAAAATCCATAAAAGAGAACTTATAAGTTAGGCCTACCTTCTATGGAATCGCGGAGTTCGAGGCTTGACTCAGACAAGGATCCTCGGCAGTTGCTCAGCGGAGGCGCCCTGTAATCGAATCGAATCCCCTTGTGGTTTTCATCGATGGGGACTGGGACACCTAAAGCGTACTCGGATGACCTGCCGAGACTGATACCGTTCTTGTCAAGGACTTCGTCCGAAGATCGATGAATCGTATAGACCAATTTAGACTTGATGTAGGCGACGAGGCGACTGATCCGATCGATCGCCTCCTGGAGTTTGTTCGGCTCCGAGTCCTCCTGCGAGTGCTTCAGACTCTCCGCTCCGAAGGAACTCAGCAGCAAGGCGAGGAATAGATTGAGCACCTGCGGTCAACGTACAACGCACAGCAATTGATCTGAGCTCATCTGTTCTTGTCCAGTCAAATCATCAATGATTGAACTCTAATGTAGTTTAATTAGATGCAATGTAATTTAGTCTAATGGCTTTAAAATAACCGTTTTCATGATTTTATCTGATCTGCGGCGTGCTGCTCTCCGGAGCGTTGCCAATCGTCCCTATTCTGAGTTCGTCTCCAAAGTACTGTGGATTCATGTCATCTTCCACCATATAGACAGCATTGTGACCTATACGTATGCATGAATGCATGCATTCACATCAGGGGCGGATCCAGGGGGGCCAATCCGGCCATGGCCCCCCATTTGAAATTTTTATTTATTTACACAGGCGTTTTATGATGTTTACACAGGCGTGGCCACCCCCCCACCCCCCCCGTAGGCGTGGATGAGTAAAATGTACACAGGATGTGGGTCCCGTAGATGTTGACTGAAGACATTAAAAAGGTTAATGACTAAAAAAAGGTCATCAACTTTTTTTGGGAGATGAATAAGAAAAGTTTTTCGGTGGTCGGTAGGTAAAATGATTCCTCTCCCAAAAGAAGATGGTTGGTATGTAAAATTTTTTGCCCCCCCCTCCTGATAGACCTTCTGGATCCGCCCCTGATTCACATTCATGTATGCGCAGTCTGTGTCTTCGTTCTTTCGTTCGTTCGCTCACTTGTTCGTTCGTTCACGCATTCATTCATGTATTAATACATGCACGCATTCATGCATATACACATGCATACATACATATATATATATATACATACTCATATGCATACATACAAAGTTTACAGATAGACCTAGAATACACACATAAGCTTGTGCTATATAATCGTAGCATGGTCGTACCACGAGATTCCCGATGATCATAGTAAGGAGGAAAAACGGGACGCAGTGGAAACCGGAGCAGTGGATGCAGTCCCACATGGATTCGATCCACTCTCCGCAAAGGACGCGGAAGACGATCATGAACGAGTGGAGGAAGTCGCAGAAGTTCCATCTCAACGGAGCTCCGTTGAACTTGGATGGGACGTAGTTGCTGCCGAACAGCTGCATCCCCATCACGGCGAAGATGAAGATGATGATTGCGAGGACGAGACAGAGGTTGCCGAGTGCACCCATCGTCCGTCCTATGATTCCGATCAACAGGTTCAACGTCGGCCAAGACTTGGCCAATTTAAACACACGCAGCTATAAATCAAAAACAGAAGATCATCGTAATCGTAAACTCCAAATTTCTAAAGCGCTACTCTAAAGCTACACAGGGCACCAGCTTATTCACGAGAGCTGCGTTCTGTTAGAGGGGTTGTCCAAACATGGTCAAGAGAAGATCCGAATCCGGTTCCAAGAGAGACTAGAGAGAGGTGGTAGAGGAGCTGCTAGCTAAGGTGTGTTTCGTTGAGGACGAGAAAGCTTGGAAGGCCGAGGTTTGGAAGGATTCAAGAGGTGGACTTCAATTTGGAGTGGAAATCCTGTGTGGTGACAAGTAGAGCATCCTGAGGCAGATGGCGATGGGTGAGCGGTGGTATTGGTTGGGGAACTGAGAATATGTGGAATTCATAAATAAGATCTTTCCAGAGTCGAGGTGCAGTGTGGCACCTCGGTCGATCACTTCCTTTTGGGCTTCCGGAGTCTACACTGGCCCAGCTTTCTATAAGCACTTGAAAACCGTTCTTTTCCGCCGCTTTTGGGCTGGAAGCGCCTTTTAGTAGTTGTCTTGGAGAGGCGCTACATAAATGCCCTAAATGAATTAACGAAACGACGACTACGAATTTTGCATACTGATGATGATGATGATGACGACGGTGATGACGAATGTGATGATTATTATGTTGAACATCACCATCATCATTGTGCGCAGCAGTTGGTACTGCTGCTGATAATGACGATGGTAATCATTGCATTGTGATGGCGAGCATGGGGGTGGTGGTGACGGCGGTGGCAATGATGATGACGATAAAGTCGTTTGTCGTGAGATATTTCGGATGAATTGTTCTCTTTCTTAACCCCTGCACCTGGCACTTGTTAACTCACCTTACCGCAAGATTAAAGCAGATGAGTTTTGACATGATATACCTACCAGTCGAAAGGATCTGAGGATGGACAGTCCTTTGACGTTTGCCAGACCGAGTTCGACAAGGCTTAGGATGACGATAACAACGTCGAAACAGCTCCACTTGTCCTGCAAGTACCTGTAGAGACCTAAGGCCATGATCTTCAACACAGCCTCCGTCGTAAATATGGCCGTAAACACCTGGAAACGTCATGGTTACAAAAGGTAACCGTAATGAATGAATGAATGAATGAAACGCATTTTACTAATTAATTTACAGATTCTGTAAAAGACAAAAATCACAAAGGGCGAACATAGGCCTGCTGTTATACGTAGGGCAATCTAAAACCGGTCGATCAGCTTGGAGAGTGCACGGTGCACTCATATTGACATTATAACATACGGCAGCGAGGGACCAGATGATCTCCACGGGTGGCTGAACGAAGCGGCCGGTGACTTGACTGAGTCAATACCGGCACAAAGAGCTCTCTTGTATGTATTGTGCTTACATTACCTTACATTATCTTCCATAAACATTGTTATTACATTTGCAATACATTACATACACCTTGTTTATTCTTTAAAGTACGTATTCATTTATTTTTGCAAGAACGCCAACGCCTGTTAAGGCAACAGACAGATTCTTGAAATGAAAGAAGCATTGCCTCACCTTATCTCGCCTTCTCTTCAGTTGTGCACATTTGACAGTGCATCCACCCGTTGCCAAGAATTACTGAATCTAGACGAAACGGATTAAGAGTCCATTGTGCTTACATAGTTTCCAACCGTCAGAGTGCGTATCATCTGATCGCTCATTCCTGCGTGGTCCATAGCCATGAACAGGGTATTGATGACGATACACAGCGTTATGAACAGGTCTATGAAGGCATCCATTACGAACAGCTCAACGAGACGTGCGAACTTGTACCAGCCGGGATAGCACTCCCAGCCGAACAGTAGCGTCATGCACTTATCCTTCATCCAGCTGGCTTTACTCCGTCCTTCTTCAACATCCATAAACCCTAAATAAACAGAATCGTCGACATAACAAAACTCAATACTCCGGTACAGAAAGTAAATTCTCCTGCGCCTCGCGATGTACTGGGTTTGAAAACAAATACACCGTGAGTTAGGAAAATGTGTTTCAAGTGCTAGCTACTGGATGGAGCAAGTAACTGAAGGAAAGAAACAGGAAAAAGTGCAAAACACGAGACGTGCAAACATTCAAAAATACATACGACATACATGTATATGCACAGGCGCAACGATATTTTATAGTAGGCAACTGCAGTAATGCAAGCGCTACCCGTGGTAGTCATAGACTATCAAACCACGGATAGGTTTTGCGTGTTGGATCTATGCCATGAAGTACGAAAAATTCAGCTTATTCATTGAAGCTCAAACGAATGAAGTTAAGCATGGCGCTAGCTTTAAGTTCGGAATCGCGAGTCTCAAGAGAATCTGGCGAACGCGAACGCTGGACGTGATTATGTAACGTGAGGCCACAGAACAATGTGCGAACCATAGGACTATGTGAGGACCATGTAAAGACCATAGAACAATGTGACGACCATAGGGCTATGTGAGGACCATGTAAAGACCACCGAACAATGTGAGGACCATAGGACTATGTGATGACTATACGACTCTTATACGAGCATGTGAATAACACAAGACCATGTGAGGCCACAGGACTATGTGAGGACCATAAGTAACACGTAAGGACCATAGGACCACGTGTGGGTCATAGAACCATGTAAGGACCACAAGACAGTGCGACGACCATAGAACCACGTGGGGACCATAGGAACGGATGCGATGAATAAGAAATGAGTCTTTGAGGACGAAATCTCTAAGTTCTCTTGCAAACCCTTTACGTCATCGATGGTTGCGCCTGTGCAAAATGAAGTCTGCAGAGAATGATTATAAGAAGCCGAAGAAAGATTAATATAAAGATAGAGAATGAGGTGAAGAAAAGGCAGTTCCACTCTTTAGATCGTTACGTTTTCATTTTTCCTTTCTATCCCCAAAAAAGATCTTCTGAGCGTTCACACGGCGCCCCAATTCTGCGCTGTTTCCATTAGGACCTGCCTTGATTTCACGCACACAACCTTACCACTACCGTCGACTTCAAAACAGCTCTGTTTTCAACCCACTTTCGCTAAGATAAAGAACACCATCTTTCGTTAGTCAAAGCCGGTTGCAGAAGCTGGTTGAGATGAAAGTAATATTAAAGCGAATAGGAAGCGGGCCAATCGACTGTCATTTTCTACTGTTACAATCCTCCACTATGTAATGTAGGCCTAATGAATAATGAAGTCCATTCAGGATGTTCACTGTGATCCCTTGAATCAGGGATGGTTCTTACAGCGAGTTTCCCACAACGAATAGCGTATCATGTTATAAGCTTCCAGGTTCCTCGCATCATGAAATATTCATTGAGGATTCCAGTTTAGTTTAAGGTATAGGCATTGGATATTAGCATTGTTAACTACTACGCATCATTTTCATGAGCAAATCAGCAAAGCATATAAGCTCAACAAATCATTATCAATCAGTCAGTCAATCTTTATTCATAATGATAACAACAGTGAGATTACAATAAGGTACAGGGGGCCCTACAGAGATCAACGATCCTGCCAACTGGGGACTCCTGATACACTGAGTAACTAAATTACTATAACGGACAGACGTTAGAGTAATGAAGTCTTCAAATGGAGGACAACCTTAATATAGAAACTACCGCACATAGCTAAATTCGAATGACATTTATGATATATCGTTGACCCAGCATTTGGGAAAGTATAAGAACGTATTTTTATTTATGATCAATAACATTATCCAAAAGTGATATTAATAAGCAAAAATATTTTTGTCGATTTGCACAATATGTTCACTTTAACTGCTGTGAAACTAAATGGCTCATCGAAGTGAAACATTGAAGTATATATACCAAGTACCTGGTATTTCAAATAGTTTACCGGTGAGCCGAGTTGCAATAAACTAATATCTAATGTAATAGACTAATAGTGTTTCTAACTATCTAGTTGGCAATTTCAACGCTTATCGCATTCGTGAAAAAACTTCGGAAAACTGCTACCTTAATTCTACTGATTCAATGGAATTCAAGAAAATTAATGAATTTTAGATAGATCAACTATATCGGAGTTTTAAAATACATCTCCATTTATCTTAGGTCTTACAGTGATCATCACCACCACCACCATCACTGCCACTACCACCACCACCACCACTGCCACTACAACCACCACCGCTTCCACCACCACCACCAATACCACTGCCACCACCACCACCACTGTCACCACCACCACTACTGCCACTCCCACTGTCACAACCACCACCACCACAACCACTGCCACTACCACACTATTACAACTACCACTACCACTGCCACTACCACCACCACTGTCACCACCACTACTGCACCACCACCACTACTGCCAGTATACCACTGTCACAACCACCACCGCTGCCACTACCACTACCACCACCAACGTTGCCACTGCCAATACCACGGCCCCCATCATCAGCAGTTACAGCTGCAGCATAAAAAAAGTAGTCATAAATAATTCAATCGCATTGTATAACAATGTAATAGATCAGCATCACAGCAATAAGGTCTCTTCACAGTTAGAAATCGATAAGGATTTATAGACAAACAGACAGACAGACAGAATTACGGACAGAAGGACATAGATAAGCACATGTAGGCAGCCTACCTGAAAGCTGGCGACTTTTACTTCTGCTTGAGGCATAAGTGAACAGGTCTTTTAGGACGAGAACATCTGAAAAGTTTAAGATTTCAGAAAGAGAACGCGAAAATATAGACATCAAAGACTAAAACCTTCTACAGCATCACTTTAATAATATTTAATACCAACCTTTTTTATTCCGGAAATATTGTTTCTATTTAGAATAGAATAATAACAATTTTGTGCGTTGATCAAATCTAACCTTGCAGCGCTTGGTGAAATACTTAAAATGCGTTAAAAAATTATCTTTATAAATAACTTCTGTAGCGCCGTTTTCATTATGTACAGGGAATCAAGAGATGTAATAGAACATCAGTTGACCACAAAATGGCTTCCTACATAATTCAGAGTAGCACTAGAAAGCCTAATCTCCACCAGACAATGACGGGTTTAAAAGCAAATCCGCCAAAATGAGACAAAAGCTTCAAGCGAATCGCAGCATTAGTTGAATCTGGACGATGCATCAGAGACGAATTTAGAGATGTCACCGAAAGCATCAGCAGCAGCAGCCGAGCTGTCCCTCCTTCCTCCGAAGGATGCTGAGCGGCTACACACGTCATTCATCACCGCATCCCGGCTCAGACTCAGCAGCCGAGACGACATCAGCCGAAACAGAGAAGTAAGGCGTTAACAGGATTTAGAGGTAGACTTGCCGTGCATGTCGACCACCGTGGAGCTTGGCGTCGTACAGATAAAAGGATTATCGGGAAACATCTTCATCTTCACCGTGTCCCATTCCGTTACCACGGTACCAGCCGCAGCAACCGCGTCCTGAGGTAAAAGAACAAAGCATCAATCAGGACAAGCAGTGGCCTAGATTCTGTGCATCAATGTAAAACCTATGCATGGTCTTTGATCCTATGCACAGACCATATACATTGGCCTATATCCTATGCATTGACCCAGACCTCATGCATAGGCCCACATCCTATGCATAAGCCTAACCACTAAATAGGCCTACATCCATGTATAGGTTTAAACCCTATGCAAAGCCAAGAGCCTATTCATAGGTCTACATCCTATGCATAGTCTGGAACATATGCAAAGGTCTACATCTATTCACAAGCCTACATCCTACACATAGCATGGACCTATATAGTATATACCCTAGGCCTCGACCCTAGGCGTAGACTGTATTCATGGGCCTACATCCTGAGCATAGCCTGAACCAAGCGCATATTCCTAGACCCTATTCATATATGCCTACATCTTATGCATAGCATGAACCATGTGCATATACCTAGACCTCTTCAATTGTTTAAATCCTATGCATAGCATGGACCCTATGCATAGGCTTGACTCCTACATAAGCCTAGATAATATATGTATTGGCCCACATATCAAAATAACAGGAAAAAACACCAATTAAGGACAAATCAACAAAAACAGAAACAGCCAGTGTTGACTACAAATAAAACAAAAATCACAGATAAACAACAACAAACAAATCTAAATAGGAATAAAATTACATAAACAGAATAGATTTGAAAATAAACTCCGCCACTGCCCGTACACTAGTAGTGCCAGTTCCAAACCTGGATAAAGGAGGAAGGCGACGAAAATCATCATTGTAGCGTCCTTACTCTTTAAGCAGCAACTAACCAACCACTATGAATGAATCAGCGAACAGAAATGAACACCAAAAAACAAAACAATAAGCAAAACAACAAACAAGACAATGAACAAAACAACAAAGCAATAAACAAGACAATAAACAAAACAAAGCCATCCGCAGCTTCTTCATAGTCATGACGCATAATTTCCAGATCGGAGTCTTGGACATAGAGTCTCGCCAAACGATGCGTAACCAACCGGAAGTAGGAGAATGCGGTTGAAACAACTGTTTGATTCGCTTGATTGACATTCTGGAAATTGACCGGATTTGCGCTTCGAAATGCACGCACCGTCTGATCAGACGTAGCTCTTCGATCGCTTTTGTGATGTCCGATGATTGGCTCATATTTAAAGCGACGTGATACTCATTCATTCATTCAAACTATTTATATAGCGCCTTCAAAGGATTACTACTCAGAGGCTCTCCCACCCTAACCCCGGCGGAAAAAAGCAGTTTTCAAGTCTGTAATGTTTAGTGATACTCGGTTATACTAGGATATATAAATATATAATAGGAAACAGAAATACGTAATAGGATATAGAAATACATAATAGGATACAGAAATACGTAATAGGATATAGAAATACATAATAGGATATAGAGATCATAAGTCTAAGCTAAAGTCGATGTTAACAACATGGCAGCCATAAGATCAATCAATCAATCAATCTAAACTTGATATAGCGCCCCTTCAAGATACCTACTCAGAGGCGCTAAGATGCCATTAGGGACTTGGTACCATTATTCTGCGTGCATCTTCAACTGCTACGTATCATCTCGCCAAAAGCCATGTCTCGGAATGTCAGTGCTAGGCGTTGAAACAGTTTGCTAATTCTTACTATTCCTTTTGTTTCAGTTTGATTTTTTATCATACTAATACCTGAACTATAAGGAGGAGAAAAATAACTGCGGGGCAAGAAAGCTAACATCCTGTTACCCTTCCATTTCATAGTCTTTAAACGCGACTTTCAATCAATCAATCCGTTTATTAGAACACAACAACCAAAACACTTGCAAAACCTTAGTTACAGGCAGGTAAATTAACAGGTTGAGTGTCGTAAAAGCAGACCCCAAAGGGACAAGTTCCGCTATCTGGGGCAACCAAGAGGGCTTCTGTGGGGTATATAGAAGCGCTATATAAATCGTCCAGATAACTAATTAGCTAAGATTGTCGTCATAAAATTCCTCTGAAACAAAACCTTCGTCAAATGACTTACGCTAGCATCGAAGGCGTTGATGGTGACGTCATCCGGCGGTGGTTTGACCTTGACCGTGTTCCAGTGAAAGTGCGTCGGTTCGCACCTCTTCTCCCTTGTCCTTGACGAACTGAACGGCCGCGGAAGCAACTGATTAAACGTGCTCAAGGTCACGTCCCTCGGTGGTGGCGGCGACTGCGAGGTACATCCAGCCGTGTCCTTCAGCGACTTCCGGAAGACAACCGGGACGCCGTCTACCGTCGAGCCGACATTGTTCTGTCGCCGACCGTCATTCACAACGGATATGACGCGACAGGTACCAACCGGAAGCAGGTTGACGGCGTTCCGGAAGTTGCATAGTTCGGTTGACGTTGGTGTCGACGTGAGTGAGTCGTCGGCGTAGGGTAGAAGGAGATTGTCGAGGCAGGGGGTCGTCACGACCGTCCGACAGTCGGCCACTCGAGCGGAGACGAAGTACCATCGACGCCCGCAGACTCCACCGTTGGCTATCGGATCCCGTCGGCCACTCGTTGGGGAAACTGGGAGACTGGAACTCGTCTGTCCAGAACGAAACAATCGATGCTTACCTCAAGTATCATGGAAAGTATACTTGGTATAACATGTACTAAAGCCTTTCAAGACACATGATATGATGCCTTCCATTGTTTCATCAAAATAGCGCTTTGGCCTACATGTTAAAAGGTAACATGTAGGCCAAACATTCCTTGATATATACATAAATGGATAAAATTGTGTCTGGATTATGGAATTGTCTTAAATATAATGGCGATAAACAGCTTGTCTTACGGACAACTGTTCTCAGGCAAATCTACTCTCACCTGCACTTTAGATTATTGTAATCGATAACACAGATTAGCTACAGATATTGCAGAGAAGCTAGACTATTGGCTAATCGATAAATCATTATTAATATACATTTATTAAGCGCCACTATCTAATCACCGAGCCTCAATCACTGGCGCTAAGCAACTGCAAGTGAAGGGCTCGCTCAAGGTCGCCTATACATAGTATGCAGTAACCGCCTCAGTGAGGCTCGAACCGTTACTCTCCGAGCTACAAAGCGAGCGCTTTAACCAATCGGATACCGTATATCGCACAACGGAAACCATGTCCCACAGTGTGTCTAATCTAGGAGCAACAGCAATATAGCGAATCTAGCGGACCATCACTGTAGCTATTTATTGGAACCCGGATGTTGCCCTTGCTGTTAGGTTTACTCTACAGTGTAATAACTGAATAGTACGGCACATGGTGCGTGTGGCGACATGAAGAACGGTAGCTCTTATTATATGCATTTGCGTCATATATAGATGGAATTTCATTTGCATGATCAAATATAAACTAAACGCGTCCTTCTACTGCTTTGTGTGTTTGATGGTCAATAGAAGAATCTAATCTAATCTTATCTGATCTAATCTAATCATTCCTATAGCGCCATTCGTGTTACGCATGAGGTATAAGTCATTGGTCGCTTTGAATAAGTCTTTATTGTTTACCGTCTCTTCGTTGTTTAGTCGTACTAATTCCCGTGTTGGGGCTAACAGGACTAGAACTACGTGAACTGAACAAACTCAGGTTCATTCGCAGCAGGAAAATTCTGTTCGTTCAATGCTGCGAACGAAATTCCATTAACATTAGGTGATGTACTGGTCTTAGATCGGCGGTTTTCAAATGGTGTCGCTAAGTGGAACACGAAAAAAACTATTTCCAAAATTCCAAAACATTACATTCTTTAAATTATATATTAATTTTTAAATTTGTCTACCTACGGTCCTACACTAATTGCAAGGGAACTTCGCGCTCGCTTGGTGCTTTTATCTGACCTTTGCTGGTGGTATGCCAACATTCGATTGTTTACCTGGTGATACAATAGAATAAAGTTTGAAAACTTAGATTAGACTGTCTTAGATTTAGCATAAAGAAAATGACAAATTCTGTGTTTCTTCTCTTTAGTCTTAGACTAAAGATAAAGTAGATGACAAGTTATAAGTACCATGTTATACTGTTATTTGCTAAATAATAGCCTAAATTCAAACTTCATTTTGATGTGATGTCATCTGTAACATGATCTCCATCAAAGATAAAGAGAGTTGAGGTGATGTATATACTTTTTGTCCTCTGCTGTTGATGAGGCTGAGCCGTCGAGCTCCATAAGCCAGGCATTCAGACTTGATGCTGATGCACTCCTTGTCTTTTGTCGCAGCTGAGGACAACTGAGGGCTAAGGATCATACTTGCATCAGCGCTCATACTCGACACGTCACCGGATGAGCTTCTCTTACCGGCAACGGATGCCGTGGTTGCTGCTGCTGCCTCCTCCATCGCCTGCAGCCGAGCTTCTTGCGCCTGAAACCACCGGCAGTGTCGTGTGTCATAGTCACTTCCGATGCGTGATTATTATGGCTAATGAGCGACTTCTGTTGCGCCGGTGTCTAATGCATAATATGACGACCGATGGTTGAGGATCACTGAATAGGAATGAGTAGCTTAATACATTTTTCTGATCCATTTAAGATGAGGTAAGGCAATGTAATGTAAAGCAATGTTGTGTAAGTGAAGGCAAGGTAAAGTAAGGTAAATTGGGCACGGGAAGGTAAGGTAAATGGAATAGGAGAAGGTAAGGTAAATTGGGTACGGAAAGGTAAGGTAAATTTGGAAAGGAAGGGCAAGGTAAATGGGTAAGGTAAGGTAAATGGAGTGATGGAAGGTAAGGTAAATGGGTAAGGTAAGGTAAATGGGGTGACCGAAGGTAAGGTAAATGGGGTGCGAGAAGGTAAGGCACGGTTAATGGGGTAAGGAAAGGTAAGGTAAATGGGGTAAGAGAAGGTAATATAAGGTAAAGCAATGCAAATGGGGTAAGGTAAGGTATTGTAATGAAATTTAAGGAAAGGTAAGAAAACTTGAGGTAAGGTAAGCTAAAGTAAGCTAATGCAACGAGATATATAAAGTACTGCGATGTATGGTAAGATAATGTAAGTTCGCTAAATAAATAAATAAAATAATAAAATATTCATATGAGGTGGGAACCCGTTATAATATAAATTCATGCCAGACAATGTATGTGAATGCTATGACCGCAACAGTGTCTGCAGTGTTCAGTCATGACAGCTAAGGACGAGAGGTAGGTTAGGTGATAGAGAGGTGGAGTGATAGAGAGGTATATGGTGGTAAGAGGTATGGTGATTGAGAGGTAGGGTGAGAGATGTAGAGTGATAGAGAGGTAAGGTAGTAACAATAAATAACTCTAAATAAATCTAAAGTAGGGTGATAGAGAGGTAGGGTGAAAGAGAGGTAAGGTATAGAGAGGCAGTGTGATAGAGAGGTAAGGTGAAAAGGAGGGCGGGTGATAGAGAGGTGGGGTAATAAATAGATAGGTTGATAGACAGGGTGATCGATGGATAGCATAGTTCGAGAATTCGCATTTAACGAATTTTAAGAATTTTAAAAATTCACGAATTTTAACGAATTTTAAAACTGCAGTTTTAATATTCGTAAAAATTCGTAAAATAATAAAATAATAGAATTCTTTGCCATGGCAACGAATTTTATTATTTGTTTACTTTTTAACTTTTAAGCAAGTAAATGTCAATGTCATAGGCAATCAATAATTCAGCCGTAAACGATAGCTGACTAGCAACACAATAGTAGGCCTACTGATATTCAGTTACTGCTCTGCTTGGAGTCTTAGATTTCTATCATGTGAGTGTCAGTCAGCAGAACGAAAAGCCACCAGTGCCCTATAGCTCCAGTGTGACCAATCAGTCACTAACACAGCTTGCAACCAAACATGGTTAAAAACGGTTGGCAACGTTCACCGAGCCGTGTCTTCTACTTCATCGTCCTCTGATTCTGAGTCAAGAACAGCCTACTGCTCCCACTCGACTCTGGTTTCTGTATTTTCGCCATGCAAATGCTCCCGAGTTCCGGCAGAACAACCAACAAATTCCTTGTCACAAAAACAGCACTGTATTTTGGATTACCCTTTCCTTGTCCTCCAAAATTACTCAATACTTCCACTCTGGTCCATATTCTTTCATCTTTAAAAAATTGGATTTTAACTAAATTAACTCGTTACATAATAAACTTTTATATTGAATTTTACATTAAATTCTAAGCAGAAGCTTAACACAACAAATCATGACGTCATCACATTTGTTGTTGTTGTTGCTTACGCTATTTTTCCAAAATCCACTGTCAATGTAAAAAAAAGGCCCGACAATGGCCCAACGAATTTTTACGAATTTTTACGAATTTTAAAATAGACCAAAAATTCGCGAATTTTAACGAATTTTAAAGCCGAAAGTCACGAATTCTCGAACTATGATGGATAGGGTGACAGATGGATAGGTTGATAGATAGGGTGACAGATTAAAAAATCAAATCAAATCAAAAACTCTTTGTTGCATCCAGACAACGTTATGTACATAATGTCAATCACCAAAAGCTATAGTAGTTCCTCCACGTTCCTGGAGGCAAAGGTGTCCCCTAAGGGATGGTAGTCCCGCTGAGGGGGGACACCTAACTAGTCCATTATTCCTAGATATAAGACTGTCGTGCTATCAGATATATCCTGTTGTTGATATAACCACAGGAGAGAGGTAAGATTGATATTAAGAAAAGAAGAATAAATCTTATTTAATCTTAACTATGCTACTTAACTAGTATACTAAGATAGGCCCATGTGCGATCGTGTGTGCCTAACTTAACTAGTGGCGATTGATAGGTTGATAGATTGATAGGTTGATAGATTGATAGGTTGATAGATTGATAGGTTGATAGATTGATAGGTTGATAGATTGATATGTTGATAGAAGCACCTGTTGTTCCTCTTCCTCTGCCTCCTCCTTGTCCTGTTTCTGACAGTCGTCGTAAGACATTGCAACAATGGCCAGTATCAGGTTGACCAGGTAGAATGACCCCATGAAGATGACCACTATGAAGAAAAGCATGTGCACTGGACCGTTGGCTCGGATTACCTAACAAGAACAATAGATTTCATTTACTGTTTTACAAGCGTAAAGTAATGACTTACTGATCACATCGCAAGGTAATACACTCAATTATCACATGACTATCAAGTCTGTCACGAAGCTGATTATGATTATGGATATGATTATGATTATGGATGCGATTATGTTGAAAAAAGAAAGAAAGTTCAAGGAAACTGGAAACAGACGCTAAGCAAGACGGACAAAACAGTAAACAGGAATTCAATGAGCTTACACAACAGGACTGTAAATTCTTAAAGAAAATCTGTAAATTTATAAAAAAAAAGTCTGTAAATCTCTACAGAAAATCAATAAGCTTACACAACAACGCTGTAAATGTTTACAAAAATCTGTAAATTAACAGATAATGCCTGTAAATGTTTTACAGAAAATATGTAAACCTACAGGAAAACTACTGGCAATATTGTTCCCTGTAGTTTTTGAGTAAATTTACTGAATGTTGTTTGCAGTGCAGAAGAAGTGTATCAGTAGAAGTGTGTTTAAGAAGAAGTGTTTAAGTAGAATGACGTAGACTTATACTTCCGGAGAAGCGCTGTGTGAACCTCGGCTGCAATTGCAAAGTGCACAGTAAAGGCAGAGAACGTACAAAGAACTTTCAAAAGGAGGCGTTATGATAACGACGGCGCTATAGAAGTCATTAGATTAGATAAACAATGAGAGGTGAGAATAATGGGAGGAACGTGAAAAAGTGGCGAACTCTTTTTGCCAAGAGACAAGTGCCTGATCTAATGACTCATAAAGCCCTTCCGATAATGGTGATCAGGAAGTCAGAATGCACAACGCACTACGCCAACGACAGCTTTACTAAAGATATTATTTCTCAGCTGAACGCGCAGAGTGAAACGTTTGTAACGCAATATCGCCGGCAATTTATACTATAACGCTACATATATATATATATATAGCATTTATATTATCGCGCCATATATATATATATATATATATATATATATATATATATATATATATTAAGTGCCATATATATATATATAAATATATATATATTTAGGCATATAAATACTATGACCCGATATTTATGAATGTGTGTATGTATGTATGTGTGTATGCATGTATGTATGCATGTATGTATGCATGTATGTATGTATGTATGTATGTATGTATGTAAGTATGTATGTATGTATGTATGTATGTATGTATGTATGTATGTATGTATGTATGTATGTATGTATGTATGTATGTACTATGTATGTATGTATGTATGTATGTATGTATGTATGTATGTATGTATGTGTATTGTGTATGTATGTATGTATGTATGTGTATTGTGTATGTATGTATGTATGTATGTATGTATGTATGTATGTATGTATGTATGTATGTATGTATGTACTATGTATGTATGTATGTATGTATGTATGTATGTATGTATGTGTATTGTGTATGTATGTATGCATGTATATGCCTGACATTTATACGATGACTCCACGTGTATATATATATGTCAAATGATTAATCATTCTGTATGGCTGTGTATATATAAATTCAATACGGGTGAGTGTGGGCGTAATAAGCGAGCGAGTGGGACATCAAAGGAACAGGAGGAGCGCTATTCGATTAACCCTGAGCACATGGAGAGCAGTCTTCGAGAGGAGCAGGCATCGATCGGTGCCTCGTGGCACCGGAGTTAAACGTTCCAAGGTTCGATCGATCGATGGGATTATCTTGTCCTCCGATTCCACTCCTGTCATCCGTCAGACGTTGACGTAGGGACCCCGACGGATGGGGAGTGGGGGGGGGCGGTAACGGGCCAAGTGGATGATAACGATGAAACTAATGAGGATAACGATGGCGGTGGTGGAAGAGATGGTGGTGGTGGTGATGATTATGGTGGTGGAGGTGACGACGACGGTGACAGTGATAACGATGATGATGATGATAATGTTGATGATGATGATGACGACGACGACGACGATAACCTTGAACTGGACTGGACTTAAAGGCGGAGGAATTAATTGGATCATAATGACAATGATAAAGTTGTCGCTGTTATTGTTGATGATGACGACGGCAATAGCGACCAGGACGAAGAGATGAACTGGGTTATAATGAAAATGATTAGGTTAGATGATGATGATGGTGGTGATGGTGATGATGATGCTGATGATGATGATGATGATGATGATGAATAATGATGATGATGATGATGATGATGATGATGATGATGATGATGATGATGATGATGATGATGATGATGATGATGATGATGATGATGATGATGATGATGATGATGATGATGATGATGACGACGATGATGATGATGATGATGATGATGATGATGGTGACGATGATGATGATGATGATGAATAATGATGATGATGGTCATGATCACAATGGGTTCATATAAATGTCCGGCCTCGTTCATTCCGTAACAAACAATGACTGAACCCGCACGCGTCATGCTAACGACGCAATCACAACGCACAAGGCATTAGAAGGAGTTTTTAAATAAGACCAGACTACATTGTAGTTATAATTTAATGCATATTTATATAGCATCTTTTCAAGAACACTCACCAGAGGTGCTCCCATCTGCCTACACATGACCACAATCGAGCAGAATGGCCTTCAAACGCTTGCGAAATAGAGGCATGGAAAGTAGAAGCTCATGTCGCAGATTACATGGAAGCCTTGCAATGATCGGCCCCTCATTCTAGGAAAGGCTTTGATTATATATTACATTGCATAGACGCCGACTTATGCTTTTGTCTCTGGGTGCATGGGTCCTCCTCCCTTTCCCCTAATCCCTTCCCCTCCCCTTCCCTCCCCTCCGCTTCCCTCTATCCATAGGTAGGCGAGTTTTAGCGGATTTTCGGAGAAAGAAAAAATTGTTTTCTTGTCGAGGGTTACGAGGTTAGAAAATGAATTGGAAATCGGTGACGTTCGGACGTTCCAGTGTTATTATTTATTATTTTAAAATAATAATAAATAAATAAATAAATAAATTATGTACGGGCTGTGACTGAGATTATGCAATACTAGGTATTTGTGTTGTGGTCGTAGTTCTGAAGTTGTGAGGTTACTGCTTAGGTGTAAAAAATTGAATTTAAGGTCCGAATTCGTCTGGGTGCGATGCACCCACTGAACTTTCTCTCTGGGTGCATTCTCACCCAAGGCTCCCAAGGAGTCGGCGCCTATGTTACATTAGGGGGCCTATATATTACAGTAAATCATGACGCAAGTTAAAAAGTCTGATAGGATGCTGACCAGTTGGTAGAGGTTCTCCCAGTAATCCTGTGTCATCAGTCGAAAGGCGCAGAGTAAAGCCCAACCGAAGTTGTCGAAGTTCGTGTAGCCGTAGTTTGGATTCGGACCAGCTTCTATGCATGTGTAGTTCAGAGGACACTGACTACAAACATGAGCCATGCACACACCTATCACTGAGGCGCTATATAAATATTCAGAAATATTCATGCATACTTGCATAGATACATGTACACATGCGTACGTAGATTCAAACGTATGAAAAAATTAGTAGCATCATAGATTTAAATGTCGCTTTCTACCATTCTTTCATACGACATGTTAAGATGTCATATTCAGAGCCCTGGAGAAGTAAGTGGGCGCTATGTAAATTGTCAGATGCGCACCTATAAAAAGATACTACTGCATGCTAATAATTATCATAACAATTCTCGTGCTTTATCTGTGAAGCTGTCGTAAGACTGATCCGAAATCATGAATTCCCCACGGGTTTACGGAACACCGTTTCTGGGAATTCTGTGCAGAGCTGTGAACTAAACCCAGCGCCTCTATGCTGCAAGCACTCGATGACTGAGCTCTGACATGGCAAGTATAGACCTCCAGTCAACAAGCCTGGCCCTCAGTTTCCTAGTGCATGACCTCGGGGAAGAAGGCTACTGAACACAACTCCGACAGATTGTAATTTAAATTGTAATGGAACATTTATAATAAAAGCGCCACTCAACGATTCAGAGGCGTTTCCGACCCAAGTCAGTGCTATCGCTAAGAAATAAAATGGATTTCGGGCGTTTCCGAAACAGATGAAGAAAATGGTAAACATCCGGGAAAGCGACTTGTCGCAAGGGGGAGTATTCGATTGCAACAAAACAGCCAGTCAGTCACTGACAGGAGCCAGAAAATTCAGCGACGGAGGGAATACAACAAAGGCCTCTTCAACGATGCACACTTGCACAGTCATCGGTATCAGGGAATCCGATCCGAGCTTCCAAGCCTCAGAGCCAGATTCATCAATCGACTGCCCCTCCCCCAAGCCATCAAAAAAGAGGCCGAGGTGCACGGATGACCGGGATGAAGAATCTAAAGGCACCAGGCATCGGACTAGATGCCGACTCTGACTGGTCGAGTGGCGCTTTTATAAATGCTAGATTACAATTACAACTAGATCCGACTAGACTGGACTATATTAAGTTAGGAACTATAATATAAGGCCAGATTAGACTCTTGCTGTAAATACTGTACAACTACTACCATTGATGAGTATGTCTCCTACCTGTCATCTCCACACAGTTTACCTCCTTTGTCTCCTTCGAACCAGTTACCTGAAAGACAATTAATTTAGGCTACAATTCGGTTCCATCCGCAGAGGTATACGGTGGAACAACGAATCGTCTTAGAGTTGAGGAGACACTAAGTCTTGCAGAGATGATGTGGACAAACTAATGTAGGCCCTATTTAGGGTATTGTTTGATATTTGTCGTGTACTGTACCGTCCTGTGTTGTTGTTATTATTGATGGTAGGCCTATTGTTATTTTTTAGACCCGAGGTACCTCAGACCCCTCAGGAATTAACTAAATTATCCGGAGAGTACAAAAACCAATCTGAGACGCCAGTGGGACGGGTAGAACTCGTCAAGATCCGGCCGGTCAAAGGTGTATTGAAGGCAATGGAGTATAGAGAGTAGTACTGCTGCTGCTGCTACTGCTGCTGCTGCTGCTGCTGCTGCTGCTGCTGCTGCTGCTGCTGCTGCTACTACTACTACTACTACTACTACTACTACTACTACTACTACTACTACTACTACTACTACTACCACTACTACTACCACTACTACTACTACCACTACTACTACTACTACTACTACTACTACTACTACTACTACTACTACTACTACTACTACTACTACTACTACTACTACTACTACTACCACTACCACTACTATCACTACTACTACTACTACTGTTTTTTCGCTTTGTTTTGTGGGGTCATCGTCACCATCGTCGTCATCGTCGTCGTCGTCATCATAATTATAGACCTATGATAAAGGAAGATCTTGTGCATAGATACGTCCATACTCCGGTTCTCTCGGTGTCTGTGGAGTTCTTCCTCGGTGTAGTTGGTCGTGGGTTTCGGAGGAATGGCGACGCACTTCTGCTTGAGCGATCCCTGGTAGAGTTGGAGACCAACGAGTGCAAAGATCGACAGCACGAACACCGTTAGGATCATGACATCACGAAGCCTACGCACGGCCTCCATCAAGGCACCGACGATTGTCTTCAGCCCTGTGCAGTGACACATCTATAGCAGTAGTGTCATGTTATCGATTGTCATTTTATCTATTGTCATATTATCTATCATCATGCTATCTATCGTCATGTTATCTATCGTCATGTTATCTATCGTCATACATGCTATCTATCGTCATGCTATCTATCGTCATGTTATCTATCGTTATGTTATCTGTTGTCATGTTATCTATTGTCATGCTATATATTGTCATGCTCTCTATTGTCACGTGCAGTAATGTAATGTCATGGGTAGTAATGCAATGTCGTATAGTAATGTCATCTATGATGTAATATTATCTGTGGGGAAGTCTTTTGGTCAGAGCGTTCGCCTTGTAACGCCTCCCTATAACTGATTCCTTCAGACAGAAGGAGCTAAAGAACTTTCCTAGTCTTCGGCTTGAAACACAACCCGTCCTAATTTCAGGCAAGATAAATTAAATTGTAGATTCATCGCTCCTAGAGTTTCAAACAACCTCTTATTTTCTCGCGACCTCACAGCTGTGTAGGTCCAAGTTATTAAGTTATAAGGTCGTAAATTAATCAAACCTCCTATAATTAAAACATGGCCTGCGTCGGGTGCACCTCTGAATAGAGACCTTGAAGAGGCGCTATATAAATTCTGTTTGATTGATTGATTGGTTGGTTGGTTGGTTGGTTGATTGATTGATTGATTGATTGATTGATTGATTGATTGATTGATTGATTGATTGATTGATTGATTGATTGATTGATTGATTGATTGATTGATTGATTGATTGATTGATTGATTGATTGATTGATTGATTGATTGATTGATTGATTGATTGATTGATTGATTGATTGATTGATTGATTGATTGATTGCTTGATTGATTGATTGATTGATTGATTGATTGATTGGACCATCGATCCACTTATGACTTGTGCGTAATGATAACGGTACTAGTGCCGCACTATAGAAGTAACTAGATTATCTGAGCTTAGATTGTATTATAATGGTTTTCATTGGATTAGGTAGGCGAGGTTAGATTACACAAGTTCAGATTGGATTCGATTATTTCCTGCCATAGCATTGACAGAACCTTTCGACTGAAAACTAAGTGAAAACCGGCTTCGCAAAATCAGTCCAACAACTCGCGACCTTTGCATGACCCGGCAATTATTCCTCCGCGGCTACGTGTAGAGAGTGGCATTGAAATCTATCGGGGCTTTGATGAAATCGACTGTTCTTCTAACCTGGAACGACAGCGACTGTCTTCAGAGCACGAAGAACGCGAAATGTTCTGAGGGCGGCTAAATTTCCTAAGGGAAAAGCCATCGTGATGTACCTGTGACGGATGATGCAACAGAACAAAAAATCACGGCTCGTCTTTAGAAGACTGAAAAATTAATTACATATTATATGGAATAATTACAACGTCTAAGGTTTGAAGGAAAAAGCAATCGATTAGAACATAATACGCTTTTAATTAGTGACTTCTAAAGAGCCGTTTTTACAACGGCGATGTTCTCCTAAAACCAGAATTCGTCTAAGAAGTGGTAAGTGATAGGTGAAAGAAGATTTATCACAAGCTAAAAATTTAATAATTACTATTTAAAAGTCATCAGATTATGCAAAGTAGGCTATGAATCCTGCCAGTTAATTATAACATTAATAATATAGAAAATCCGCAGGTAACGACAATTTATAATAGGCCTATGCCATGACAATTCCGAAGCTTTTAACTGAAAGAAGGAATAATTAACTAAAGCCAATAGATCAGTGGTTCCCAACCTTTTTCAGATCACAGCACCCTTACTAACGGCAAGTGAAGGTTAACGGCATCTGGCCTTAATTTCATTTAGCTTTCTTCCAGTTAGTGCCTTATTTTAATTACGAGCAACGTTCCTTGTTCCTTCAACGGCAGTGTTCCGACTATTTCTATACTACTTTAAGTTTTAGCAAATAGTTATTGGTCTATACTGGTAGTGATCATCAGTAGTTTTTCACATTTTTTCCAGAAAAGGCTGCACAAATAGGTTATTATTCCAATTGTAATTGTAATTACGACAATTACTATAGCATCGGTAGTAGCAAGCTACTTCTAGGATGCGTTACACGGTCGACTGTCAGCGGTTCTGCCATTCTATCATCCAGCCGCGGCACTCTTTGAGCAGGTTCACGGCACCTCTGGATGGGAAGCAGCTGCATTAGATAGTCTATATGATTGTGGCAACAATTAGGTTGATTAGCACAATTAGTACTAACGCTAATGATACAACGACGAAATCGAGCCAGTTCCAGGCATCTCTGAGATATGTGAAGTTGCAGAGGATGAAGCCACGTGCACAAATCTTAACCATGCTTTCGACTGTGTATATACCGGTGAAAGTCTCTCTATCACAAACAACATACACACGCTCTCACCAACGTCCAAAACCTGTAATCTATTATAAACTTCTATAGCGCAATGTTCATCTAATATATTGTAATTATAATTCGAAATTTATATAGCGCCACTTCAAGAGAGACTCGTCAGAGGCGCTTCCGACCTAACACAATGAAAACACTAATCTAATCTAAGCATTTCTTTGGCGCCGTTATTAAAATGCATAAGGAGGCAGTAATCGATGATCGCATGAAGAGAAACAGTAATCTGAAACAATAGACAGTCGGAGAAGCCAGGTAGAGAAACTAGAAGTCATGCCACGGTGGTTGAGCAAGTTGAGACAGACGAGTCTTAACTTTAAACCTGAATGACATTAAGCGTTTGTGGGTAGGTGTGCGTGTGTGTGTGTGTGCATGTGCGTAGGTGTCTGTGTTAACCGTTATACGGCTATCAATTAAGAAACCTGAAATGGACCTGTATATTGTATTGCATTTAAACATTTATAAAGCGCCTCTAGTAGGGTGAACCGTTCAGAAGCGCTCCCAGTGCGCAAGGCCACAAGAAAATAAATAGGTTTTGAGAAAAGCAAAAGAAGACGACATGTTACCAATTAAAATTTGAGAGCGAGTAGAAGGAGACAGTGTATTCCAGAGAGAGGAACCAATTGAGGCAGAAGATCGGGACTTCGCCATAGCTGTTCTAGTATGAGGAACTAAAAGATCCAGTCTGTTCAAGGAGCGAAGTGGACGATGCGAGGAGACAGAAAGAGGCCCGTGAATTACATCAGTTAAATATCTAGGGGCAAGACCCCGCTGTGTCTTGGACACCAGAATGAGGATTTTAAACTTAATACGTGCAGAGAGAGGAAGCCAGTGCAGTTGCTCAAACATGAAGGACGAAATGTGTGAGTAGCGTGGCAAACGTGCTATTAATCTAGCAGCTGCATTTAGGACTGACTGCAGAGGCATGAGACGGACCATAGGAAGACCAATTAGAAGCGAATTGCAGTAGTCAATTCGGGAGCAAATGAAAGCATGGACCAGCGTGGTGAAAAAAGAGGATGAGACAGATCAAATGGAAGTAGGAAACGCGTGTAAGGTTAGAGATGTGATCTTTGAAGGAGAGAGACAGCTTATGTATTATATAATATCAACAACTACCTGCTAACTACCTTGCTTTTTCGTGTATTGGACCATAATTCTGAAAACTTCTACCATTAAATAGGGTCTATACTAAGGCCTGCTAATCTATGACAGACAGTTCAGGAAACATTTTCAAGCTATTTTAAGACGCCCTGTTACGATCTGTTTGCTAAGCCATGTGTATAGGCCTACCGCCTGTGTGAGGCTCTTTCAATGTGCTTAATAAGCATTCAGCTATACACATACATACATGCATGCATAGCATTGCATACATACATACATACATACATACATACATACATACATACGGTACATACATGCATATTGCGTGGCAAAGTGTGATCAGCACCGCAGTATATATGCTAACCCTGTTAGGACTCTGCTTCACGCCAACTGGTAAGTTATCACCGACGTTCTAATGCAAAGTTACGGCAATTTTTATAGCGCGTTTTCTAAATAATGCAAGACACTGGCCAACCAATTTGTGCGTATTTATGACCAAAGTGGTCAGTTTCAAATGCAAAGGTCATCGGACATTTTGCGTCACCTTTGGGTGGACAAATAATAAGCTGCACGATGCATGCGTGCTGGACCACTCTTCCTCTTTATTAGGGCGTAGTGTTTAGAGGAGTGAGGACGGGTTTAGCAGACCGAGGCGTTGGAGGCAGTGGTGAAATTTAGCAGAATAATAGACAAGACAGAGAGACGGACAGACAGACAGACTGACTGACACGAAAAGTATTTGTAAAAGTACTTGCACATGATACAATACGATACAGTAAATGCGATGTAATGAAACAATAGGGTTTGCATTGTACTTACTCAGTGTGAGGTATTTCTTTGTTCACAGCCATGAAGATGCAATTGACGAGGATGACCAGCATAACTAACAGACTAAAACAGCTGAACAAGCGCCGTCAGAAAAACAAGGAACAACCGTTTCTAAGTCTAACAGTTCGTTACGAGATTCAAATGTCGAAAACGTGTTGCGGTGTCAATTTTACCATACAAATACCACCCTAGGCCTATGTACAATCGTAAAAGTTGTATAGTCTGGACATCATCTATTCTGGTAATCTGAAATCGAACTTGTAGGCCTATAGATTGCATATTCAAGAAGATGGCTATAAGATTAGGGCATAGGCCCTACTTGGTTTTAAATATTTTTGTATTTTTTTTTAAATTAATCTTATTTTACAGTTTTATTTTAAATACCACTTTAACTTATATTAAGCATATTGCATATAATCCCTCTGCTAAGGTGGATTCTTTTTATTTCTCGTTTGTGTTAGTATTTGTGTCGTTTCCCGTGGCTAACTCAGGGTGGACACAAACACTGTATTATCGCCCACTGTGTCTCTTCCGCCCGGTCGGCTTCTTTGCGTGCAACAAGTTTCCTCCACTGCTCTAGCACTGGTTAGGAATAGGTCCAGACTAACACGGCTGGCACACTTCAGCTTTAAATCCTGGTGACGGAACCAGAGCATCGCAGAACTTCCTCAGCTCATGCCAGTATCAACTTAGGCTTCATGGTCACAAAGACAGATGTGTCCATGGTCGATTACAGTTGAAGCCCGCCATCGTATAGACTATTACTCTCTGTTGTTGCACTGATACATTTATCTCTTCGCTGGCTTCCAGACAATACGGCCTAATATTTGTTTGAAATATCATGTCGCAGTCTTACTCAACTGTACGACTATATGTAATATATAGTTTGATTGTTTACACATGTTTATTATTATTCAGAACATCGACGTTTCTTAGCCTCGTCGTTAGCTGAAAGGATACGGATGTGTGAGAATATAGATGGCGGCTCTCCTGATTGGATTGAAAGGCGTAAGAATGAAGACAGCGTTTGTGGCGCTGAACCGGAAGATCGTTTTATCACGAGCAACGACCATAAAAGTCTAGAAACATCAACAACGGATAATGATAGAACACTTACCAATGAGGCATACATAATATATACATTATATATATATATATATATATACACATACAGGATGTATATCTGGATGGGGTTCTGTGAATAGGAGTTACACACCTATGCATACGATAGAGTAATTTCCTTCAAATGATCCGATATGTGTGTGTCTGTCTGGTTATTTAACATAGCATAGCACAGCATAACATAACATAACATAACATAATATGACATAACAGAGTATATAGCATAGCATAACATGGCGCAACATAACATCGCATAACACGCATAGCATACCATAATATAACAGCGCACAATAACATAGCATAACATAACATAGCGCAACATAACATAAAATAGCGCAAAATAGCACAGCATAGCATAACATAGCATAACATAACATAGCGCAACATAACATAAAATAGCGCAAAATAGCACAGCATAGCATAACATAGCATAACATAACATAGCGCAACATAACATAAAATAGCGCAAAATAGCACAGCATAGCATAACATAGCATAACATAACATAGCATAACATAACATAGCGCAACATAACATAAAATAGCGCAAAATAGCACAGCATAGCATAACATAGCATAACATAACATAGCGCAACATAACATAAAATAGCGCAAAATAGCACAGCATAGCATAACATAGCATAACATAACATAGCGCAACATAACATAAAATAGCGCAACATAGCATAGCATAACATAGCATAACATAACATAGCATAACATAACATAACATAGCGCAACATAACATAAAATAGCGCAAAATAGCACAGCATAGCATAACATAGCATAACATAACATAGCGCAACATAACATAAAATAGCGCAACATAGCATAGCATAACATAACATAGCATAACATAACATAGCGCAACATAACATAAAATAGCGCAAAATAGCACAGCATAGCATAACATAGCATAACATAACATAGCATAACATAACATAACATAGCGCAACATAACATAAAATAGCGCAAAATAGCACAGCATAGCATAACATAGCATAACATAACATAGCGCAACATAACATAAAATAGCGCAAAATAGCACAGCATAGCATAACATAGCATAACATAACATAGCGCAACATAACATAAAATAGCGCAACATAGCATAGCATAACATAGCATAACATAACATAGCATAACATAACATAACATAGCGCAACATAACATAAAATAGCGCAAAATAGCACAGCATAGCATAACATAGCATAACATAACATAGCGCAACATAACATAAAATAGCGCAACATAGCATAGCATAACATAACATAGCATAACATAACATAGCGCAACATAACATAAAATAGCGCAAAATAGCACAGCATAGCATAACATAGCATAACATAACATAGCATAACATAACATAACATAGCGCAACATAACATAAAATAGCGCAAAATAGCACAGCATAGCATAACATAGCATAACATAACATAGCGCAACATAACATAAAATAGCGCAAAATAGCACAGCATAGCATAACATAGCATAACATAACATAGCGCAACATAACATAAAATAGCGCAACATAGCATAGCATAACATAGCATAACATAACATAGCATAACATAACATAACATAGCGCAACATAACATAAAATAGCGCAAAATAGCACAGCATAGCATAACATAGCATAACATAACATAGCGCAACATAACATAAAATAGCGCAACATAGCATAGCATAACATAACATAGCGCAACATAACATAGCGCAACATAACATAAAATAGCGCAAAATAGCACAGCATAGCATAACATAGCATAACATAACATAGCATAACATAACATAACATAGCGCAACATAACATAAAATAGCGCAAAATAGCACAGCATAGCATAACATAGCATAACATAACATAGCGCAACATAACATAAAATAGCGCAAAATAGCACAGCATAGCATAACATAGCATAACATAACATAGCGCAACATAACATAAAATAGCGCAACATAGCATAGCATAACATAGCATAACATAACATAGCATAACATAACATAACATAGCGCAACATAGCACAGCACAGCATAACATAGCATAACATAACATAGCCCAACATAACATAAAATAGCGCAACATAACATAGCATAACATAACGCAGCATAATATAGTATAGCATAATATAGCATATATAGAGGCAACATAACATAAGATAGCATAGTATAGCTTAGCGCACAATAACATAGCATAGCATAGCATAGCGTAACATAACATAACGCAACATAGCATAACATAGCATAATATAACAGCGCACCATAACAAAACATAGCAAAACATAGCCTTGCACAACATGACCTAACATAGCATAATGTAACATAGCATGACATAAGATAGCATATAGCATAGCGCAACATAACATATGCTAGCACAATACTACATAACATGGCATAGCATGATATAGCATATAACCTAGCACAACACACCATAACATAGCATAGCATAGCATGGCATAATACTGCATAAAATAGCATATCATACTATAGCATAATAAACCCGAACAAAAACCTGGAATTTAAGTGGCTAAGAAAACATAACCTGTTTTACAACCAATGTAAATTAACCGTAAAAGCTTCATAGCCACTCTCTCTCTCTCTCTCTCTCTCTCTCTCTCTCTCTCTCTCTCTCTCTCTCTCTCTCTCTCTCTCTCTCTCTCTCTCTCTCTCTCTCTCTATCTCTCTCTCTCTCTCTCTCTCTCTCTCTTTCTCTCGCTGTGTGTGTGTCTCTCTCCTGCTGCCTCCGCTAAAAAGTAAAAAGCCATTTATATAGCGCCTTTCGAGAACCTCTCTAAAGCGTCGTAAAATATAACGATACATAATAACATCGTATTTGAAATAAATCAACACTACACTGAGGGACATCGTCAAAAAATAGCGCACAATAAATGAGCAATAAGCTAGCAGTTACCAGGCAGTCCTAGCGTCCTATATCTATCTCTGTCTGTCTCTATCTTTCTCTCTATCTGTCTGTCTCTATCTGTCTGTCTGTCTGTCTGTCTGTCTGTCTGTCTGTCTGTCTGTCTGTCTGTCTGTCTGTCTGTCTGTCTGTCTGTCTGTCTCTCTCTCTCTCTCTCTCTCTCTCTCTCTCTCTCTCTCTCTCTCTCTCTCTCTCTCTCTCTCTCTCTCTCTCTCTCTCTCTCTCTCTATCTGTCTCTCTCTATCTGTCTCTCTCTATCTGTCTCTATATCTATCTATGTCTATATCTATCTATCTATCTATCTATCTATCTATCTATCTATCTATCTATCTCTATATCTCTATATCTATATCTCTATATCTATCTATCTCTATATCTATCTCTATCTATCTATCTCTATCTATCTATCTCTATATCTATCTCTATATCTATCTCTATATCTCTATATCTCTATATCTCTATATCTATCTATCTATCTATCTATCTATCTATCTATCTATCTATCTATCTATCTATCTATCTATCTATCTATCTATCTATCTATCTATCTATCTATCTATCTATCTATCTATCTATCTATCTATCTATCTATCTATCTATCTATCTATCTATCTATCTATCTATCTATCTATCTATCTATCTATCTATCTATCTATCATGTCATTCTCGTTCTCGTTCTCTCTCTCATCTCTCTGTTTACGCGTCCGACAACAAAAAGGACATTTGCGCTGATGCAGAACGATGTATGTGTCTGGATTTTGATGTAGCGTATTTTATGAAACCATCAAAAGCTCTAGCTCTGTACATTCCTGAAGGAGTCTGAATAACCATTCCATGAACCATACAACTATTCTATCGTAATTATTGTATGACAACAAATTTTTAATTTCGTCAGGCTTTGAATCTCGGATGTGTACTAGTGCATAAAGCACGTTTTATCGTCAGATTAAGGTATAGGCATAAGTAATATACTCATTAAACAATCCTCTAAAGATGCATGAATGATAAGGTAACATAAAAGCCTCTGTGTAGAATCATCAGAAACATAAATCTAGAGGCAACACATTGACATGCGAGAGCATGGACACGTCCAACCAACGGGTGTGGGGGTGAGGGCTCAGGTTATCAAAGTGTGAAACTTCATTTGAAAATGACCAGAGACTCTTTGGATTAATGCTGACCGTGCTACTGCCGCGATCTACGAACAATTGCCGGCTGCGATGAATGTCGTCTTCCACAGACCCAGTGGGTGGCAGCGGGATGCCATAATGCAGCGTCTTCTACCATCTGCGAGGGACTGAATGGTGCATGTCATTGCTCCTCTTCGACGCTACATATACTCCAACAACTCCGAACATGGTCTCTACTACCTGCTCTGTATAGGAATCCGTCGGTTGGGTTCTACAGGTCTGTGAGAGCTGGTCGGTGATGATTCTTCTACTTATCTGTGCACTGTTCGCTTACTAATTAACTTTTGTTTTTAATGACTTAAAGGAACATTACTTGGTTTGGCATAGATAGTGCTTTAATGAGGTAATTAAAAGGCGCTAGAGTATTTAACCACATATATACAATTATACATACATGCAGAAACTCCTATAAAGCATAAAGGTAAATGGAAGACATACTGTAAGTGTGTTCCCGGAGTAAAAGGATCATCGCCCACGGTCAGATCACTGCCACAACAATCGAGAAACAAGAGCCTAATTAAT